>QPEY01000024.1:1048779-1087057 GCA_014706445.1 Hydra viridissima
CTATGGATGTATATCTCATGGTCTCAATTTGCTTTTTAATGATTTTATAAAAATACCTACTCTTTGTGTGTTAATGTCACAAGCAACAGATATTGTAAAGGAAATCAAAAACTCTCACATAATAGGTGCAATATTTAAAGAAATTCAAAAATCAACTGTTGATTCAAACATTTCATTAAAACTACCGGTAAAGACCAGGTAATTATTATTTTTATACAATTAATTAAAACGTAGTTTTATATAGTAATCTATTTTATTTCTAATTTTATATTATTAAATTAGGATATGTGATTAAAATCTATTTATTAATAGATGGGGTTCCACTGTGGCGTGTCTTGAGAGTATACAGAAAAATAAACAGTCTTTAAAATCTTTGGCCATCTCTGAGCGATGTGTATTGAATTCTACAACAAAAAATAGCTTGTTATCAGATATTTTTTGGGATAATGTTCAAGGATTTTTAAAGCTGCTAGCACCAATAGCTGATGCAATCAAGATAACAGAAGCCGACAGCCCAATGTTGTCATCTATAGTTGAAATCTTTTATAATTTAGAAAATAATATTACTCAAAACATAGTAAGCAGTCCTTTAACAAAAAAAGAGGAAGTAGAAATGAAAGAACTATTTGCTAAAAGAAAAAAATTTTGCTTAACAAAAGTTCATATGGCTGCTAATCTACTTGACCCCAAATATCAAGGAAGATATTTAAATGGGGAACAAAAGGTTAAATTATTAGTAACTTTTGTTTATTTTTATTAAACCAAGTAAAACCATTAATTCATATCAAAATTTTTTTAACAGATTGATGCATGTGAAGTGATATATTCAATTGCTGTAAACTCACCTAATATCAAAATAGATATTTTGATGGCTGATTTAGCAAATTATCAATGTAAAGGAGGAGTTTTTTCAAAAACTTTTATATGGACAGCTGTTGACTTAACGTTCGGTCCAAACTGGTGGAAGGGATTATGTTCATCTACTGAATTAGCAAAAGTAGCAGCAAAAATTCTTCAGCTTCCTGCTACAAGTGCTGCTTGCGAAAGAAGTTTTAGCAGTTATGCAAATATTCACAGTGCCAAAAGGAACAGATTAACTAATGAAAGAGCAGCAAAATTAGTGTTTGTATCGCAAAATTTAAAACTGGAAGCAATAGATATGCGTGCAACACAACAACCAATTCTGCCTAAAGAACCAATAAATAATTCAGATAAATCTCACGAATCAATAAATGTTTCAGATGAAGAGTCACCTGAACAAGAATTTGAGTCATTTGACCAAGAATCAGAGTTTTCTAGTCAAGATTCTTCTGTAGATGAGTTTTAGTTTAAAAAAAACAACTTAAAATAACATTGTTTTTTTATCAATTTTTGAATTCAAATTTTGAAAAGAACAAATAGTTTGTTAACTATTTTAGCAATAAAAAAATCATTAATTTAACTCTTTTGTGAACTCTGTTCACGCTTTAATAAAAATAGATTAATTTTAATATAATTTGAATATAGAATCTAAAATGCTCAAACAAAACTAAGCATTTTATATAAGTTAAAAAAAAATTAAAAGTAAGTAAACAAAAAAACTAAAAAGAGCTGTAAAAGCCAAAAAAACTCCAAAAAAACCAAAAAAACCCCAAAAAAACCAAAAAAACACGTTTTTTTGGGTGAAAAAAACATGACAGCAAAAAAACACGTTTTTTTGCATCTCTAGGGAAAGGTTTGAGGCATTTAAGACACAAAGTATCTTCGTTTTTATCTTCAATGTCATATTCCTCATCTTTCTTGTTCGGTTTCTTTCTTTTAGTTTGACAAGATTGAATCTTGCTGGTTTTAGAATTATTTGGATCACCTACTTTTGTAGAGAATAGTTTTTTAGTATGTGTTTTATTTTTTTTTTGTTTCAAAGTCCTTTTTTTCTTTTCTTTTCATGTCTTCTGTTCATGTTCCAAGGCTTTTTTAACAGCGGTATCTGTTAATAAAGCAGAAACTCGTTTCCAATTTTAGGCCTATTTATTCTCTGTTTTCTATGCTTAGCTTTTTCAAAAGGCCTTACATCTTCAGGTGTTGGTAAAAGTAAAGGGTTAGAAGTGGCACCTGGTATTTCATTTTTGTGTTGCACAGTTGTGATTTCGGTCTTATCAATATTCCACATGTCTGCAGGGGTCACTTTCAACCTTGTCAAAACATTACTTAAGTTGTCGAAAAACAATTTAACATTATACTGATTAAAGCTAGTGCAGCGGGCTAAACTTGTTGCTTGAGGAGAACAAATAGAAAGTTTTGGATGCCTCTTCAAGAATCCTGCACACAATCCCTGCAATTTGTAACTCTGTCCATGATTGGGGAATAATTCAGCTGCAGGTAAGAGTATGTGTATATGCAAAGCGTCTGACCTCCTTAGGAGAAAGACGGTGTATATGTCACTTGCTTTCATAAGATATTGTTCAAGCAAGACTTCCTGCTCAGATTCAAATAACTGCAAAGTAAATAGAATTAGCCTACACATTGTATAAACATTTTTTAAATTACTCCAATTGTGTTTAATATTGAACCATGTATGCATGAAGCATTACTAGCAGAAGGTAATCCATTGTACATTATGCAATCCCTTTTGTAAAGTCTTCCGTGGTATTTTGAACTCTGTACTAACTCTGTACTAATTGATCTTTTATATTTTGTTACTTGTATTACTGCAAGTAATATTGTATCTTGCGACATTTTTCCTCGTTCTGACTTGCTAACATAGCATCGCACCATTTTTAGGTAGATCTAAAAATATATTTAAAGTAAGTTACATTATACTTTGATAACACAATTTTATATTATAAATGTAGAGTTGTAGTAAAACTTACATGTTAAACACTATATTATATATTTACATTTTTTAAATTTTACTTTTTTTAATATATTACATGTTAGTTGATAATGTTTTTTAATATGAAATTTTCATATTATAATACACACACATACACACACATATATATAGTATTGTAGAAATTATGTTAATATTTCCAGTAAGAGTGCTCAATACAACGTAGTATAAGTTGTAGTTCTAGCCTACTATTTTTTTCTATTTTTTTAAAATTGTTACAGTGAAAGATATTGTAAATATAAAATCTTACGCATCTATATTTGGATAACATCTGATGATCGCTATTGCGTGAAACTTTAAGTAATGTTATATAAACCAAACAAATTATTTAGTTTGTGTAATTGATAATATAAATAAAAATAATAATACCAATAATATTAATAATAATAATAATAATAATAATAATAATAATAATAATAATAATAATAATAATAATAATAATAATAATAATAATAATATTAATAATAATAATAATAATAATAATAATAATAATAATAATAATAATAATAGTAATAATAATAATAATAATATGATATAGAGTAAATAGTTAATTTTTTCATTACCTACACACTATGAAACCTTGATTACGCTAACAAAATTATAAAATGCCCATTTATTTATTATTATAATTCTTCCCACATTTTAAAGCTGGTTTATAACAAATGTGTGTTGAAACTTACAATTAGGTACTATATTGCATATTTACTTTTTTTAATATGTAGTATTTACTTATTACAATTACATATTAACATTCTTAATTCTTTTAATTCTACAAAAGCAAATTTACTTACTGTTATTACATTCTTACATTAATTTACATATTACCTACATAGGATAAAACTCTAACAAAATTACAAAATATCGATTTGATTTATTAGGATTAATTTTTATCTTAGATGTTTCGAAACTGGCTAAAAAATCTCAATAAAATTAGTGCTTCAACAAAAACATTCTATCACTAGCAGTTTTTTCCATCATAACGGGGTATGTTAGCCCACATGACCAACTTGCCTCGTTTGTGCTGGGTCAACCTGCCCCATCGCCATGTTTAGAGTAAAAACTATTTTTTTTCCTAACCCATCAACAGATACTGTGTAACATTGTATATTAAAATAATTCTCAGACTGTAAGCTTCAAACAAGACTAGCGAACACATACACATCAAACGAACTGTTCAAAATATACTTCAACTTATCTAAAATCGATAAAAAGACACAACACTGCTGACTGTGCTCAGGCATCTGTGATACTTCTGAGGAATGAGGGGAGGAGTGCTGCCGACCTTCCCCTTGATTCCCAGTGCGCATAGTTAAAGAACTAACTCAAAAAAGCCATCCTACCCCTAGGGCCAACGTACCCCGGTATATCTAAATAGCACATTTTTTGTGTGAAAACTTTATCCACTAATAATGAATTAAAAAGAGAAATAACAGCACAGTAAAAAGACAAGTAATTGAGGAAATGTAGAATTTTAACTACATTTCTTCGATTGTCATTCAGAAATTTTTAACAAGATATTTCAAATCTAAAATCCTAAAATCATTTCCCACCCCATTAAACCCCATCAAAATATATACAATTTTGCTTCTTTTGGCATCATTACTCTTTTTTAATTATTAACTAACAGAAAAATATATAAATTTTTGTCCAAACATGATTTTATTCATCTTATACTTAATAAACACATTATTCTACAGAACCTCTCGTTTTAAAGATAAAGTATTACTGTACTGGATTTCATATTCAAAACTCAGTTCTTAGAAAATTCGGTTTAATTTACTTGTATTCGATTCTTTCTTTAATCATTCGATTCGATTCTTTAACTAACTTGTATTCGATTCTTAGGCTTAAGAATTAACTTAAGAAGTTTTACAAGATACGGTTTTTCACATTTTTTAGAATTTCTTACTAAAAAAGGTTATAAAAAATTCAATATTTTTTATTTACAACGATAAAAACATAATACAAAAAACATTGATAATTGTAAATTTACAACGATAAAAACATAACAGAAAAAGCATTAATAGTTTAAAAATTCATAATCTAATTAAAATAAAATTGAAATGAGAAGTTGACCTTGAAATTCATCTCTTAAATTTAAATAATTACAGTTAAAATGATTAAAAATTACATAAAAAACAGAATCAGAGACAGTTTTAGTCAACTTTAGGTTAAAATGGTTCCTTTGAATAACTACTAAAACAAAATTTTAATGCTCATTAAAATGCAATGGCTGATATAAAACACTTTTGTGGTCATCACACTTATTTTCGCAATCAGGACAATCGATTAATCGTAAATTATTATCCATGCACACATAGCTCTGAGATAGCACTTGACCAACATCCTGAAATAGAAAAAAGAATTTGATGAGAAATTTGTACTAAAACATTTTTATAAAAATGTCTGATTTTTACCAGATATTTAGATTTGACAAGTACCTTTACATATCCACATCCTGGGCACGAGTTAACAGGATATGACTCTTTTATTGCATTGATAATTAGTGCTGTCTAAAATACAAATAAAAAATGGCGCTGAAAAAAATAGTCAAAAAAGAGACTGGGACCAAGTATCAGTATCTCTGAAACCGTAAGGAGTCAGACACTAAAATTTGGAGTGAAGTTTCCTTTTATTAATTCAAGCTTGTATTCCAAAAATCAGCAAAATCTAAGATGGTATGGTGCCGAATTATTTTTTTTTTAGTTGATTTGACATGGAATGACCCTTATGCATGTACCCTCATCTATCTCTAAATCAGTGCATCACACTGATTTAGAGATAGATGAGGGTACATGCATAAACTGATTTAGGGAGAACCTGGAAGTAAGTTGATAACACATTGAAAGGTTTGGGTTAGGGCAGGGATCAGCTTTTTTTCATTATTCTTCCTTTTCCTAAAAAAACACAATGAAGTTTAACTTAGTTGTACTTGATGGATGCCTGCCAATTTATCTTAATAAAATACGTAAATCGTATTTTGTTTAGAAATATTTTTTGAAGAAAAACAATGCCTTTATGCTAATTCATTTATAGATATTCTTATCATTGTAAATGACAAATAATGCTTTTAAAAATTTGTGGTTATGAAAATAACCTTTTTTTTCTAATTAATAAATGTGAAAAAGTAGAACTTAATGTTGCTTTTTAATTTGAATTAAAGTTGAACTTTTTTTTTTCTTTTCGGTAAAGGATTATTTTCAATATCCATATATTATTGTAAGTAGATTGAATGCTACCAGTAATTGGGCGAACTGAAAACTGTGACTTGATTGTATTGTCATTGTAGCCAAAATCTTTGATAGATGGATTATCTTTTCTGCAACCAATTGCACATTGTCTTCCAAAAATAGTTTTCAAGGTCATCTTGGCAGAATCTTTCAGAAAATACAAATTGAACACCATTTTCAAGTAAAAATTTAACAACTTCTTTGAATGAATGCACTGTGATCTGCAAACCTTCATAAGTTTGAGAAGAAATAAACATTTTTGATTTTGAGCTCTCATCAAAACTTCCTTCTCGTTGATCTATTGATTATTTCCACAATTTAAAGTATAAGAGGAAGTTATCTAACCAAGCAAATCTTGAATCATCTACTGATTCATAAGGTTTTAAAAATGCTTTTCTTTTTGTTATATGCTCAACACTGTTCTTTACATTCAAACAATCAAAAAAACCTATTCATCATTAAACTAAATTCTGCAGTTCCAGCAGCTTCTGGTGGTCCAAACTGCTTTAAAACATTTCCTACCATTTCGCTCAATACTTGGGAGGCAAGATGTACCCTCATCACAGAATATGGTGTTAAGTTTACATGATCGCTTGCTAGTTTAGGAACAAGTTTTAAACCTCTTTCTAAATCAGAATTGTAAAATGTTGAAGTGTGATTCCAAAGAGGAAAAAATCCACTATTCCACATGTAGCGTGATTTACATCCAGAGCCAGAATTACTTAGGCAGTTTCGAGAAGTTTTGATTAGATGAGGAACATCTGCAAAGAAAAAGATGAATCTATTATCATTACTAAATAAGTATTTAGTACGATATATGCTTTTCTCTGAGCCACCATCTAATTTCTTATGCATTTTAAAAAACTTCCTATTTGGAGATGCACCATCTGCAGTTGCAGCTATGACTTTCAAATTTATACTCTCCAGATAACGCACTGCTTTCCAAAACATTGACATAAGTTGTGTTGATGTTACTCCAGTTGTAGCAAATGTTGCTAGACTATAGGAAAGTGGGTTTACTATACTTTTAACATGAAAAGCTAAAACATAAGAGACTAGCTCTCTCACATTTTTAAGTGTTGCATAGTTAGTTTGAATATCTCCTAAATCTACAAATCTAATGGTGCGTAAACTTGGAAGAACTAAAAATCCTGAACCAGTCTAACTATCAAAACGCAAATCAGAATATGCTGACGAAGATTTAGCTGCTAAATTGAGACAAAATTTTATTATCATTGGATGATACTTAACACTACAGGGACTAGAAGCTTTAATATAATTTTGCTGTTCATTCCAAAATAGTTTCATGAAGTCTGGAATATTTTTTTGATTAAAACCAGAGTACAATGTTTTAAGGTCTTGATCAAGTTCTAAATTAACTTTTTCACTTTCCATATTCAAAACTGTTCTCATATCTTCAATCTGATTTTCCAACTGTTTGCATTTTAAACGATGTTGTTGCAAACTTAATTTAATTCGTTCGGTGGAGGTAAATTTAAGAGGAGCATTCAGCTTTGCAGGTTGGTTTAAATTTTTTTTTTTATTATTTACTTCATAATTAGTTTTAAGTTGCAAAGAATGGCATGAATAACAACAATTCTGGGATTTTATTAAAATATTACAATTAAGTGAACGTTAAAACTCATCTTGATTTAATCTAGGTTTAAGAGGAAGTTGCTTAAAAAGTAAGTACCTAAACTTTTTAGTTATAACATGTTTTTCAAATTTAAAGTTTTGGTTGATTAAGTCTAAACTTTTTACTTCAACACCAGGACAAAGAACAAGAGTTTCAATATGACTTATAAACTTTGATAAAGAAACATTTAAAAAAGATCCTTTATATTGAAGGTACAAAAGATGATCTATTGGTAACATCCAACCAAAAATTCTTATACAATAGTCTAGCAACTCGTCGACATAAATTTCATACTTTGGTAAAGTATGTTTTGGAGAATTACAAGTAATTACTGCAAATTTATCATCCAAAGAAATTTTCCAACAATCACCAAGAGAGAGCTTTAATATACGTTTGGTAAAATCATCAAAAGATTTGTAACATGACGTTGTAGTTCGAGAAATTAACTCTTGCGTCACTAAAAACTCCTCACGTTTTGTAATGGATATTGAACTTCGCTGTGGTTGATTACTTTTCTTGGGGAGATTTAGAGTTGGCAATGCCCCATCCTTTAAAATTTTTCGAGATGAGTAAACCCAAAATTGATCTTCAGTAAAGTGAAGCTCACAAATATAAAGGTTGAAGGAATCAATTCGTTTTTTTAAAGAATCATCGATGAGTCTGTCTCTAGTAATTACTCTAATAAGCTCATTACTCCATTTCTTAATTGCATCATTAGTTGGAGTAGGAACTTTGAAAATGCTGATACCTTTGTGTCTTCTAGAAGTTGAACAACCAAATATTGCACAATTTTCACCAGGCATATCAAAAAAATCAATTTCAATAAAAACAGAAAGACAACTTAAAAAAGTAATAGGCAATCGCTAACAACAACAATCTTTTTGTACAGGTTCGGAAGTCCGGAAACGAGAAAAAACGGTGTGAAAGAGTTAAAACAATGCGCTTTTGTTCGCTTCCAAACTATATCTTTCTTATAACTATGATTTAATGTTTGAAGTAGAACTTTTTTCAGATCGGTTTGACGAGTACGTGTTTGATTTTGAGGAACCGTTGCATCTGGGTGTTAAGAGTTATACGAGCAAGGTTTTTAAAACGGTGAAAAGTGGTTGGGAGTTGACTTTGTCGTTTTTGAATGCGGGAAGTCTGGAAATCGCCGTGAGATCTTCAGACCAGTTTGCTTATAATATTAAGGTGACGACAGAAAGCGTTCAAAACGTGAATTTGAGTGAGCGCTATTCTTTTCGGTCAAAGAGAAGAATTTCAGCTTCGAGGTTTAGAGATATGTGTAAGATGATAAAGCCGACCTCGGAATTTAGAGTGGTTTTAGAGAAAGGGATGTTGATATTTTCAATGGAGACATGCGGTGTTTTTTCTGAGAGCTTTAAGTTTGGAGAAGAAACTGAAGATGAAGTGAAGGTGGATTTGGTGCATCGGTCTAAGCAGTTATATCGAGTTTTAAAAATAGTTTCTTTTTCAAGCGTGTTGGATGTGTTTGTGGGAGAGACGTTGATGATTTCGTCTACAGGAGAGATTGGAACGGTAAAAGTGTATTTTCTCTGAATTTTTTATTCTTGTCAAATAAAAAATTTTAGATTCCATGGATTTTTTATAGAATGGCGCCTAAAAAGGGAATGCTTGAGAAGGGTGAATTGGGTCCGAGCAATAAACTGGATCCAACAGATTCGCAGCCTTTGCCAGTTTTTAAGAAGAGTCCGTCTCCGTTGACGCTTTTAGACCAAAGTCTTAAGTAAAATCCAGAGCCAGCTGCGGTTAATTTCATTCCTTTTCCGTTTTTGTTCAAGTAAACTATGCGATTTTGTCGACCATGGCAGAGCCGGCAGAAGAGCCTACACCGGCAAGAAGTCCAGTGGCAAGAGCAGGGACAACTCTTGTGGCTAGAGTGCTTCGGCTAGAGTGCTTCGGCTAGAGTGCTTCCGAGCATGCCGAGCAAAGGTAGTAGTGCACCGATGAACCCTCCTTCTATTTTAGAGTTGTGCATGAGTTGTTTTTTGCTGAGTTTGAGCGTGACTCCTTTTCCGTTGCTGTAGGCTTTTCTAATTATGTTCAATTGCGCGTTAGTGACAGCGATGATGTGATTTCCTTCTAAATCTGAATGAGTGATTTTTATGCTGAGATCGGTTTTGTCTTGAATGGCTTTTTTAATTTTGTCAGTTTGTCCTTGCGAAATGTTTATTCTGATGTTTTAATAACTGCTCATTTTTAATAGAAAAGAAAAAAAAATTTATCGATTGAAAGCGCTTCCGGAGAAAAGATCGGATAGAGTTTAGGATATTCTTTCTCTGATGTGATATCTGACAATGATGTCTTCTCCTCTAAAATCGATCAAGTTTCCATTTTGGTCGACAATTTGCGTTTCCATTCTTGAAATGTTGCTTACAACGATGGGAAGGTAAATCAACTGAAAAGGTTTTTCAACAACTTTGTAGCCGGGTTCAACCTGTGGGTAAAAGGAGTAAATGTCGTTTGTTGTTTTTCCGTCTAAATAAGACGAGCTGATGATGTCGTTAGTTACTCAGATCACCGCCGTATCTTCAATTCTTACGATGTTTTCAGACTCGTAAGTGTCGATCACGCTGGTGACTTTATTGGGGTCAACAGGGTCTTCTCTTTTTTCCACGTAGGTGTATTCATTTTTATCGAATCCAAGGAGCGGTCCTATCTTGTTGTTCACGTTAAAATCTACCCAATATTTTGTCGTTGCTCCAGGCTTTCCAAAGGTCAATACGGGTTTTAACGAAGACTCGTTTGCTGTAATGGTGACTCCGTCTACTCTGTACAAGCTTCCTGTTTGTTTTTGCATTTCAGTTTGAAGGTATTCGTTGATCTGGTTGATGTCATAGGATCCTTCATGAATGTAAATGGTGTAGCTGTTTGAGCCAGCGTTTGGACTGTATCTGAAAACGTTATTTTTAAAGGGGATGTTGGGGTAGCTGCAATAGGTTTCAAGCCCCACAAGAGCCATTTCGTACTGTTTGTTTAAACCCAGCTCGATGGGTCTTTCAAAGTATGTTTTGATGGAGCTGTTTGATACGGTGGGTGCACCATTTTTCGATTTTGCAAGCAAATAAAATCCGGACATGTTTTTTATACGTTTGGAAAATAAAAATCGTCAAGCCCGCTTCGGTATTTTCCCTGATCTTTTTTGGAAGACAAATCAATGACGGCAAATCCGTGAGGTTCATCCCAGCAATGTCTGCAAATTTTTTTGAATTCCTTTATGTTCATGTCCATAGCAACATGGTCTCTGTAGATATGCTCGACACTTTTTTCGTCTTGTTGAAAGAGGGAAATAAAATTGGAATTTTCTCTGATGGTTTGTCTGGGGAGCATGAAATAATTTTGACCGAGGTAAAAGCAGTCGACGTTGGAGTGTCTTCCTCGGATGTAATATTTTTCGCACTTGTTTTGATTGGTCAATAGCAAATCGTCAAAGATCATCAAATTGTTTTTGGACGAGTCTAAGGATTCAGGTTCAGGCACGTCATCCTCATTTTCAAAGAATTGGCACTCCATGTCTGTTTTTCCTTCCCAATTTTTAGAGATTTCTTCAATGACGGCTTCATGGGTTAAATTTAATTTTTCCATTTTGTCTTGTAAATCATCCGTTAACAAATTGAGGATAATTTTCTTTGGCAAATTTTTCTTGAACGAACTTTTTAGTATTTTGTACTCGGGTTGAAGAAGGGATTTTCCAAAGACATACAATCGGTTATAATCCAGCCATCCAGGTTTGAGCAGTAAATTGAGAAGCAACGTTGTTTTTCCGTATCCAGACTTTCCGACGATGATTCCACGAATGCTTCTTGGTAAAAGCTTGCTGTTATTCCTTTTGGTTTTTCCAATTTTACACCTCACATTAGTAACTTCCATTTTTTATATATAAAAACTTTTTTTATTGTATTTAAAATGTACTGTGTTAAATGCAAAAGAGAAATTGAAACCATTCACTTGAAAAACGAGATGAGTAAAAACAACAGACATATGTTGAAAGGGACTTGTGACGCTTGCGGAACGACCAAATGTAAGTTTGTTTCTTCGCATGGATCATCTTCAGCAACAAAAGGAGGCGATTTGGTGAAATCGATAAATAAGCTGTCGAGCAAAATCAAGCTTCCGTGGGCAAAATTTCCAGGATAAATGCACATTCCTGGAATGAACTTTGCAGGGCCTGGCACCAATTTGGATAAGAGATTGACTTCCACAGACATGTATCAGGAATGGAGCTTGCAGAGAAGCTTCATAAACCGGTTATTCGCCATTTTAAAAGAAGACGGGTGATTGCGAATAACGTCGATGAAATGGGCTGCAGATTTGGTTGACATGCAATCGTTTTCAAAATTCAACAACGGCGTAAAATATTTGCTCATGGTGATCGACGTGTTTTCAAAGTATGGATGGATCGTTCCATTAAAAAGCAAAACGGGTCCAGTCAAAGTGTCTATAAACAAAAATACACTGATACAAATATTGGTGAAGCCCAAGTCTTTTTCAGACAGCTGTTGTTCCACTTAAATTAACCATCATGAACAAAAATGTATGGTTAAATAAAAAGCCCTCTAGTACACATTACTGTAGACCCCTCCATCTCCAATATCAAAAAGAAACGGAAGAATTGATAAGAAATGAATATGAACTTTTAAAAGCAGAAATAAATAGACTAGTCAAGTTTGAAGTAAAGTTAGAAGTAGAGGAAAGCAAACCGGATACGACTATCACATTTAAGTTCAAACTAGATTTAACCATGTTTGATGGTAAAGTGGTTAATGCCCTCACTAACACTCTGTCCTCGCAATCATGTAATGTTTGCGGAGCTAAGCCCAGTGAACTTAATAACCCAGCATTGATCAGATCTAAACCAGTCAATGAAAAAGCTTTATCTTTGGGTCTTTCTACTCTGCATTGCTGGCTCAGATGTTTTGAATATATTTTACATTTAGAATATAAATTAGACATTAAAAAATACTTTGCCAAATCCCCTGTTGAAAAAGCATTAGTAAAAAGTAAAAAAACGAACATTTAACTGAGGTTTAGAGAAGAGCTAAGTCTTATAGTTGATATGCCCAAACAGAGTTTTGGCAACACTAACGATGGAAACACTGCCAGAAGAGCATTTGAAAATGCTGAAACTTTCGCTGATATAACGGGAGTGGCAGTAGATGTAATTATTAGATTGAGGACAATCCTAATCATAGGCGCCGAGTTCACGGGGGCAACAGGGGTATTGGACCCCCCAGAAATTTATACTAACAATATATTATCACGGATTATTACGGGAGCGAATAGATACTCTCGCTCTCATGATAATCCGTGATAATATATTACTTGTATAAATATCTGGGGGATCAACTGCCCCTGTTGCTCCCGTGAACTCGGCGCCTATGATCCTAATAGCAGTATGCTCCTGTTATGAGTTGAACTCTGAAAGTTTTGGCCAGTATTGCTATGAAACTACAGCTCTTATACTCAAAAACTATTGCTGGTATGTGATTCACCCAACTGTTCATAAACTCTTGGAACATGGTGTGCAGATATCTGAGGCATTAGAACTGCCAATTGGTTACTTCTCTGAAGAGTCACAAGAGGGTCTAAATAAAGAAGTTCGCAAAGCTAGATTAAACCATACAGCCATAATATCTAGAAAGAATGCTATGAAAAACCAGTACCAATACTTGTTGATTAGAAGTGATCCTGTAATATCAAACACTTGTTTTAAAAAATACAAGGTTGAAAATGGAAAAACACTTACCCCTGAAGTTTTATCTTTGTTAATGCTGTAATAATTAAATAAAGCCTTTTTATTAGTATTAGGTTTTCTTTTTTTGTTTTCTTGAAAGAAAAATTAGATAAGATAAATATTTATTTTGTTTTTAATATATTTCAATATTATACAATATTAAAAATATTTTTCGAACCAGTTTTTCTTTTTAATTAATAAATGTTTTGGTTTGAGGAATTTAATTTTTTTAAATTAAGTCAGTCATTGTGCGCGTAAAAGTCTCTAACGCGTATACGCGTAAGTAGTACGAGCCTTAGACACAAGAAATATTTAGATTCAAAAATATGTAGTATTCTTTTATATGGTATTTTGGATCAAGGAATTCGATTTTTTTATTTAGGTTATATTTTACGCGCGTAAAAGACAGCTACACGCGTATGCGCGCGACTTACGCGTCATAGGTACGCGTAAAAATTATTTTTAATGGAAAATTTAAATTTTTTGACCCAAAATACGATAATATTGATGTATAACATAATTACATATGATAGTTATATAATTTTTGCCGTTTTTTCACCTTTCTGACTCACTGTGCGACCTGTTGATTCTGGCGGATGTCTTTGAGAATTTTAGAGACGTTTGCATCAACAATTACAAGCTAGACCCAGCCTGGTATTACACATCTCCCGGATTAGCATATGATGCTGCTCTCAAAATAACAAAAATAAATTTGGAGCTTCAAAGCGATTTTGACATGGTGTTGATGATCAAGAAAGAAATCCGTGGAGGAATCAGCATGATTTTAAACCGATCGGGGACTTCGAATAACAAATACATGGAAGATTCGTTGGACCAGACTAAAGAGTCGTCTTTCATCCAATACTCGGACGCTAATAATTTGTACGGATGGGCTATGAGCAAACCGCTTCCAACACACGGGTTTGAATGGATGACGGAAAGCGAGCTGGAAAATTGGGAGTCGATGCCGTGTATTTTAGAAGTCGATTTGGATTATCCCGAAAGCTTGCACGAAGAGCACAACGATTACCCTTTAGCATCTGAAAGAATGACGATCAACAAAGTGGATAAACTCGTTCCAAATTTAAACGATAAAAAGAATTATGTCATCCATTACAAAAATCTCAAATTGTACGAACGATTAGGGCTAAAAATTTCAAAGGTACATAGAGGCATTAAATTCGAGGAAAGTAATTGGCTGAAAAAATATATCGATCTCAACACCAATTTAAGAACAAAAGCCACCAACGAATTTGAAAAAGACTTCTTCAAACTGATGAACAATTCAGACTTTGGAAAAACCATGGAAAATATTGAACATCATGTAGACGTAAGACTTGTTACGAAAAGGGAAGAAGCCATGAAGTTGTCTTAAAAGCTTAATTTCGAAAGTTGCACGATATTTGATGAAAACTTGATTGCTGTGCACATGAAAAGAACAAAGTTGGTTTACAACAAACCCATTTATTTAGGAATGTGCATCTTGGTTTTGAGCAAAACGCTCATGTTTGAATTCCACTACAATTACATCAAAAAAATGTACTCTGATTGCGCAAAGTTGTTGATGACAGACACAAACTTCCTCATTTATGAAATCAAGACAGATGATTTTTACAAAGACATTTCTAAAGATGTAGAAACCAAATTTGACACGAGCGAATTTGACAAATCCTATCCAGCCATTCAAAGCGTTGGCTTCAAGGTAGATGCAAACAAAAAGGTCATTGGCATGTTCAAAGACGAAATCGCTGGTAAGCAGATTGAAGAATTTGTCGGTCTACGATCTAAATTATATTCGTACAAACTCTATGAAAAAGAACACAAAAGATGCAAAGGAGTAAAAAGAAATGTTGTCCAAAAATACATCACGCATGAAAATTACAAAAACTGTCTCGAAACTAAAAATTAACAACTCAGAAAAATGAACGTCATCCGACGACATTTACACAGAAGAAATTAACAAAGTCGCACTCAGCGCTGACGGCGATAAAAGATTCATTTTAGAAGACGGAATACACACCTTGGCACATGGACATAATAAATTAAAAAATAAACCTGAAGAAACAGAATCTTAAAGGATAATCAAGGAGTGCAAAAGATTGATTGCAGAAAACAAAGAAATTTCGATAAAGTTTAATTCGATACTCACAGAGGCAAAAAGACTGATCATTACGCCTAAAGTCACTTTCGACTTTGGAGTCCATCTTTGAAAAATGTAAATCATCAAATGTTATTATAAAAAAATGAAAATAAGCTAGAATTCATGAGTCACAACATTTTTAAAAATTATGAAAAGATAAAAATGAGCCAGAACTCTCATTTCTCTACTACTTACATATTAAAAAGGAAAAATTCTTATACATGTAAATCATTGTTTTACTTTTTATTATTCTGGTAAAAAGTCTTCATCAAAAACTTGATTACTCTTAATAAAGATAGCTCTATTCTCCTCACCACCATTAAGGCAAAGCGGGGAAGGTCAGAATGCACACAACAAAATAAATGTATTAAAAATATCTGACACCATTTGACCATATATAATAATGGTCAAATGATGTCAGATATTTTTAATACATTTATTTTGTTGTGTGCATTTAACGTTTTAAAGACAGTTTCCTTTTTTAAAGAAACATGTATCAAGGGGATACCAAAAAAATTAATAACTCATGTATAATTTACGTTCGCTTTATATTAATCTTATTAATTAAAGTTCATGTTATAAAAAATTAAACAAGAATTTAGCTTTACTTTTTCATCAATTTAAAGCATGATGAAGTGTTATTATTTGTGTTAGTAACTAAAAACGTATTGTTTTGAACTTAGTAATGTCGAGGAAAATGGTTCTGCCTTACACTGATATGACCTATGTCAGTTTTAAATTACTCAAATAATGTTAAATAATTGGTAAGTTATTTTACCTCCGCATACTTTTTATTTTAACTTTACAGATGATTTAATTTTTTCAATTTGAAAGCGTTTTTCTAAAAGGATATTAGTTAAGGTTAGCAACTTTAAATTGTGAAAAACAACCACTATAATTTAACAGACCGACCATAGCCCGTATTACGGGTTGCTTTTTGCTAGTATAACTTATATTCGTGAACATTCATTAGTGTTTTTAGTTAAAATTTTGACAAAACCATGCTTTGAACAGTAAAAATATGCTTTATTAAATGTAATATTTATTCAGGAGTCTTAAGTATCATTTAATAAAAAACTACGTAGCAGCTAAAAGCCTCTTGTCTCTTTTATGATTAATAATTACTTTTTTAGACTGTCTTTTGTTTCTCACAGACTTAATAGTCCGTCTTTTGTTTCTCACAGACGTAATAGCCTGTCTTTTGTTTTTCACAATAGTCTGTCATTTGTTTCTGACAGACGTAATAGTCTGTTTTTTGTTTCTCGCAGACTTAATAGTCTTTCTTTCGTTTCTCACAGACTTAATAGTCTGTGTTTTGTTTCTCACAGACTTAATAGTAATTCTTGGGAAGGTTTCCTACCATTTTTTATTCAGTTAAAGTTTTACTTTACTTTTACAAAACTGTTAATTTCTTTTCATTAATTCTTTTCCGTATGTTATTGGTTTACCAAATCCTTTTAAAATTTTAAACCATAGTAGCATGCTTTTCTTAAACTAGAGTTAGGAAAAAGAATATACTCGAAACTAAAAAGAGCAAATCAAAATACTTTATTCTTGAGTAGCAGAATTAGGCGGGAGCTGACTCATCCTCATTTTGATGTACCCAACCATAAGCATATATCCAGAAGTATGTTTAGCCAATCGTTGAATTTTTAACCATAGCTTTTCGCACATCTTTTAAAAAATGGCGCAATAATCGACCATTTGCTAAACCATCAACAAATAATCAAGATAGAGGTTAAAAAGTCAATATATGCAGGAGCTCATTTCAACCATAAAAACAACCATCAACAGGTGGTCAAATTATATTCATTTACCGTAATTGCAACAGAACATTGAAACTTCTCAATCACAACCATTAAGCAAACATCAGTTAGTAGTAAAATTTCAACATTTGTCGCAATTGCAACAGAACATTAAAATTTCTCTATTGCAAAGAATGTAGATATTTCAGATTCAAAGTTGAAATATCAATTTTCTAAGTAACAAATCAGTAATTAACGTCGAATGTCGAACAAAATTTTAATATATCCATAAGTTTAATGAGACTGGATAGCGAAACCATTTTACTAAAGACTATATTTTGGTTTGTCTCAATATCTTTTTACTACTAATGAGCATGGGTTTGTTTCTAGCAATTCTTCTTAATGAAAGGTTCCAGCAATGTCTTTGCCATTATAATCTTTAATTTTATTTCTCACTGAAGTAGTATTTTGCACTACAGATTACAGTACCTGTAATCCATAAGGATATACCGAATGGATTGTTAGCTTGCTCTATATGGTGTTCTGGAACTAGGTGAGTTAAGTTTGTTTTTAAATCATCAATTTGAGCCTTACACTTAATATTTGATAACTTAAATGTACCAGGAAATATGAAATAAAACAATACTTACATGGTGCACTCCTTTCTTACTCAAATTTATTCTTCTCTTTATTTGCAACTGAATTATCTTAGCAATCAATTTTTTTACAACAGGTCATTATTTATTTATCTTATTTTATTGTTTAAAATACGATTTCCTCTTTTGAATTATTGACCTGCAGATACTTAAGATCAGTACTACTCTTAGCTTCAATTTCTGAATTATCTATGTTTTATATTACTTTAAAGTTAAATAGCGATTAGGAAATTCCTTATTATCTCTTTTGATTTTAATAACTTTTGATTTTAATATCTATGGGAGCAATAGCAGGACTTAATCAAACGCAGTTTAAAAGATTAGGTTTTTATTGTGGAAATATTAATCTTGGTTTCATAAAACTTTTTTTGAGTTAATATAGTTCATTGGGTATAGACGTAAGTGTTTTTTATAATTTTTCTATGCTACAAAACTTTTATTTCTTGAAGCAAAATGATTGATAATGATATGAACTTTAATTATTGTTATTTTTAGTATTATACTTTATTTTTTAATGTGATATTTAATGAGTCTAAGATAAATCATTTTTATTGCAATGTTTTTTAGTAAATTGTTAGCGGTGACTTCTCTAATATTTATCTTATTTATAACTAATAGTATTTTTTTACATTTAGAATTATTTAGAAGTCTTTTAGATATAAAAGTAGTCAAATTGATTTCTTTTTCAATCATACTTTTTGTTTCATCCTTATTTACCAAGTTTTAGTTCTTATTTTTCTTCATTCCCATTTTTTATGCTTATATCTGCCCTTTCCTGGCTTAAAAATACTTCAGGGTTCTTAAGGGCAACCCCTTTAGGGACCCTTATAAAAGTGTCCGCGACGAATTTCAGGACTCCTTAAGGGCAAACCTTAAACCGGCCAAAAAAATAACCACGCTTTACAACTCATACAGGATGAGTAGTAGAGCGTGGTTATTTTTTTAACTAATAGGATTCAATTGTTAAATATAATTTATATAAACTTATATAAATCATCATCGCATATTTTTATTTACAAAAGTAATTTATGTCTTTTGCTTTTTTTGTCGAATTTTTGTTTTCACTTTCGTCTTCGTTTCCCTCTTCTTTGTCGTCTTAACTCTCTTCCTCAATCGAAACTTCAAGTGTCTTTTTCTTGCAGCGCTGCAGGCGATCACCAGAGCGATCTCTGGCGATGTTAAAAAATTGTGCTACTTTCTATTCTATCTCTATAGACGTAGTGCCAGGGAAAAAGTGAAGAGTTAAAACTATAAATATTTAAATAACTACATATAAAAAAAAAAGAGAACATATATAAATACTTATTTAAATCTACAATTATATAATCAATTACTATAGTTATACCTAAATATATGAATTTATATGTATCAGAGATTGTATTAAGTTTGATATAATCACATTGACAATATATAAAATATCTGCATATAAAAAGATGTTAATAGTTTTACTTTATTTCATGGTCTCAATTCAAACACCACGAGTCAAACTGTTGACTCGCAGCCAAGCGGATTCATATTTGTACAATTGATCACAGTAAATGTAAATTACACTCACTTTTGAGTTGATTTTTTGGGCTATCATAAAACTTATGCTATCCATGTGTTCTAGGCCAACTGATCTTTTATGGTAAGCCATGCATCAGCAATTTGTTAAGCGTTAAAGCAGAGCTAATATTTTACAACATACAAAAAAAAAACGTAAAGCTATTTTTTTCTTGTAAATTCAAACTAAAAATTAAAAAATATTATGTTTAAAAGTGTTTAAAATAAAATTTACGATATAGTATAGAAATAAAAGATCAATTACAACAAAATGATAGGCTCAGTACACAATCTTTGAGTGTCATTACTTGAAAACTTTATTAGCATATGGTATGATGATATATTCATAACCATCAATAAAACAAATAAATTTTTTAATGATCTTCACCAGTTACATTGATACTAAACAGAATATGCCTACCTATACCAAGTGAACTTGAAGGATAAGGATGAACATAAAAATCTGATTTAAATGTTAACAAGAATCTAGAGGCAACATACAAGTAAGAGTTAACAGGAGTTATAATAATTAGAATGACATTCGAATGATACAAAACAGGAGCAGTACTTTTTGGATATTTATTTGAAGATACAAAATTTTTCTGTGACACAGAATAAAAACTTTTAATAATTAATACAGAATTAATGGGCTGCTTAAAAACATAAGTTCCAGTTTTTATGCATTGCTGTATTAAATACAAAGAATTCTCAAAAGGAAAAGGAGAAAACTTATCTAATAGGACAAATTGCTGCACAAATTCTGGTATATGTGATATATAAATGTTAAATGTTACAAGTTGGATATTTTAAAAGCTTATATAAAAAAAGGCAGTCAGATATTTGTCTGATAGTCTGTGATTAGGATGAGATAAAAGAAACAATATCATATAATTACTTTATAACATTACCATGATATTTTTAAATTACAAAGATTATTAGCTACCTATTTATACTGCTATAAAACCTTTTAATCTTAAAATAAAAGTATCAACTTGATTACGGTTTCTTCTTTCAGTTTTTGAAGCCATTTTTTATTTATACACAAATATTTTAATATTTTGGAAAATTGAAGCCATTTTAAAATTCTAGAAAATTGGATACGACTTTCGGCTAGCCCTAGTTCAACCTTAACCCACTTTTTATTAGGATCTGCCGTTAAGCCATTTTAAGGCGGGTTGTACATATTTAATTTAACTTTTTATAGGTTGAGAAAGTGTTGGTATTTGTTTCTATTGATTTAAAATAGCTTTTGGTAAACTAGAATTTAAGCAAATCAATCAGGTCTAAAAGCAGTAACTCCTATAAGAATGGGGACACCGAAATATTTTAAGGGGTACTACTAGTATGGCTATTATCTTGTTCATTTGAGGTTAGTGACATACCTTTACTATTTTCAAGCAAAAAGTGTTCTGCGCAAATACTTATCCATTTATTATTGTTATTGATTGGAATAATGGGTAAATTTGCACAGTTAAGACTTCCTGGTCCTATGTAAAGCAAAATTTCAATATCTGTATTTTTACATGCAGTCACTATGATAAGAGTATGATTAATTAGTATGTCTTTTATTTTTGAACTAATTTCCTCAATATTTATCATTATTATAATAATATGAAAGTTCACTTCATTCTGTTCAAAAAAAAGAGTTGTTTAAAATAATTTTTAAAAGATCTGAGCATATTCAACTTGAAGACAGTTATGCTTTACTATAATGATATTTCAATTTTCTTACAACAGTTTAAAAAGTGGTTTGTTTTTCAAAACTTTTACTATACTGCAAAGATTTCAACAACATTTTAAAGCACTGTTCACTTGTAAAGAAAATTTTTTCAAAGACTTTTTAATGTTTCAAATATGGTTTTGAAGGACACGTTATATCTGAATATTTAAAGTTGCAGGAAAACGAGTGCTAGAACGAGGAATCTGCGCACCGTTCTCCGAAACACCGGTGGAATTAACGCATTATCTATTATTCATTTAAAAGTTGATGGTGACATTTATAGTAGACAGTGGATGTTCAAAGACAACCTTTAATCAAAAATTACTGTCCAAGAATAAACTTGAATGCTCAAACTCTCAAAAGGTAGTGACGTTTGAAAGAAAGGTTTATCAATGCATTGGATCAGCGTTCATAGCTCTTGAATTTGATTGCATTAAAATACGTGATGAGCTTATCTTAGTAGATTTCCAATCATTCGAAGTTGATATGATGCTTTTTTATGAGTTCCACTAAGTTACAAGGAGGATTGCCCATTTCTCAAATCGGAGAAGCGAAGTTTGAGTCGAGCTATAATGGGACAGCTATACTGAACAAGAATGAAGTCATCAAAATTGAGAGGAAAAACTTAGATAATGGAAAATGGGTAGCGAACCAGATTTTATTGATTTGTGCAAGGCTTATCTCCAATTAAAAACTGAAAATTTTCTTTGGACATTTCAAACTGTAGTATTTCAAATCAAAAGGTATTGCCTGATACAACTTGGTTATGAATTAAATGTTGCGCTGATAATTATGAAATCCATTGACGATTTATTGAAGAGCGGAACGTCCGCTGATATGGACATTTTTGTCAACGAAAGTGTGGTGGTTCTCGATTACGTCAAGAGCCATTTTTTAAAATATAGTTTAGAGTCCAAATAAGGTGAGCAGATTGGTGATGATGGGGTTCTTCTGTTAGGATTGCGTATGCGGATATTTGGCAACATACTGATGTGGTCTAGAGGAAATCGAGTTTAGAATATTTCGTTAGAGTTTACCAGAAGAGTGGTGTTTTCAGGTTTCGGATAGTTGCTGGGTCATTTACCAGTCTATGGTTGGTTACGAATGTCTGATCTTAAATAGAAGAGTCGTTATTTGGTCGAAAGTTTGGGACAATTAGATTTGTATTGAGAATAGGAAGTATGTACTTCAAAAAGTATATGCTAAGGTGTAAAGTGGCGAGCCTGTTCAAGGTGATTGGGCTGTGCAAGGTTATGAGAAAAGGGTGTGGGTTGATGCAAGTTCTTTTGTGATTTGTGCTCTTATTCTTGTTATGGAATCTACTTTTGAGGATGCAAAATTGCTGCGAAAAGAAAGGTCTGATGTTTATATAAATATGGTAGAACAAGACGTTGTGGTGCGAGGAGTAAATATTCCTCACACGTGAAAAATGAAGAAAGTGGTATCTATAGATTACATGAGAGTGTTCCACTGTCTTACTGACGCCCTCACAGGTTAATCAAGGTTGAGATCAAAAGCCATGTATGAATTGTTGATTTGAAGAAGACTAAACGTTCTGCAACAACTAATTTAAGAATATATTGTTTATAAGAAGTAATACTCGTTCATTCAAAACTTAATTTAGCTGACGCATTAACAAGGGTTAGTAGCAGATGGCTCAACAAACCTACTGTTGCAGAGCGTCGATAGTTTGGTTTTTGCTGCAGTGGAGGTGGCTGAATTCATTTCCGATATACATCAAAGTGAATAAAGCATTAAACTTTGTTTACAAAGCTGTTCCACATGCTACAAAACACGATTTTCGAAACGTGATCAAAAGTTGCAAATCATTTCAGTCAATTGATCCAGCGCCAATACGGTGAGTGAAAGGGAAATTAGGTGATAAAGAAAACTGGAAGAAATTATCCATGGATATCACACGTTAAGGTACTGAAAGTTGTCTGAACCTAATTGATTGGAAACCTTCAAAATATGAATTGTGGCGACAACTATCAACTTCATTCGAAATGTTGCCATAGTTCGAATATTCCTTCCAATCTTTTGATTAACTGACATTATATCCTACATTATATCAGGTTTTAAGATTTAATTCCTATGTATTTACGTCTTTTTCCAATATTTGTTTGTAACTTTTCTTCGTTCTGCTTTATTTATATGGTAGGTTAATGAGTCATTGTGTCCTTTCCGATTATTGTATTTAACTTAAATATCCCTACTCACAAAACTCTGGAAACTTAAAGGAAGATTAAAAAATTATTAGAGAAAGAGATATGAAAACCAACTTTTTAGTTTCTTCTTTTAAGCGTAATTAAATATATTCTATTACAAGATTTGATAATTATTACGACTTATTAATAAATAATCTTTCTTGTAAAATTCAAATGTTATAGTGTCTAGGTTTATTCTTCGGATTAGCAGTAGAAGTACTTGAATAGCTCAACCCCATGTTAAAGCACCTATAGCAGGGTACATACATACATACATACATACATACATACATACATACATACATACATACATACATACATACATACATACATACATACATACATACATACATACATACATACATACATACATACATACATACATACATACATACATACATACATAAATACATACATACATAAATGAAACTGTGTGTGATTTTTTGTGCTTTTATTTTTGAACATAATATAGTTGATGTTATTTAAACTTTCTTAACTACCATTTGATTATTATTTCTATATCAGTAAATTTTTGATTTACTAAGCATATATGTTTTACAGATATTATTTATCAGATTTATTTTAACCATTAATATTTGCATTATGTTAGGTTGGATTCAATTTAAACTAATGCGATATCGCTTCAAATTTATTCTTTAAAGTCGGATTCAGCACATGAATTTTATCATGCTAGTACATGATAAAAAAACTTCGTTTCTTATTTTAAACGTGTTTATAATTACGCTGGTCTCCTTATGTCTTTTTTACATCAGTATTAAAAATTTCTCGATAAACCATGTAATAAATTTTTACAATTTCTCAAACATAAATCCAATCAAAAGCTACAGAATTCACTCTGCTGAATCTTTGATTGCCGTTAAAGTAAAGGATGGAATTTCTAAATCACATGTTTTGTCTTATTCTCTTTTTGGTAACAATTGGGAAAGATACGGTAAAGGTGTTGAAGAAGTGGCAAAAGAGGCTTCTGCGAACAAACTGTATCATAATTGGACTGTTCGAGTTTATCACGATAAACATGCTTTGAATGAGCAGTATATAAAAAACCTAACAAAGCTTTATCCTAATCTTGAGTTGTTAAATGTCAGTAGTTTAGCCGGTTTTGGTGATATGACGAATATTAACGGAATGGTTTGGCGTTTTTTTTCGGTAGCAGATGCAACTGTAAACGTCGCATGTGTAAGAGATTTAGACTCGAAACTTTTAGAAAGAGAATCGGATGCTGTAAAAGTGTGGTTGGATTCAGGAAAACTTGCCCATATCATGAGAGATAATCCCCAACACGGGATAGAGATTCTTGGAGGAACGTGGTGCTTCAGAAATGAACTCAATCGGTCATTAGGTATCCAAATTGTAAACTTAAGTATAAATAACTGTGCGCACCGTGACCCAGATAAGAATAGTGAAGCACCGAAAGGAAACGATCAGTCTGTTTTGAGAAGGTTTGTATGGCCTTTAGTTCATGAAAATGCTTTAATACACGATTCATATACCTGTCAAAATGGGTTAAAAGGCGAACCATTTCCTACAAAAAGAAATGAATCAGGTGCTTTTGTTGGAGAGGTCAGAATATATCCAGGTAAAAGCTCTAAATGCCCAATTGCATGTCGTCCAAAGCTTCATCAAGATTGGGAATACTGTTAAAGTAACTTTTTGCTGCGTTATGTAACAGCTATATTTTAAGCGTTTTTTTGTGTTAAATTTTATTCATTTTGAAATAATTAAAGCTTTTCTTCACTTATAGTATCATGCGTTAGGTTATTAACCATGGTTGATTATTTGTGGTTTTACTTAGTTATCATTCTTGATTTTTTTATGTTAGTACATTTAATTTTTTGTCAGGTTTTTTTTTTGCCAAAGCTTTAATAATTTTTTATTGATAGTTAATATTTGAATATTACTATTGTCACTACATTTATAAATAATAATTGAGAGCACCTCAATTTACTTATTTTGTTTGATAACCATGAAAGAAAAGCTCGAATCTTAATTGAAAAACAGCTTAAAGAAAACTTTTATTTACATCATTTTTCCAATATAATAATTTGCTTTTTATTTTCAACTTTCATCTCAGTAAATTCGGCTGTTGTTATTCGGAAGAAAATTCAAAACTAAACAACATGCTAAAATGCTTAATGGCAAATGATGAGGCTATATACATGATTTAAATATATCAGCTCCAGACTCTGTGTCTAAGAAACACAATCCGCTAAAAGGTGTTCAAACAATGGGAGTACTCTTTTGCTTTTAACAAATTGCACCTTTAACTTCTTGTATCTTTATATTTTGTACATAACCGTTTCAATATACTCCCATTTTACTAAGTTCCAAAGGTTTTTACTTTGAATAGAAATTACTTCTAACTTCTCAAAGATATATAATTTGTTAACTGAAGTTCATTCACAATATCACTTGTTCGATAATTATACAGTATCAGCATGTTTTATTTTTTTGATGCTCTGGTATTTCTTCATTTAGTTCATCTGGCATTAGAGAAATAAGCGTGATTCTATTATACCGTTCTCTATTTTCAGAACTAAAACTAGCTTTTGAAAAACGTTAATTTTCAAAAGATAGTTTGACCATTTACTCTAGAGGGAGTTTGCTAAGTAGCTTTCCATTTGGTACAATGTTGCAAAAAGCTCATTTACCGCCGCTGCTTTCACGCATATATTTTGCTATTAGTTTTAAAAAATAGCGACATTTTTTGATAAACACCTTTTAATATATTCGATACCTTCTCGTAGTTTTATCATAAAATCATTCTCTGGAAAAAAGACCTAGCAATAAATGGAGTTCCATGAATGGAATGAATTAAAGTGATTTGGTGCTTTTTTACTACAGCATGTTTCTGGAGGGTCGTGCACAAGCACTAAAAGAAGTTTTGCTTGAGGCTAGATGTTTATCATGGTTGTGTTATTCATGATATTAGTTTCGGAGTCTTCTGCACAGGACTGTTTTCTGGGGATTTATTACCTTCCATTACAGTAAGTAAAACTTACTGTAAAAAAAGAACTCCCGCGTATGTTCCAATTCTTACATTGGCTGAGTTGTTGAGTGTTTTCGATGCAATAAAGATATCACTTAGGTTGTTAAGGCTGTGACTTTGTATGATATTTCACTGTCGCGTGTAATTGTTGTGAATATCGCGCGTAATTATTGTGAATAATGTGAGCATTGCAAACAAATGCAAGCGATTTAACAAAAATAATGTATAAAAGAATCTTTTCACCTTTACAATTTAAGCAAAAATTTTTTGATTTAAAATATATTCATATTGTAATTAGATCAAAATCTACAAACTATCTTGCATAAAATGCCTTAGTAAAGTGTAAGAAGTTGTATATATACATCTAATGGTGCAAATCCTGTTGGGTTTAAATCACTAAATTTTAATTGTGTACTTCCAGGGGGAAAGTTTAACAAATTTTTTTTAAAATAGTTTAAAACATTGTCAGGTTTACCTATAGGTTACCTATAGGTTAACTAATCTTTAATAACTCAATAACTAATCTTTCCGGCCTTACAGTAAACCTGACAATGTTTTAACCTATAGGTTAACCTATAGGTAACCTATAGGTAAACCTGACAATGTTTTAAACTATAGGTTAAAACATTGTCAGGTTTACTGTAAGGCCGGAAAGATTAGTTATTGAGGTTTCAAGTAACGTCAAGATAATTGACAGTTTTCATATTACATTGGATGGAAATAAGTAGGCTATTGTCTTTGAAGATTTGAATAAAGTTCTTTTTTATTCTTTCCATTTGCGGATGAATATTTACTATTCAGCATGAATATATTCATGCTGAATCCAACCATCCACCTAACATTTTAAAGCAAATTCCGCACTTTATTGAGCGACGATTGTTGGCCAATTTATCTCGCGAACACATCTTCAGAAATTCTTTCTACGTATACGAGGAAGCCTTAAAAAAATCAGGTTTCAACCTAATGCTTATATACATTCCCAAATCACAACCCGTGAAGAACAAAAGCCGTTTAAGTTTCATTTGTAATATTTGCTTATGTAGGATTGCTGAATCATAAGCCATTTTTTTACTTAAATCTCTATCAACTTGAAATAAATATTCAGCCCAACATATCAAATACTCATTTACATAAGTTGCGGTGGCTTGAGCCATTAAAGTTTTAATAGCACTAAAATCATCAGAGTTAGTAGCAGCATCTTGATCGTTTGTTGAATCTGCTACTTTAGATATTTTATTGTTGCCTAAAGTTCACCAGTTATTTTGCAACCAGAACAAACACTGCATTTGAATCAACATTAGTTACTGTAGCAGCGTCTTGATTATTAGTTGGATATGTTTCATTTGTTATTTTATAAGCTCCCATATCCAACACACAGACAATTGTACAACCAGATTTTTTCACTAACTATGTATTTGTACCAGCATATGTGCAAGCAGCTGCATCATGCATTCTAGTTGGATTATATAAGTTTATTAACTTATTATTATTCATCCCCAACTCAGCTCTTGTAGTATCACCACACCTTCGCATAATGTTTTGCATTAAGGTATGAAAGTGACTCACCGAATTCTTTTAACATTCTTGTGGATAGAGTAAAACCAAATTTATCAACCGTCATTTTTTATAACTAAAAAACTTAAATCAGAAAAAGTCTTAGTGAGCCCGCTTACAAGTATAAATCTATTCCTATGAGTAAATTTACAAATCCTTTACCTGGTGTCCTAAGAAGTGTAAAAGTTATAATGTCACCTAGGTTAAGATGAAATGTATTATCAAAAATGTTAAGCTTTTTGTTAATCTAATACCACATATTATCATTCAATAAGAGTTAAACAACTCTTTTAGCATTTTTATTATCGTTTGTTAAATCTATTCCTAATATTTTACCAGTTGTTAACATTGGATAGTCATCGATGTTGATTAGTAACTGCTTATGCTCTATTTCTTTTTTATTTATAATCAAGGCGTGCACATCGAGTTGTTTATGTAAAACTTTGTGATATCCTGTTATTACAGGCTAATGTTTGTGTTAATTGAGAAGTTGTTGAATATGGTCTTGTTGACTTTTGCGTTTGAGCGTTAAAACGTGCCATTTTTTTATTCATAATATTAGGTTTATCAAAAGCTTGCAAGTTTTGTTATTTTTCATTACTGATGTAGTTAAGGGCTACATCATGTTTATTATTAGTTGAACCAGTTCCTCAACAAAATTTGGCAATTTTAATAATGCTAGAATCATTAAATCATTTAAAAATTTAAAACACAAGTTGTTCTTTTTTTGAATTCAGCTCTGAAATTTTTCCAAAAAATTTCTCAGCAATAATTCTTTTAGTTTCACATGTTATCGATTATATTTTATTACTATTCAATTGACTTATGAAGATCTAAAAGATACTTTTTAAAACAATAATGATGAATTGTAAAAAATTGCAAGTCTATTGAAAGATGTAAAGGTGCTGGTAATAAATGTAATTAGCATACCAAAACTGATGAAAGATTTTAGGAATGCTAGCTAGAGTTGCATTGAGTCTTCGTTAAGTTGATATTTATTTTAAACGGTTGAAAAAGCTGCACTACCAGCTCTTTGTTGCTCTATCTGGTCTTGCTATGTTTTTTTTATTACTTACAGTTTTTCTTATGTTTGAAGGAAAGGGTAAGAGAAAGGTTTGGGTTTAGTGTTGTGTGGATTAGGTATATGGAGGTTGGGAACAAGGTTGATGGTCTGGTGGGTTTTATTAAATGTTTTCTATGTTCTATCCCTTATGTGTTACATTTGTGTCACGTAAGTGTAACGGCGAGGATATGGTAAGGTGCGCGGTTAGAGCATCAAACTTTTCAATAACAATATTTAACGCATAATAACAATAATATTAATGATCGAAATGCAAACAAAAATAATTACTACTGGTTTTTCTTCTCTACTTATTTTTTTTAATAAATATTCTCAAATACTTCATATTGATATATATATATTCTCTAAACATTAACTTAAACAAATACGTATAAATCAATACAGATAATAACGCCTTTTTGAAGTTACTCAAATATCTTTTCTTACCAACTCTTCTCATAAGTTTCTCTCTGATATCTCTATATATTCTTCTCATAAAATTCTCTTTAAATCTTCAAAAATCCTTTTCTCATAAAATCCTCTTTTAAATCTCTTAAACTCTTTTCTCTTAAAATCTTCTTTAAATCTCTTAAAACTCTTTTCTCTTAAAATCTTCTTTAAATCTCTTAAATCTCTTTTCTCTTAAAATCTTCTTTAAATCTCTTAAAACTCTTTTCTCTTAAAATCTTCTTTAAATCTCTTAAAACTCTTTTCTCTTAAAATCTTCTTTAAATCTCTTAAAACTCTTTTCTCTGAAAATCTTCTTTAAATCTCTTAAAACTCTTTTCTCTTCCTCGTCTTCTCCTTCTTCTATCTCCTCTTTTTTTGAGCTTTTTATATTTTCGGTTGTTTACGGTTTTGCTACTTATTCATCATTTATTTATATGACAGACTAAATAAGTCTCTGTGTGTACGTCTTTTCTTGGTTGTTGTTGTTTTTTACTTTTCTTTTCGCAATATCGTTTATTCGTTTGACAAATTCAATAAGTCTCCGTTTGTACTTCCTTTCTTGGTAGACTCGAATTTTTCTTCGTTCGAATGTTATTTGCATGAGTCGGGTAAAATTTAAAGATAATGTTTACAATTTTCTCATTTTCCCTCCTCACAATAGTATACTTATCTAAGGTAAAAACTTAAGTGATGATCATGCTGTTGGGTTGAATCGAAAAATTAACAAAATTTAAATTGCATTTAAAGCCGAATTAATCATTAGAGATTTGATTAAGAAATATCATGGAACTTCAAATGGGATTAGCAATACAAATACTAATCTTACAGCTATATTTATGGAATTAAGTGGTGCTAGTTTTGAATGACTATCTACGATTGTATCAATACCAAAAGTAATAGCTGTTGAAGCCTAATAGTAATAGCACTGAAAGCTATTGAAAAGCATAAAACTAACTAAACAGTGATATTGTTTCTAAAGTTCTTAATAATAACATTGTTTCACAAGAAGAGATTACTATTTTGCTTGGTATATTATCAAAGTATAGACTGAAGAAAGAAAAGGTATGGTCAAAAGCACAAGCCATAGTTGACGAAGATGCTAAAATGTCACTCATTAACCAAGGACAAGAAGAGGCTAATGGCTAATTGAAAATAGTGTTAGTAGGTGTCAAAAATCATAAAAACTTAGTTGAGTTATAATTGACTTTGTTTGTAAAAAAGAATGTTTTTACTAAAGATTCTAAACTATTCGTGATTGAAAAGTTGGGTAAACAGAATGCGCTAGATTGTTCACCGAAAATTATAGACCATTAATTGATACTCAGAACTTGTTATTTTAAATTTGGTTCTTTTAAAAGAAAGCAATAAGCGATTTCGATCACTCGACAAATGAGCAGAAAAATAATCTATATAAAATAAAAGCGATTAACTTTAGCTGCTCTATAAAAAATTGTGCTAAAAAATCTTGTTTGACTATTGACGATGAAACTTATTGTGCTGCATATTTCCAATCTCTTCAATAAGGGTCTGCGTCTCGGAATCGTTTTCTCGAAATGAACCGGGAAAAGCGTAACGAGACGAGAAATTTCCCGGAAAAAAATAACGAGACAAAGGAAACGATTATCCCGGAATAAAGTTATAAATCGGGACATAAACTTTTTCTCGGAATTTAAAAACTGTGTCCCGGATAATTACGAAACGTTACGAGACAGAGCAATTATATTAACTAGATATCTAACTCGCGCTTTCGCAGTGAAGAAAATTTTTTGCCAACCAAATTTGTTTTGCCAGCCAGAAATGACGCAATCATAAAGCAAAGCTAAACAAGGACTTATTAATTGTCCAGTTTAAATAAAGCGGGTTTAAAAACTTTAAATACTTGCTTCCCTTTTTCTTACGGAATTTTTTTGAAGTAAGACATCTAGTTAATATATATCATTGAGACATAGATGTTTATATCTATTTGCCTCAATGATATATATTAATGCCATAGCCATTCCATAACGATTCAAGACGTGGCATAACGATACGAGATATTCTATTAAGATACGTGACAAAACAAGACATGCTACAACGATTCGAGACAAACGAGACATTCCGAACGCGTGGATTGACAGGATGAACAAGTTAAACCCTTGATTATTAATGGGCAGTTGGGCAGATTTGGTAACATTTGGCTGCCAAGACAACTTGGCAGTAACATTAAGGGCCAGACTTGGCCTTTTCATAAGTGTTTTCTCTACAGGAGGAAACATCACACACAAAAAGACCAAGCTTCAGCCGGAAAATGTTGAAAAATTGCTCTATATCCAACAGAAATATGACTTTGTTTAAATCAAGTCCTGGAAACTGACCTCAGAAGATGACAAAGATCCTGGTAGAGCATTCACAAAAATTCTAAAGAGAGATCTTAACTTTATCTTTACCTTTAGTAAAATCTTAAGTTTTGCCACCTCCATTTATTGTTTCTATGTTTTTTGTTTTAACTTTAAACTTTTAAATTCTTTTCAAACTTAAATTTTGCTCAGTTTAAAAAAATTTTGTAAATTTCCTTCCAGATTTGTTGTCTCAAGAGAGTGATCAAGCCAATGTTGTTGAATCTGATGATGTGGTTGAGATTCAGCTTAATCTAAGACTGCCAAGTCAGCCGATGTCACGAGCAAGTACGGCCTCCTCTAGAATCTCTACTACTACAACATCTCATGTACCAGGTATTACACCACTGATCACCAGTTCAAGGGGTTCTGCTCCAGCTCTTTTTGCTGGACCATCCAAAGCTCCAACTGATGCACCTACAACTAGTGACACAAGCAAATGAATTGTTTGACAAAGTTTGTAATTAAAAACTTTTATTTATTTCCAATAAAATTTAGTTAATGTGCATTAAAGTACAACAATCACAAATAAAAAAATGAAACACATGCAAATTTTCATTTCAATTTTTATTTGTCTTGTAAGTCTCGGTAAATAACTTAATTACGATAAAGTAACCAAAACAATTGTAATGGCCGAGCCCCCCAGCAGAATACTAAATTTCACATTAAGGATTAACTAGTATGTCTCGTTATGTCTCGTTATGTCTCGTTATGTCCCGTTAAAAAGATGTAAATTCCGGGAAAATGTAAAGCTCCTATTTTGTCCGGGACATCTCATCTCGTCTCGGTATCGTCCCGGATTTCGAGTGAAAATTGAAAATTGTCTCGATTTTTATCGCTAATCGGGACAAAGCTTTTAGGATCGTCTCGTCTCGATTTAAAAAAATAACGAGACGCAGACCCTTACTCTTCAAGGACATCGTTATTATTCATCAATTAATAGCAAGAAACTGATTTTCAATTATAAATGCATTGGAATGCAAAAATTTGCTAAAAAATTCCTAGTTTTGCAAGCAATTTGTGAATGTTTTGAAAGACGGGAATAATAGGGTGGTCCACTTTAAACTTTTTTTTTGAAATTTTAATCGGGGTTTTTATCAGTAATAAAATTTGATCTAAAAACCCTAAATACAAAAAATTTTGAAATTAGAACAATTTTTAGATCCCCCACTAAACATTGGAAGTTAGAGTAACGGATTGCGCAAGTGTTGCGCAACTTTTTTATTCACTTATTGTTATAGTTATTTTCTGGGGTTTACACAAAATAATTAATAACCATTAGAAAACAATTATACAAAATTTTATTAATTTACGACTCTTTGTACATATCCCACAAAGATTTATTGAAATAATAATAAATATATAATTAATAACGTCACCGAAGTTTTATTTGTTTGTTTGTTGAAAAATAATTTCAAGTGATTTCTTTGAGAAATATGCACCTTTAAAGCTGTTTCGATGCTTTTCCACAACTTGAGCAAGTTGTTCTCTCTCTAGTGAATCAAAACATTAGTCTTTGATGTCTCCTATAAGCTTGATACCTCGCTCTGCAATATCGTTGACACAAGAAAGATTGCATACAAATATATTTGCGGCGTTAAAGCCCTCAAATTTGTTCCAATATTCTGATGGAACGTTTAGCCTTTCTTGGAGTCTGTTTAATTTTAACAAATGAAAAATCAACCATCACTTTTTGCCAATAAAAGACGATAAAAAAGGTTTTTCTTCGCCGCGCTAAATAATAATCGGAGTCTTTGGTTTATATGGAGAAAATACTTTAGGTCTTGGTTAGTTTAAAAGTTTCTGAACCATCGTAATCTCTTCTGCATAACTCTCAGAAGAGATTACGATGGTTCAGATGATGGTTTTTCTCTCCAAGCAATCCTTTGCCCATTTTTTTACTTCGAGCCTTTGTTGAAATAAAAAACTGTTTTGATGATGAGGTCAGTCCCACACTCAAGTTTTTTTATATTCTTGTTGAGGTTATGAAACTTTTCTTTGAACCTTTCAAGCAACTGAACTCTCGATGATTTGTTTGGACCACAAATAGCAATGGATGTTGCTTTTATAATAAGCTCTGGAATATGATATCTACATTCAAGTCAGAGTAGAGAAAGACCAATTTGTTTCTCAACTAGAATTGCAGCTCCATTACATGCTCCACTGTTTGCAGATGTTGAATCATAGACAAGTGCAACAACAGATGATTTTAATTATCTGTTGTTGCAGTTGTCTATGATTCAACATCTGCAATTATATTTACATATATTTAAATTTATCAACTAGGTTCATCAATGAACAACATTGCGTTTGACCAGTCCCGTCAGCAATTTTAGGAGTACGTAGCAATTCAGGAGGTGGCCCTGCATACACAGCAAGTCGTTTTTTTTTTCCAGTAGCTTGCTTGAAAGTGTTTCCATCCAAATGAATTTCCAAATGTTCAGGTAGAATCCAAGTTTCTTTAACTAACTTAGCTTCTTCAATTCTGTCTTGCTTTAGGAACTGATGATTTAGAAAGTGTAACATCATTTAAAGCTGCTCCACCTAATGCTAAAGTGTTTCCCAAAATAGGTAGCTGTTGTCTTTCACTAATACCGGATCCATCAGCAACTGTACACGTTTTTTTTAATAGCTCTCTTTTTAAAATTTTCATCGTTATCGCTGATTTGCAATGAAGTTTATTTTTCTCTTTCACTGAAAAACTTTTACCTCTTTCATCTTCTTCCGTAATATCTGAAGAAAATTCGTCGCCCTAGTGGACTTCATTATTATCGGTAATGGTTAACATTTGAGTTGCTGTTTCTTAATATAAAGCAATTCCTTTCTTTTCTTTCTTTCCTGATATTGTAGTTTGATGTAGCATTGTCGTTCTTTTTCAGCAAGTATTTTGTCATCCCCAGCCATCGAGCCCACTTGAGGAAACTTTCGTTTGCTTTTTAGAAGTTCCCAGTCGATAAACCACTCGTCGTCACCAGAGTGTTTCAGCAATCTGTAAGTGTCTGTATGTAATATATCAAACAGACTGTCCAGTTTATTTGTAAAAGATGTAGCTTTGTGCTTAACTTTTCTTTCTTGTCTTCTGCTTTCAGAAATTTTTTTCAGTGTCTCATATTCTTTTACCAAACGGACAATCTGATCAGCACAGTCTTTCTTATTATGCTTCGTTGGAATACGAGCTGGTAGCCAAAATTTTTTAACAATTTCACTAACTAGATGATTTGCAATATGTCTTGTTTCTTTTCTAGGATTGTTTACTCTCTCAAAAAGATATTTTTGAAATATAACTCTATTCAATGGTAGCTTTCCTCCTTTAAAGTTTTCTAAGGAAAAACCAACAATCCAATGATTTAAACGAGAAGAACGTTTGCGTTTTTTATCGGTAATATTTTTGTTTACAGCAAAAGCTGGAAAATGTATCGAATGTAGTAAACGTTTTTTTCCTGATCTAAGTACTGACTCTTCTGCATCAATAGATGCATTATTTCCAAAACTTTTACTAGGTCTACCAATCTTCTTTAGAATGGGAGCCATTGTCGTAGTTTAATACAAGACTGAAGCTTGTTATATAAGCGCTGTTATTGACTATACGTTTAGATATATACTTTGCAACATTAAAATGATAGAGAATAAAGTTCATTTAAAGCGTTGTAAATTAAACTTATTAACGTTGCGGCATGTTTTTAAGAACTATTGTTGTCTCAAGAGGATTAAGACTTAATGAATTCCTTAAATGCACTTTCACAATATTAAATTCATAATCGAACGAAAGTATCGATTTTATAATGTTTGAAATGTATTTGAATTTAAGTAACTAAACTGAATTATGTTACGCAATATCTATGGTGTTTTAAAACAAAACTCTTGTGGAATAAGTACAATAAGTTGTAAATTAATAAATTTTTGTAGAATTATATCTTCGCAATTTTAAAATAAATTGTGTGAACATCATTAAGAAAAAACAACAGTTTGTTAGTAAAAACTTTGCGAAGCACTTGCGCAATCCATTACTTAAACTTCCAATATCTTGTGGGGGATGTAAAATTTGTTCTAAGTTCGAAATTTTTGGTATTTAGCATTAAAATGCTATAGACCAAATTATAACATCACTGGTACAAAAAATGCCATCACCGGTTAAAATTTCAAAAAAAATAGTAAAAATTGATCATCCTACGGGAACAATTAACACCAAAATATACATAAAAGAATGACTCAAGAAACGTCTATTGCCGTTTTTAAGAACACACACGGGTAACCCGTTATTTTGGCCCAATTAAGCATTATGTCACTACTCTAGGACAACTTTAAACTGGCTTTGAGAACATAAAGTAGATTTCAATGAAAAACACTGCAATCCACCAAATTGTCCCGAACTACGTCCTCGAAAGATATTGGGCTCTTGTCAAAAGAAAACAAAGGTTTAATGTAAAAGAAGCCAAAAAACATTAAAGACTTCAAAAATAAATGGATTAGAGCTACCAAGAAAGTCCAGCAAAAGGATGTGCAAAAGCTGATGTCGAGTGTAAAACGCAAAGTGCGTGAAGTTTCACGTTCAAAACTTCGCAAACTTTCTTAAGCGAAATTTAATAATATTAGTATATGTTCTTTCAAAATATATATAACATTCTATATCAAAATACAATAGTTAAATAAATATCCTTTAAAATGTCCGCGCAGATTTTTTCTGGTACATGCCTTAATCGTTTTCTACTGATAATGTTATTGAAGTTAACAAAATATAATGGTACACTAGGTGTTTGGGAACTAAATATGATGAATATACCAATCACATAAATGTGCACAGACTTAGATTAAGAAAATTATGAAGAAACTATGAAAAAGATTTATGCGCTCAGATATATAGCAGTAATGATAACCCACATCAAAAAGCAAGTGGTAGTTATCAATAGAAAAGCATGCTTCCTAATTAAAAATGGTCCTAATTAAAATACAAAAGAACTTGAGAGGTACGAAAATATTTTTATCTGGTAATCCATATGCATTACTAGACAGGGTTGATTTACTGTTGGTTAATAAAACAGCTGGTATAGCAGAAGAATGTTACGAATTAGAGAGAAAACAATTGTTTTATTCAAGTGCATATAAAAAATGTTGTCTACCTTGTATAAAATTTCTTAATTAGCAAAAATTATGGATTCCAAAAAAAATACAATTATAGTGGTGCTGGATTTTGAAAGCGCGATTTATTGATGAGACCGTTTGCAAGCATTGAAGCAAAGCAAAAAGCATCTAAAGCCATAGAGGCTGGTAAAGGTGCTGCTTACAAAAAATGGGAAAAGAAAGCTTTATATATTGCCAAGACTGTTACAATAGATGTTGGTACAAAACTGATAGACAAAGCAGCATCAAGTCCCGAAACCAAAGTCACAACCTATACTAGAAAAGTATGCTGGAGTACCAATAGAAAAAGCTTCTCGTTATGAAATAGCTCATACCCTAATGTGCAAAATATATAAATTCTTAAACACGTTTAACAGACATAAATGCATCAATGGATAGTAGTGGTATGAAGAAGTCGATAGATATTGAAAAATTTGTTTGTAATAGATATTGAAAAATTAGTTTGTAAGTTGAATAAGCCCAATAGATTAAAAAGGGTTTCGGATGGAAAAGGTATTTGATTTAAAACTATTTTTTCATTTAAAAATAAAAATGGAAATGTAATGAATATAAAAAATATAACACTAATTCTATAGGTGTAAAAAGTGATGAATTAGATTTCAAAGGACGTTTGCATTAGAAGTTTAAGATACCAAGTATGTCTATCATAAACCAATTGTAAAGTAATCAGTTCAGAGTATTCACAAAAAAAGTAAATGGAAGACACAATTAAGTATTATCTAAGGTCTAAAGATCAAAAAGAAATATAGATGTTACAAAGGAGACATATGCCAAAAATAAACCACAAAAATCAATTACTTAGCAGATTTGGATTTTGTAAGAGGATTATGACTCGCTCACTTATTCTGTCGCTTGCCAAAATCCGTTTAACGGATTTCATTTGTTCGCCATATTTTTTCCTTCATATAAAAAAAAAAAAACGTTTTAAATTTTAATGAAGTTTCTCTAAAATATTAAGGTGCTGAACATGGGCGCCGGCAGGCAAGGGCAAGGGGGGCGGAAGCATTTTTTTAAAAGCCTGATTTACATTTTAAAAAAAAGATGTTTGAATGAAAGTTTAAAAAAAAAATGATAGAAATAGATCATAGAAAAATCAAAAAAGGAATAAATAGAAAAAAACAATAGATAAAGGAGAAGTATAGAAAACAAAAAGAAGAGAGGAAGAAAAAAAAGGAAAATAAAGGAAATAATAA
>QPEY01000024.1:1087774-1107870 GCA_014706445.1 Hydra viridissima
TAATTTGTATTTAATAAATCATTTAATGTTTTTTAACTAATCATTATATTATTATATAATTTAGCATCATTAGGTGTTTACTTCACTTTAGTTTTTTAACTAATTGTAAACAACCATGAATATAAAACCTTTATTCAGATAAATATATGATTGATATAATAAAAAAAAATTTTTGAAAAAAAGTTTCTTCAATTTATTTCATTTTGTGGACTGTTCTAAACTTAAGTTTTTACAATATTTTTTTTTTCAAAATGCTAAAAAAAATGTCTAAAAAAACGACAAAGTAGTAATATTTTGGATTACTTCAATTTTAAACGTGTTGCAACTACAGATGATTCCGAAAAATCACAGGAACACATTACTCGTCCTCAACCGGTAGTGGCAGCAAGTGAAAGCCATTGTGATGCAAGACAGCAACAAGATGTTGATGCATGCAACGGAAACATGCAGAAAACGTCAGAAGCTATGATTGCGAATAAATCATCAGAATGTAAAAATGATAACGATAACTCAGTTTTCGATGTTGGACTTTATATTCAGGCAACAGCTAGAATAAATGATGATCTCAAGGATTATATAGTAACCGAACCATTCAAGCCCCATGAAACTTATGATTTCAAAAAAGATGTGCTAGAACATGAAGCTAGAAAGCAACGGTTTAGACATCATGGTTGGTTCAATATGCTCTTTGGCTGGCGTACTCTTCAAAACTAAAAGGTGCTGTTTGTATATATTGCATTCTTTTCCCACAAAAAGTACACCGAGGTTTTCAAGGTGCATTTTTTAATGCAGCCTATAGAAAATATAAGGATTTTAACGAATGTGCTCGAAATCACATGTCATTGTCATAGCATATGTGTTCTCAACAAGGAAATCGTATATCAGCTTGATGATTCTATAAAACGCATTGTTAAAGCAAACAGACAGAAGCTCTTTTCTATCCTTTCAACAATTTTGTTGTGCGGAACAAATGATTTGACTCTGCGAGGGAAGGAAGGAAGTAAAGGAAATATGCATCAGCTATTGAACTTTCGAATTGAGGCTGGTGATAAGATTATAAAAAATCACCTTGATACTGCTTCAAAGAATGCAAAATATACAACCCATCAAACCAAAAAATAATTGATCAAAATATCTGAACAGATTCTGATAAATGATATTATGTCAGCTGCAAATAACTCCATTGGATTCTCAGGGACAGTACAATTATCCATTGGAACACGCATTGTCGACCCAACAAAAGAGCAAATGTTTCGGGAAATCATGTCGTTCAATTCCCGACGCTTTATTAAGCAAGTATTTATCATTAGGTCACAATTTAGATTTTCTGTTAGGTCAAGGATATGATGGTTGCTCAACCATGGCAGGAAAGAATAACGGCGTCCAATCAAGAATCAGAATGAAATATCCAAAGGCGGCTTTTGTTCATTGCTCTTCGCATAGACTGAACTTGGTTGTAAATGATCTGAGTGCACTTCCGCAAATTCGCAAGACAATTGGTACTAACAACTCAATTATTGCGTTTTTCTGTGAAAGTTTTAGAGAAGAGAAGGTCAATGATGCCCAACGTTCCTTTTTCCTGCAAGACTCGATGGACTGCAAAGTATAAGAGCATACGAGTGTTTTGTGATATTTTGACCAAATATTTACCCAGTTGGATGTGTTATCTAACGAAGCAAACGGAAACACACGTCAAGTGGCACATCAGTTGTTGTTAGCATCCAGCTGAACAACTTTTTTTATTTGGACTTATTATCATTTCATTTTGCTCAGCTCTCCTGGAACCCTGTATCAAGCACTTCAAGCCAAACAAGTACAGAGGCACATTCACGAATTGCTCTTGGTTATAAATCTATACCGTAACAAGGCAGATATGCATTTTAGTGCAGATATCTACAAGAGAGTGATCCAGTTGTCTGGAAAGTTAAACATTCAACTAAAACCACCTAGGCAACGTTCAAGGCAGTTACACCAAAACAATTGTGGAGCAACGGATACAAATGTTGAGGAATACTTTGTATATGGCTATGTATAATAAGCGAATTGATTAATAAATCGAGATAAGGCTATGTATATCTTTATCTCGATTCATTAATCAATTCGCTTCAAACGCGGTTCTCTGATGATAACATTGCTCAATTTAGCCTTTGTTTTCTTCATCCTGCAAAGATGAGAACTTTAACTAGTGAAAAATTCATTGAGAAAATGTCAACTGCCAATGAAGTATACAAAATTGGTAACTTTAAACTCGATAGTGTAATTTGGTTTGATTTTTGGGCCATTCAATCTTTTCAAAACACAATAAACGAATTCACAGATTTACTACCAAGGACTGTGTTCTTCCCTGAAATTTGTGAAGCTTTGCTCTTTTTAATAACACTGCTACCAACAACATGTGCTGTAGAAAGATCATTTAGTACATTGCGGCGCGTGAAGACTTGGCTACGATCAACCATGTCCAATGAGCGTTTGTCTGGGCTCAAAACTTTTCAGTCGGATATAAATAGCAATAACTCGAGAAATACTTAACGAATAATTTCAAATTTTCTTCTTCGGATAATTGACAACAAATCTGACTGATAATATAAAAAGAATCTCTAATTAATTCTTTTTCAGGTTGTGCACAGTTTGGTTGACGTTCATCCGCACTTTCGTCTCGAGTTTCTTCTAAAACTGATTTATTAAATTTTCTTCAATTCCTTAAATAATCTTTTCCTGATGCAGAAATATTTTTACCCACTACTTTTTAACGAAAATTATAACTTTATTAAAAAATAAAAGTTTCTGAAAAGAAAAGAAAATGGTAAGTATACATCTTCCGCAATCGTAATTAAAGACGTAATTAAAGATGGAATTAAGGAAGGAATTAAAGCATGGACCTATAAGAGATGGACGAGTAACTTATAGTTTTACATTAAAGAGGCCGCAGAAATCAGCGAGCGATGCAAACTTCCAACTACCTTTAAATTTTCCGTGGTCAACCAAAAATCTATTAAAATGGCTGTCCACAGATTTAAAACAGAAAGACTTTTCTCGTGGTATTAGTTTAAAGTTTTATAGTATTTGTTTAATAAGACAGTTCCGGGTAAAGTAGCTACTTCACGTGTTAAAAAGTTAATAAACAAATTATACCAAGGTAAAGGAAATTAGTTTACGGCACAGATTTTATTATTTTTTCAAGATGAACAATTTTAAATTTGGAAACATTTTATGTGTAAACAAAATCTGTCAAGGATAAAATACACCTGTAAGAATAATTTTTAAATGGCTAAATAAAGTATAGCGAAATATAAAAAAGCTTAAATAAATTTTTTTTCAAGATCTGATCCCATTCAATTCTTTGGTCCTTCATTCACCATCCTTAGATTTGTGTATTTTTTTGGCATTTTTTCAGATATGTCGCCATTTTTTGCCTCGACTACTCTTTAAGCTCCATAATGCATACCCACCAAACATAAGACGACTTTAAGACGTATGTAATTTACCTTTAAATTGTCTAAACGTCTGCAACTAGTTAAGGACGTGTTTAAGACAATCTTTCCACACCTCATTAAGAAGTTTTCCGACAACCAGTTTAAGAAGTCTTTAATACGTGTTAAATAAAACAAGTGTTAGACTTTTTAGTTAAGACGACTAACAGTGTTTCATTTTAGACCAGTTTAAGACAACTTTAAGACGTATTAAGTAAAGCAACTATAAGATGTTTTAAATAAGACGACTAACTGTGTTTCACTTGAAACCAGTTTAAAAAATCTTGAAGACCAATTTCAAGGCATCTTCAATTTGTCTTTAAGAGGACTTGTAGTTGGGTGGGTATCCCATTATGTATTGTTTTTTAGTTGGTGTATTTCTAAATTCGTTTTTTTATAATTCATTTGAACGTGCAAATCCTTTTATAATATAATTCAAATTCATTGTTATCTTGCAAAATGCGGTCAGATAATTCATGTTTTCGTTTTTCATTCTTCATATATCATGGAGTAGTTCACTAAACATGGAACCATCGTACTCCATGTAGCTACAAAGCTAGTTGATATTTTGTATTATTTGATACATCTCAAGTTATACATTTACTAAAGTATTTAATTAAATGATTTCAATTTCTTTTCATCACCTGCGTTATATCTTAAGGTATTAAGAATGTTATCTATATAAAATTAAGCTTACAACTTCGTTCTATTACTTCTATTACTGAGACATCTTAATCTGGTTATTCCGAAACACGTCTTGTTAAGATGTCTAAAAGACGTCTTAAACTGGTTTGGTTATCTTTAGACTGTGCTTTAAATTTATCATCATCAATTTCTCATTTTCAATCTGATTTCTCAGAAGAATTATCAGAGGATAGTGAGAGCAATATTTCAAAGTGTTCATACAATTATTCCTTTACGATAACTGAATAATGAAAATTCAAAGAGTCATTCTCATTTTGACTCCACAGAAGAAATAGATCCTTTTGAAAGTTCATGCTCAGAAAATAAAGATACATGTTAAGTTAAGCAAACCGTGCATGAATTTTTATCAGATCTTTCCGAATGGGGAGTAAAATGCAAACTCTAAAGAGAGTATTTTGATTACTTATTAACTTGATACAAACTAGTGGTTATTTTTCATCAACAAAACATTTCAAATGATTCTCGCACTTTATCTATATATGAATCATCAAATTTTCAACTTTGGCCTATTTTATGTAGAGTGGTTGGTTTAATTGACCACTCATATGTGGTTTCTTTGTACAGTGGTAATTACAAACTGTCTCATCTTGATCAATTTCTATGTGACTTTGTTAATTTAGCTAATTAATTTCTATTAATGACATTGAGTTGCTATTTTGTGTTCACTCATTTATTTGTGATGCACCTGTGCAAGCATTTGTTAAATATGCAGTGGGACACAATGCAAAATTTGATCAACATCAGAAAATCATAGTTTATTTAAAAGCTGTAGGAAAATTGAGAACTGATATAGTTTTTTTTAAAGGATGTTATCCAAATGACAAACTATCTAATAGTCCTCTCCTTCAGTTAATTGGAATTGACATCATTAAAGATTTTCCATTAGACTTTATGTACCTTATTTTTTAGGTGTTTGTAAATGATTCTTATGTTTTTTAAATTTAGGCCTAGAAATGTCAGGCTTAGTTTTGGTAACATAGAATCTATTTCAAAAAATTCATTAAACATATCAGAGTGTACACCGTCACAGATAGCAAGGCATCATCACAGTTTGTTACAACTTGAAAGATTGAAAGTAACATAATTCAGACAAACTTATTATATTCTGGAACGGTGGCTTAGTAAAATAAAATTTCAAAGGATACTATGATCTTTTTTTTGGCACTTTCTGACTTATAATCAGGTTTGTGGAGCCGAGCCGGAGCCGCAGCCGGAGCCGCAGCCGGAGCCGCAGCCGGAGCCGCAGCCGGAGCCGGAGCCGGAGCCGTGGAGCCGTGGAGCCGCTGTTTATTGGTGGAGGCGGAGCCGGAGCCGGAAAAATCTCGCGGCTCACGGCTCTCTTGTATTTTTAATGGAATATGTTGTTTATAATAGTAGACAAATATTATTCACTCATTGTAGAACGAACTTGTTGAATAAATCGTTTTTAATTATTTTAATATCGATTGCTAACATTGCTTTATTGACACTTATATTATTATTTTCTGTTTTTAGAATAGGTTTTTATTAGCTTTATTTAACCTCCCAGTTGGTTTAATTTTAAATCATAATGCATGTAACATGTAATATTGGAAACATAGTTAATCATTGTTTCTTTTAAAATAAAACGTTTCAGGTAACGAGAAACTTTGTCTTAATTTCAGGTGTCATTTTACGTTTATTATTGTTATTATTCTTACTTTTAAAAAAAATTCCGACGAGCAAGTTTATAAGTTGTTATTTGTAATTAATATACTCTTTCTTATATATCCACGTTTTATAAGTAATTTAAAAAAACAGCAACCAATTAAAAAAATTGAAACTCGTAAAAAAAAAAACTGGCGCGAAACCTTTACACTGTTATTATTAAAATACGTGTAAACATAAACTTATATATTGCAATTTAAGTGAAGAATTAATAAATTAAAAGTTTTAATCAGAATATGTTCCGCGATATTTTGTTTAAATAATCACTCATTTCTGATGAGTTAAGGTAACTTATTTTAAAACCTAATAAAGCAACATTTATTTAGAAGGTTCAATTAGTTTAATTACAGATTTATCTTGTTGTTGGTCTGAATAAATTCTAATTAGGATTATATTTTTCAAGTTTAATTTTTCCATTTTAGCATTTTGTTTAAAAAGTTGTTGATGTACATTTAACATGATTGATGTGACTAAAAACACCGTGGTTGTAAACGAAGATATGTTCGAGGATGAATTGAAATGCTTTTCCTTCAGTGAAAAGGAAAAAGCATATATTTGCCAGATTCTTGTTGAGGAGAATCAAACTAAAAAAAATTGTGGCGTGCAAGTTAAAATGCTAATGGATGGAAAACGAGTAAAAAAACCAACCTAAAATATGAAACGTCACATTAAGAAGAGCCACGGAATACTTCATCATAAAATTGTTCAGGAGCAAGAAAAGAAAAAAACTGCACAAAAAAGGAATATAAATGTATCCGAAGTTACTTTGTCAAGAAATGGAGATTCTCTATCTTTTGGTGGACAAAAAAAAACAAGAGATACTTGACAATTTTTTTAACAAAGTTAATATAACAATATCGAAAGATTTCAAAAAAGCTTTAAATATGTGAGTACTTCAAAATGGAGCTTCGTTTAACATTTTTAGCGGAGATGGAATAGAAATTTTGACCCGAGATTTGGCAAAAAATTTGGCATAAAGATCAGTCGTGAAAATATGCGTCAGACTTTAGCTGAAAAAAAGCGTTCTGATTGGAGAAGCGATTTGAATGGAAAACTAATTTTCCTAAAAGTTGATGGAGCATCAAGACATCGGCGAAGCTTTCTTGGAGTCAATACTCAATTTTTCTCTAGCGGCAAATATTAATCAAAACATTAGCAGTCATCGACATACATGCCAGACACAAAGCTTAAGATATTCAAAATGCACTTGAAAACGTACTTGATAAGTTTGGCATCCGAAAAGAACAAATCCTTGGAATTAGTACTGACAATGGGTCTAACATGATTAAAATGGTGAATGATTTTGGCAAGACAATTGAGATAAACAAGATTATTGAAACATTACCTAGTGAAGATCATGATGAAGGCGGAGATGATATTACAGAAGAACAGACTATTGAAGATGCAAGTAGTGAAACTGAGGGTTCTGAATTCTGTGAACAGCAGCATAATGATTACTTTGACGAAATCTCCAAAAATATAAACACTGTTTATCTTCAACGTTGTGGTGCACACACCCTTCAACTCACTGTCACCGATGCAATGAAAGAATCGGAAATCAAAGTAATACTTGAGCGTACTCGTAAAGTTGCAAACACTTGTCTTGCTCCAATTGCAATGGAATTTTGCAAAAATACAAAACCTTTTAAAGTAATTTTATAAATTTTTTATACAAACTAATAAATATGTTTATTTGTTATATTTCAAGAGTAAAATATGTTTATAATATAGGTGGCAGTTATAGACAATGTAACTAGATGGTCGAGTACATTTAAATTGCTTAAGCGTCTCTTAGAATTACGTGATGTTGTTGAAGAGCTGGAAGGAAAATATCCAAAAGGGAGTTTTGCAGTGCAGCCATATCAGTGGAAACAAATAAAGGAATTAAAAGTATTCTTGAAAAACCTGCTATTGCTACTAAAATCTTTCAGTTTGAGGATCTCACGCCAGGACACTTTGTCTATGTTTGGGAACTGTTAAAAGAACAGTTAACGGAGGGTGATTTTAAGAAATCTGTTTTTGCTAAAGCCATAAAACACTCTATGGAAACTAGGGAAGCAATCCTAATGAGTAATCCTTTTTTCTGTGCAGCGGTATTTGCAGACTTACACTATCAATGTCTTCTAAACGAAGAACAACAGGTATTTTTTCTCATCATTTACTTTGTGAGAACGTTTTTTAAACGTTGATTACTTCGATTAGAAATTGAAAATATATTTATTATTTTAGAGTTTTTTTAAAGCAAATTTATTTTGTTATCTTTTTAAAAATTTTAGGTAGTTGCTGAGGACACTCTCAGGTTGGTTCAAAAAAAGACTAATAAGCAAAAGTTTGATTTTCATAGATTGGAGGAAGATTGTAAGACTTTTTCTACCGAGAGTTCGGATGAGAAAATGAAAGACCTGTCTCCAAAAAATAAAATTTTTAAGAGAATGGAGCAGGCAAGAAAAAAAAAAGAGTCAGCGATCTAATCAAGGATCTATTCAGAACATTGGGATTGAGGAGCGAGAATTTAAAGGCGCACTTCGAAGTCTACCTAAACTAGCGCACGACCTTTTGAAACAAAAAGAAACCTTGACGTGCAAAAAAACCTCTGGAAGGAATAGAGTTTTTCCCTTCGATTATACAATCATCGTGCAAAATTGTCACAGCGCTTCCAATGACGCAAGCTAGTGTTGAGCGGGTGTTTTCAGCACTCAAATTTCTGACACCAGACCAAAGAAGCCATATGATATCGGATTTTATTAATGATTTGGTATTTCTTAGGACAAATAACGAATACATTTGACTTGCTTGAAATTTAATTTTGGGTTTGAAATACAATGATAATAAAGCAAAAAATTAATATTGATAGAATATTTTATTTTATTTTTTGCCCCCAAATCATTTTTTACAATATAAATATGTGGTAGTAATGGATTCACATTTTAAAAATAAGGGTTGGATAAAAACTAATAGATGTAGTTTTTATGCAACTTGGGAAACAAGCCTAAATATTTTTTATTTTTATTCAAAATTTAAATTTAACTTATTAGGTCAAAGATGAAAAATAGTTTAAAATAGAGCCGGAGCCGAGCCGGGAGCCGGACATTTCTTTGGAGCCGGAGCCGGAGCCGAGCCGTGAAAAAAACTTGCGGCTTCACAAGCCTGCTTATAATGTACACCAAAATTTTTCATATTGCTTATAATATGGAATGCTTCTCTTGTAGTTTTCACATTTTTCATGCTTTCAATTTGAAAATTATTTACTGTTGTTAAAGCGTGTAGTACAGGGAGCCAAAAACAATCCCGTTGCTTCAGCAGTGAGATGAATTGAAGAACATGCAATTGTAAATGCTATCAACTGTCATAAAGAATATAAAAAGAGTTAAAAAAATCACTACAGAAAAAAGAGAAGTTTTTTATTGATGTAACAGGCAACTATTGTAAACACAGTTAATTTTAATGGAAATAGTGAAGCCTAATTTTTAATTTGTATCATCCGTAAAACTGAAATCATTTTTGATCAACCAATTAATAGTAGGGAGCTTGGTATTCTTTATTGCTCAGATATTGAAAAACAAAAAAAAGACAAAAAATTTTGAAAATAAAAAAATATGTTGCACGGAAGTTGTATACCATGAAATATCATTAAAATGGAAATATTTTTGTGACAGTAGAATGCTCTGTAGACTTATGTAACTTATGTATGCTTATGTAACTAAATATTTGAAACAAAATTTTAATTTTATTTGCAATTTTTAAAATAATTCTTTCACGTGTTTTAGGATGTATGTAAATTTATTCAATTTGTATAAGTTTATTCATTAGTTTGTAATTCATCTTTAATATATGAACTTTACTGAACAATCAAATAATTACTTTCATTGTTTATTAAAACTCATATATTGTTTTTAATTTTTAACATTTTTTTTTCAGTGTATATGAAGAATGCATGAGGGTGGACAGTTTTTTTAAATGAGCCATGCATACTGTAAGTTATTAGTCAAGTCATACGCTATTTTTGTAGTTGTCGTATTTACATTTTATGACTTGACTAAGTTATTAGTCAAGTCTTACGCTATTTTTGTTTCTTTATAAAAGTTGTAAAAGAATTGAATAAAAAACAGTAGAAAATAAAAGTAAACAAAGTTGTCGTATTTACAAGAGTTCCAAAAACTTGGATAAATGAACTTTCACAAAGAAATACTAAAGAACTAGCTGGGGTAAGTATTGCTGAAGAAATTCGTAATTGTCACTCAAAGCACCATTTTGGCGTTAATCGGACAATCTTTACAGTGCAACGAAGACTTCCGCACGTATTAAGAAAAGACGTTGAAGAATGTGTTCGCAATTGTTGCCAATGTAATTCAATTGATCCAGCACCAGTAAAATGGGAAAATGGAGTGCTAGATGTACCACACACATGGTATAGAATTGCTTGTGATGTGACTCACTATAAAGGGTCGCCATATTTAACAATGATTGACTGTGGACCAAGTCGGTTTGCAGTTTGGAGAAAGTTGCCGTGCGAAGATACCAAAAGTGTAGTAAATCAATTGGAATCCGTATTTAGGGAGCATGGCCCACCGCAAGAACTGTTGATGGATAATGGAGCGGTGTTTAAATCCAAAGAATTTTCAAACATATGTGAAAAATGGTGTGTAAAAAGGAAGTATAGATGCGCATATAGACCTTCAGGGAATGGGATAGTGGAGCGTAACCACCGCACAGTAAAACGAACAGCTGCGAGGGCACAAATATGTCCGTTACTAGCGGTATTTTGGTACAATGCAACACCAACGGTGGGAACAAATGAGAAATCTGCACCTGCTTCTCAGAAAAATATGTACGTCTGGCGTCTTCCAATTCAAGAGGAGAAAAACACTAAAACTCAGGAAAGATCACAACGAGTTATGGAAACTTATAGAATTGGAGAAAAAGTTTACGTTCGCCCTGCTGATGCAAAGTGCACTTCAGTTTGGAAAATTGGTACTGTAACTGACATACTCACAAACACAAATATTGAAATTGATGGTGTACCAAGACATGTGCGAGATGTGAGAATAGCTCCTGCCTCAAATGTTTCAAACGCTTCAAGAGAAACTATTATCAGTGAAGAGATCGACAGCGATGAAAGTGATTTTGAAGATTTAGACATTTTTGCTGCACAAGAGGAAGAAACCGAAGAAACAGTTGTTGACGCTGAGGAGGAAGCTGGTGGCAGAGAAATCGTCGATAATTTATTACCAGCGATCAGACGATCAACCAGAGAAAGGAGAAAGCCGACATATTTAAATGACTATGTTACTTAAGAACTTTAGTTCTTGGGGTGATGTGATAATAGCTGATCGTTACAAAACTTTATTATTACGTTTATAAAATTCTGCTCATTAAAGTTAATTGATGTAAGTTATTAGTCAAGTCATATTTTTGTACATAATTACGCCCTCGAGAATTTTTTGTTTCTGTATAAAAGTTGTAAAAGAATTGAATAAAAAACAGTAGAAAATAAAAGTAAACAAAGTTGTTGTATTTACACATACAATGGTGTGCAAAATAATAGGTAATTGTTAAATAATTTGACTTTTCGTACAAAATAAGTACTTGATAGTAATCTAATTTATTTAATTAGTTATTATACAATTAATTCAACTATTAACTAATATTTTTAATTTAAAGAAACAATTAAAAAACAAAATTTGTTTACTAGCCTACATAATTGGATTATTTTAAAAAATATCTACTGTGCAAAAACATAGGTAAATTAAAATTAAGTACATATTTTCTTGGAAATAATGAACAATAATAAGTAAAAGTTTAATTTACTTATGGTTTATTAATATTTGGTTTTATAGCTTTTATTCTCAATTATCTCTGCACATCTTTTCGGCATGGTATCAACTAGTTTTTGGCATGTACTTATTGGAATGTATTTTCCACATTTATTTAATGTTTTTCCAAATTTATTTAATGTTTTTCCAATGCTCATCTTTATATTTGGTCTTAGGAAGTCATCCTAATTCATTTTTAACGTGTGCCCAGAGATTTTCTATCGGATTTATGTCCGGTGACTGGACTGGCCACTTCAAAACTTTCTCGTTATGAAACCATTTTTTGCTACTTTTGCTGCATGCTTTAGGTAATTATCTTGTTGATAGACCCAAATCAAAGGTAGGTTTTCTACTGCGTAGGGTAGCATAACATCCTGAAGTATATTTAAATATATTTCTTTGTTCATATTTTCTTTGATCCAAAAAAGGGAACCTACTCCATATTATGAAAAGCAACCCCAATTTTTAATATTTCCACCACCATGTTTAACCATTTTGACGGTATATCTAGGATCATATTTTTTTTTTTTTTGGTCTTCTGGCATTTTTTTTCAGTGCATCTGACTCAAACAACTTAATATTGGTCTCATCTGACCAAAGACTATTTCGCCATTTTGAAGATGGCCAGCCCATGTGTTTCCTAGCAAAATCTTTCCTGTTTTTAATATTTTTTGGTAATAAAAATGGACACTTCTTTGGTACTTTGGCTTTAACATATTGTTGAGTAAGCCTTTTTCTAACTGTCGAAGCATCAATTTGCAGGCCAAGAGTAGTTTTTATTTCTATTGACGTTGCAAAAGGATTTCTTTTGAAATAAAGAACAATGTTTTTGTCATCTCTTCTAGATGTTTTCCTCTTTCGACCACGTGTTTCAGGTGTTTTTCTTTTTTTAATTGCATTGCATACCATATTAATTGAACAGTCCATTAAATTTGAAATTTCTTTCAAAGTTTTATTATGGTTTCGTAAAGTTTTGATTAAATTTCTTTTATCTTCCGAACAATGTACGTTTCGTCCCATTTTTCTATTATTTTTTATCCTTTTTTTTACTTATTTCTTCTAAAAAAATTTATATTTTCATTTTAGTTCAACAAACTTCATAATAACTGTTAAAAAAACTCATCTTTTAACAAAATAAACTAAATTATAATTGTAAATAATTTAATTTTAAATATACATAACCTATTATTTTGCACACCTTAACGTAAAGTGTTCATAAAAAATCAAATAAATACACACACAAACTTGCTTATACATCACCAGCAAACAACATAATATACATAAGAAAGTGAGGTTAGAAATATATGTGGGATTCCTGCATTTATGTGAAGCATATTCATAAATATGATGTAATAAACGCATTTATACTACATTTACACTACTTTGAGCTATACTACAATTGCTGTCATTAAATAATGTATAAGTGCCTCAGTATGTAATAAAAATCTGAACTTTTTATGGTGAATTTTATAAGGTTACCAAAAACTCTCAGTCATTTTAAACTTAAATAATCTGGCAGCATTTTGAAATATTAATGAATGAATTTCGATTCAGTTTGCCATTGTAATGTTTAAACTTAAATAATCTGGCAGCATTTTGAAATATTGATGAATCTATTTCGATTCCATTTAACATATGAGGTTTTTTTACAATCTAATACACCACGAGAGGTTGACATCTGAAAAAGACATATAATATAATTAAATACATTTGACATCTGGAAAAAACATTGTTAATACTTTATTTGACCTTGAGTTAACCAAGAATTTATTTAAAGCTATAAACATATAATAATGTATATAAAAGACATATAATAATGCTTTTTCTAGATGTCAAGTCATTACAAAAAGAAGCACACCACTGTAGTTCAAAGTCCTATGAGGAACCCTCTAAGGTAGCTCTGAATAGTAACTCAGAGGAATTAGCCTCTGAGTTTTTTTTGAGGGGGTGCCTTAGAAGGTTACCCATTGGGAAACTTGCGAACCACGATCAACCCTACCTACAACACCGCCTCTGCCACACAAATGTCAGAGATTGAATCTACAACTTTTTTGAGTGTGTACCTTTCGAGGCCCAGCGGTAAGAAGCTGAGACAACCGACTGGGCAAACCTTCTAGTTCTCTGAATGTTATAGCACTAGCGGCGAGCGGGAAGCGAGTAACAGGGCTTACGACTGGTCGGTGGTCAGAACCTATTTATTTTTTCATTTGGAGATCATATTCATATAGGTAAATCAACAGCGCGATAGCGTGACTTGCCGACAATTTCTGGATATGTTCTCGAAAGTAGACCTCTCGGAGGCGCACCGCAGGGATTGTCTGGGTATCGGGAAAAAAACTCAGAGGACTGAGATGCCTAAGGTTGGCAACAATAAACTAAAATTGGGGACTACCAATAAGCAGATACGCGTACCCTTTGTCATGTATGCTTATTTTGAGTGTCTCAACATACCTGTTGAGGGCGCCCTAGCTAACCTAGAAAAGAGTTCACCCGTCTCTTATCGAAGCAGGTCCCATTTACCTATTGTTATATGAGAGTTGAAAGCAATGGGCAAACTAAGGGACCCTTCTTATACCGTGGTGAACATTTCCTCGATTGACTACGAGAAGTACTGGCTGAGATTACTGAGTTATTCAAAAACCGGGGCAGAAGGATGAGCTTGGAAGATCAATTAGGAAAAAAGACAGACTGCATCATTTGCAAGAAATCCCTGAATGGTGACAGGGTTCTCAACTACCGTACTGCGGTACTGTGTCCAGTAGTACTGCGGAGCGGTCCATAACCGACGTGACAAAAAAGCACGAGAGGGAGCGCGAGATTGCAAAGCTCCCGGTTGTCTTTCATAACCTGAACGGATATGATGGACACATCATCTTGCAAGCTCTAGGAAAAAACTTGGAAGACGTGGAAATTAGCTGCGTCCCCAACAACATGGAAATGCAATTCCTCAGTTCCTCTCTCGAGCATTTATCGAATGGCAAGCAGCCCGAAAAACTTAGAATCATGAAGTCTTATAAAAGGTGAGTTAGAAGTGTTGAAGCGCAAGTGGCTTATTCCTATGAGTGCATCAATAACTTTAACCAATTACATGAGACTGTCCATCACTCAAAATGGCGTTTTACTCCCTGCTGAGCAAGAGCGATATAACGGATGAAGACTATGCACATTCGCAAGATGTTTGGTCACTATTACAATGTCTACTTGGAGAATGATGTGAGGCTGCTGGCAGACGTCTTCGAAAAATTCAGGAACTTACCAATGGAGCACTAGGGTGTCGACCGAACTCAATACTATACCTCTGCAGGGATGGCGTGGGACACCATACTGAAAAGAAGTGGGGTAGTGCTCGAACTACTCAATGTCATCAATATGCATTTATTCTACGAGGAAGAAATTTGTGCAGTTATCTCAATGGTCTCGAAAGGGTTTATCGAAGCGAACAATTCTGGCTGTCGTGACTATGATGATGCTAAGCCCAAAAGCTATATACCTTATGCCAACAACAAATATGGTTGGGCCATGATGCAACCAGTGAGTCCAGCCGATGTCCTGGGATCGCCTGATAATGCTCCTGAAGGCAATATTATGGAGGCGGGCATCGAGTATCCTGAAGAGCTACACGGCATATACGATGACTATCCTCTCGCCCTCGAGAAAATGATAATACCCAAAGAATGACTCAGCAATTATCATAAAAATCTGCTTAAGAGATTTAAGTGGAGTACAATGGGTGTCGCAAGCTTTTCCCTAACCTCCGCCGTAAGGAGAAGTATGTTGTGTACTATCGTAACCTCAAGTGCTACATTATTTTCGGGATGGTGGTGACAAAAATCCAAAGGGCCGCAAAATTCAAGCAGTGAGGTCAAAGCCAAGTGTGGCCTGAAAGCACAGCTCCTGTGAACAGATACTGATATTTTGGTATTTATGTGGGATTTTGCGATGATTATTTGCATTTTAATTAGTTAGTATTGAGTCAGTGATTATTTGCATTTTAATTAATTAGTATTGAGAAAAAGAAGTTTTTATAACCAGCACCAAGGCTGATTATAATTTTTAATATCGTTTTAGTTATATTTTTTTTGTTAACCCTGTATATTGCATTAATTTTATTAATTTCTTGTATATTGCATTAATTTTATTATAGTTGTTTGATAACACTTTTCTCTAGGACGGTCATTTACGGTCCGGTTTTTTCTTTTAAATTACTAAAAATGGATTATATTAAGACACACTCGTAAAAATATGTTGGACACAGCTGGATATCATTAGATAAGTTGCTGAAAACGGCCTATTTTCGTGATAAAAATGTGCCTATTTGAAGTAACTTTTTTGTCAGTTAAATAAATTTAGTTACCAAAAACTCAAAAACTTTACATGCTGCAATCATTCTCCAACTATATTGAGCAAATTTTTTTATCAATGCACATTGCATATTGTTAAGAAAATGGACGAAAATTTAGTGAAAACTTGAGTTTTTACAATTTCATAAATAATCTTGATATTATCATAACAAGGTCAAATTAGAAAGATTAAGCATAATTGAGTAAGATATTTTAAAAATTAAGCTTTTATCAGATTGGCTGATAAAAGCTTAATTTTTTTTTGCTATTCTGACGTACGTGCGTCTGATTTCCAGTATTTTTCTCAGGGCGATTTTTTTTAAAACAAAGACTTTGAAATTAAAACGATTCAATTGGTAACTATTTTCATTTCTAAATTGGAAACTACTTTTCAATATCATTTCAATATCATTGCATTTAAGCATTGAAGAGTTTTATCTTATATTTTTAAATACTTTTTAGGTATGTAAATATATGAATCCTCAGCCACGCTTATTTACCATCTTGAAATCAATTTAACCTATCTTGTTCGTTGGTAAACTTACTTTATGTAAGATTTTACATCAGTGATTCCCAGCATGGGGCGCGCTCCCCACCGGTGGAGCGTAGGAAATTTTAAGAGGGCAATTCTAAAATTTATTTAGATTCTAAAAAAATTCCACTTTGAATATATATTTAGATTCTAAATATTTAGAATCTAAATAAATTTCAAAATATTTAGAATCTAAATAAATATTTAGGTTCTAAATATTTATTCAAAGTGGAACTTATTTTGAATCTTAATAAATTTTAGAATTGCCCCGTGAAGATTTCCTACCCTCCACCGGTGGGGCCTTGCCCCACGTTGGGAATCTCATATTATAACCGTTTCACTGTATTTTTTAAAAAATACAGTTTAATTTCGTACTGCAAGGTGGTATACATATTTTGAAGATTGTATATTTGTACTGCAGTGCACTTCAAAGAGAAATATTGCTCTTTTATTAGTACAACTTGATTCAATTTAACTGATTTTTATCTCGTTTTAAAGTTTATAAGTGGAAAATTAAATCCAGAGAAGTCAATCCTATGATAATTATGATATAATCGTATATTTTAAACTCTAAATAAAAGCAAAAAAGGCGAATAATAGGTTTTGTTTTGCACAAATAATGGAATTTTTAATGCAGTGTACTTCAAAGAGAAAAGTTGTTCTTTTATTAAAACAACAAATTTACTCAATTTAACTGATTTTTAACTCGTTCTTAAGCTGATAAATAGGAAAATTAATTCCAGAAAAGCCATTCCTTTGATAATTATAATATAATTGTAAAATTTTAACTCTGAAAACAAAAGCTTGTAAAAAAGGACTTATTGACATTGACAAAACCAATCTGAATTACAAAAATATCGGTGCACAATAACTTAATGAATCTTAGGTTCTTGAAACTATCTGTTATTTTTTTTTCGCTTATCCTCTAAATAGAGAACACTTGTGTAATTTGATTTTAATTGAACAAGGTTTTTTTTTGTTATTATGTTTGAGTTTTGCCATGAATTTTTATTAAAATATGCTTATTATTGCTGACTACAAAAAAAAGTTACATGAAATCTTCAAATTTCAGTGTTTTTTTTATGGACCGATGTAGATTTATTAGGTTATTTGTTAATAATTGTTGAACGAGATTGTTGAAAACTTTTTATTTGGAGAAGAAACTCCTGAGACACAAAGACAAGAAACTCACAAAGTGCATTTCCAAATGTTCTTAGTTGAACCTTAAAAAAAGTAAAAAACGCTAAAGATTAATAAATTTATAATGAAGTTGTTAAAACTTTTTTTTACAAAAATAACAACACTCCGCAAAATAATAAAATATTTTGAGTCGATCAGGTTTAAATTTGGAACAGTAGGAGAAGTTTGAGAGTTATTCGCATGTCTGTGTTTTTTGTATACGAAAAATTTTTAAAAAGCACTTTTTTATTAATATAGATTGCATAAACTATCGAAAGTTTAGAATAACTGTTTAAAAAAAAAGTTTATGTCAAGCGAGCGTAAAGTTATGTAAAGTTAAACAAATTAATGCCTGTATACAGTCAAAATGTGAAATATCTATAATATAATTCCTAGAGTTAATGCTCAATGTTCAACGTCGTTTCGTCATTAGTTACTAGGCTTTGAATTAGTTACTAGGCTTTGAAAGAGCGCGTTCTGTAAATGTACGCGGTCTTTGGAGAAAGATCTTTTAAGCAAGTTAAAACATTTTTTCCTTTTGGAATTTAATCATTAGTTTAGATATATTACATAAAGAATCATATTAAGATAAGTAATGATCGTTAAGATCATATTATAATTGAAGTAAGTATATGAAATAGTTATATATACATTTTTATTAGATAAAGTAAAAGGATTTAAATTTTTATTAGATAAAGTATAAAGGATTTTAATTTGTTAAATCGTTTATATTTTGTTTGTTTTATTTTTTCTTTTAGCAATTTTATTTTTATTATTTTATTTTTTAGAAGGAAAATAGGGGTATGGATGTTATTTAAAGTTATACTAATGCTATTTCCATTAATTGGTTATTACTACTTTGAAATTTCTGTGATGCTATAAACTACTTTTGTTCTTTTTTAGAACATTTAGAAAAATAAATTAAAATTTTGTGCCAACACTGACATGGCATGTCACATAATGTTGCATGTAAAGGTTAAATTTTGTTATGAGGATTAAAGTTCTTATGAAAAAAAAAGAAGGAAAAGAGTATTATTTGTAAATATATATTTTGTTTACTTCGAATCTTTTTAAATTTTCTCGCATCATTTTTTAAATTTTTGTTTGCACACGTTTATTGTTTGCATATATGCTTTTTTGATATGTATGTATGTGATAATAAGTGCTGTATAGTTGTTTTATCAATGTGTTTTTATTATAATGTAAAGTGTTTTTTTTTATTGTTTGCGTATGTGTTAATGTGTTATATAATTATTTTAAAAATGTGTTTAAATATGTATATAAGGTATATATTTAACCTTATATACTTATTTAAACACATTTATTGTGTTTATAGTTGGTACATATGTGTTTTCAAAGTGCTGTGGCTTGGTAAACATGTAGAGCAAGATTTGTCAACTTTGACAGCCAAATGATATACTTTTAACAGAGGGTTACATGATAGTGTTTAGAGTCAAACTGTTACTGCTTTAGGTCTAGCTGTTTATAAGCCTTTATTATTAAAAATTGTTCTAAAAATTCATAATAATGTAATTTAATAACATTTCGCATAATGCTGTTACTTATGTTTTGTTATATATTAATGTTATCTTACTTAAGTTATATTATATACAAATTATATTAACTTATGGTGTGTGCTATCGTTGTGTGTTGTTGCTGTGATGTTTTTTGGTTATATTTTGAGTTAATAGACATTTGGCTTATCTTCATGTTGGTGTCTATTGTTAAAAATGGTAAATAGGTATTTTTATTAAAAATCACTGCTTTTAATCAATCACTAAAAGCCAATACAAATTGTTTCGCCATATATAAAAATTATTTTATCTCAATTTGATTTTTTTTCTTTAGCACTGTTTACTACATTTTGCTATAAATATTTTGGAATCATGATGTTCCAGCATAAATTGGTATAATCGCTATAAGTTGCTATAATCTCCCTTCACATAATGAAGTTGCAGTTGTATTTGTTGGTGAAGATGGTGCACCACCTGCTTCCAGAGAAGTTGTTATTTACCCAAGAGGTCATCCTCTTAAAACTATATCAAGTATGTCTGCCAACTTAGATCCTATGGTTTATCCTCTATTTTTTCAGAGGGGTGATGCTGTTTGGCATAATCAATTGGTTCACAACCCTGAATGTGCTACATTGGTTAGATATCATGTTACATTATCTCAGTATTACAATTATAAACTTTCAGTTAAACAATTTTTTTCTTCACTCTTTTATGGCAAAAAAGTGTTTCAGCAATATGCTATTGATGCGTTTGTTAAAATTAAAGGCAAGCCTTCGTTTGTTAAAATAAAAGTTGACTTGAGTAATAGCAAAAAAAAAAAAAAAAAAAAAAATCAAAAAGTGAGAATTGATATTAAA
>QPEY01000024.1:1122416-1143669 GCA_014706445.1 Hydra viridissima
TAACATTTCTACTTTTAAATTATAAAGGGATTACTGCGGTCTCCTGCGGTATTGGAAGTTATTAAAGAAATACAAATGTTGATAAACACTTAAAAACCTTGTTTTCCGCCATTTTTGAAAGTATTTATTATTTGATAAGTACAACATGTTTGAAAAAGCTTAACTGAACAACTTTAGTAGTTCCTGTAATACAAAGTTAACTTAGTAATATAGTGTTATTACAGGATGTAGCAATGTGACAATTGTTAAAGCCATTACAAAATAAAATTTTTAACAGTGTAAAGTAAAAAAATATATAATGTAATTTAAAATGTTTCTGATATATTAGTTTTATTATATTGATGGTCCTTAAAAACAATAAAAAGATTAGATCTTATCCCAAATATACGTGAACTAGGAGAGGATAAATTAAGATTATGGAAGGATTTACTTAATAAAATAAAAAATACTGAAGAAATTCGCAAAGAAAACTTAAATAAAGTAAAGGTTGCTTTAGTTATATTTATTTCAAAGGTGAAGAGAAAACAAACACAATGTGGACGAAATTATGATATATTTATACAAAAAGAAAATCGTTGGTTTCAAAGAAATCTTATTAACAATAAAAATAGTCATTTTGGTTCTGGAAGGCCCCATAAGCAATGGAATGCTCTTGGAGAGCAAAGCAAAAGAAAAAAAAAGAAAAGAACTCGCCACTGAACATCATGAAGCTCTATTTTTAGCTTCTGCAAAAAGTGCAAATGCTGCTGGAGAAAAAAAAAAAAGCTTCTTTTTTAAAAAACAATATGTCAAATCTTTTAGAGATAGAAAATGTTACTAAAACTTTGGATAAAACCTTTCCCATCATTATGAGTTTAGAGGAAGCTCTTGCATTAAAAATAAACACTGATCTCAGCGATAAACAATATCAAATGATCAGAAACTCAGCTCTTGTACACAATGTACATATTTATCCTTGCACGATATTTTCGTGGAAAAACTGAAATGTCAAAGTGCACTCTTCAAAACATGTTAGATCACACTGTGAGTAGAATAACTGAAATGATTGATATGCCTAATTGTGGTCAAGGTAACGAAATATTTGGAGTTTTATATGGAATGATTGGCTTTGATGGAGCATCAAGCCAAAGTATTTATAAACAGAAATACTTTGAGACAAGCATTATAAGTATAGAACTTAAGAGTGAAGAAAATCTTTTTAGTACAGCTTTTGTGCCTTGATTGCTCAAAGTTAAAGATGGCGAAATATGGAAAAATGGAAATCCTTCAAGTTATCACTTTTGTAGACCTCTTCATCTACAATATAAAAAAAAGAGTCCAATTTTATCTAGAGAAGAAGAATCAGATCTAAAAAATCAAATAAATACATTAAAGACGTTTTGCAAAGTTTGTGATATTGCAGGAAAAAAGGTGACCTTTAATATCAGCTATAGAGTTGATCTTACAATGTTTGATAATAAAGTAGTTAATGCACTTACAGAGACAAAATCCACTCAATCCTGCAATGTTTGCAATGCTAAACCCAACGAAATGAACAATATTGATTTATTAAAAGCAAAAACTGAAAATGAGTCAGCCTTGGGGCTTGGAATTTCAGCTTTGCATTGGTTGATAAAATGCTTGGAATTTATTTTTCATTTGAGTTATAAAATTGAAATCAAAAAGTGTAAGCCAAAAACAATTGAGGAAAAACTATCTGTAGACTTAAAAAAAACAGATTCAGGTACTCTTCAGAGAACGGTTAAGCTTATATGTTGACATGCCTAAAACTGGGTTTGGAAATACCAATGACGACAATACTGCCAGAAGAGCATTTAAAAATAGTAAAGTTTTTTCTGAAATTACTAAAGTTGATGGTGATATAATTGAAAGATTGCATAATATTCTCATAACCATATCTTGTGGATATCCTATTAATATCAATGAATTAGATTTATACTGCATTGAAACAGCTAAACGTATAGTGAGTTTGTACGACTGGTATGTTATGCCTCCCACTGTACATAAACTGCTGCTTCATAGTTCTTCCATATCACATAAATTACCTTTGCCAATCGGGGTATATTAGGAAGATGCACTGGAGAGTTTAAATAAACAGATAAGAAATTCTAGACTTAAGCACACGGCAAAAATATCAAGATTAAACACAATGATGAATCAGATGCACTACCTTCTAGTAAGATCAGATCCAAAAGTATCAAGCATATCTTTTAGAAAACATAAGAGCTATCGAGGAAAACTGTTACCAGATGAATTTATTAAATTAATTGTAATGTAAATGATAAAATGAATGTAATAAATTGTTGTTTTCTCGCAGCGAACACAACGTTTCAGTTCTACATTTTCTTTTCTCCTTAATAACTCCCCCATTTACAAAAAGTTTTCCTTCAATTTATACTATACAAAGAACCTCAAATATGCTCATAAAATAAACCGCTTAAACTATATTTACAACATATCAAATAAACTACGTCAATCAAATCCGCCGTAAATAGTTTCTTCACGCAATTCAATTACATAAATACAGTTTTTTTTTCTCTATGTATCAACCTCCTTTAAAAACCATTTTTATAAAAGTATCAAGTAGAGTAATATATCAAGATTATGTGTTTGTCTTTAAGATTCTAAAACTTGAAAAAAAAATTTTTTGTACGCGTATATAAGCGCGCGTTATACGCGTCGAAATAACGCATAAAAAAAAATTTATTAATAAATTTGAAATCTTTGACCCAAAAATTATTATTTTGATATATAACATTATTGATTTACGATTTGTCAAATTTTATTTAATTTTTACCGATTTTTGATCGTTCTGAGTCACTGTGCGCCGGGTAAAGTGACTAAATCCGAGCCAGTGACCAAATTTCAGCCACATTTTAAATATAATAATTTTGTCTTGATGTCTGCTTTATGTTTGTAAATGCGACTTTTTTGAGACTGGTATGAACTCAGCCAATAAAAATAAAAAAAAAAAACATTTTAGTTGGCGGGTGTTTATAATAGAAAAATTATCATTACAAATACTTATCCCAAAAAATACTAAGTCACCAGTAATTGACCTCTTAAGAGAAAAAATTCCATATGACTGCCATGTCTGTAAGATTGTTTGGCAATTATATAGTCTTTTTTATAGTCTTTTCATGTTTTGGTAGCTGTTTATTAAAGCAAGATTTTTTGTAAGTAATTGACCGTATTAAAATTTTTTTTTCAGTATTTGACCGTCCTTTGCTTTAGTAGTTGACCATATGTTCAGTGAGAGAAAAATGAAAGCAGTTATAATATTTTATTTCAGTGAATGTAAATTTGCAAAGACATTTTGAATATTTTCGAAGCGATGCAACACAAATACATCATTAAAAATGAAATGATGAATAAGCGTTCATTTTTGGTATGAAATGATGGCAGATCTTCTTTTGTATTTGTTTCCTTATATATACTTCCTTTCCTTATATATACTTCCTTTAGCTTTGTAATTATGCTGAATCATTTCTATAGATTGTATTTTTGAATTAAATGCACCTGGTAGAAAGACCTAAATCCGGCCAGGTTTTATACCTTATTCCGGCCAAGGTCAAAATTAGGTTCACAAGTGTCTAAAAGTAACTCATACTTGTAAGATATTTATATTATTAGATTTTATTCTTTTAATATGAGTACTTTAAGTTACATGTATATCCTAAAAGTTAACAATCTTAAATGTATGCATTTAATTTAGTTAAATATTTATGTAATATTTTTTTAATATGAGGATGATGACTTAAAAATAAATAAAATTCTAAATAGTTGAATATATTATTTCATGTAGATTATTGCTTATAAATGAAATTATATTAAAAAATAATTTTTAATTGAAAATTTTAATAATTTATAATATAAAGTTTTTATTTTAGAATGGCTGATAATAAAAAAAATTTTCATAATAAGAAACAATGTCTTCCAACTCGAGGTAAATATTTGAAATATAAAGAAGAAGTGTTATTGTTTCACCTAAAATGTCTGTTAGAGCTGCTGCTAAATTTTTTAAAGTACCCCGAGCAACTTTGCAGAGGAGGATAAATAGAAAAATTGAGATTGGTGCAAAAGCAGGAAGAAAAAGTTTAATGCCACTTGATCTTGAAAAAAAATTACTCAATTTTGCAGATAACATAGCTAGGATAGACATTGGTTTTGGAAAAGAGCAATTCATGGTGTATGCTGGCAAGCTTGCCAGAAAATATACTTTTAAGTATGGAAAACCATCTAATAAATAGTGGAGACGACTAAACAATCAACATCACAAAAAAGTAACTCTTTGACAATCAGAATTAGTTCGTCATGAATGCATGAATCCGATAAAGGTGGCAAATTATTTTACCGCACTTAATTAGTCATTAAAGACTGTCAGCCTGAAGTAATATGGAACATGGATGAGACAGGGCTGCAGCTAGACTTAAAGGCGCACAAAATTATTGCTGCCAAAGGTACTAAATATTTACATATGAGAACCAGTGGAAATCGCAAAATCATTACTTTAATTGTTTGTGTGAATGCAGCAGGAAGAGCCTTACCACCTCATGTGATTTTAAAAGGGAAAACAGTAAAATCCCTTCAAAGTTTTCAAGTTCTAGATGCCCCTGAAGGAACCAACTGGAGTCCAAGTGAATCTGGTTGGACTAAACAAGGGATTGCAAAACTATGGTTTGAGCTTATGTTTTTAAAAGACATTGGACTACAATGTCCTCAAGTTTTAAATTTGGATGGCCATGGTTCCCTCAATTTTGTAGAGTTAATAGATATGGCCATACAAAACCAAATTAAAATTGTTGAATTACATGCTCATAAAAGAAATTGGTTTCAACCAATTTTAAGCCATTCAAAGTTTCACATAAAGCAGCCCAGGATATGATGTCAATCACCCTGGAGTTATAATAAACAAGGTCAATTTCACAGGACTTTTAACCAAGGCCTAGAATAAAAGTATGACAAAAGCCAATATTGAATCTTGCTTTAAATCATGTTGAATCTTTCCATATAATCCTTCAATTATTCCATCTGAAGCTTACTTGCCAAATTATGTGTATTCTGAAGACAAGTTAGTGACTATTCTTTTTGATCAAATTAAAACAATTGTTAATACAACAACAGTTGAGCAGATTAATTAAACAACAGACAGTACAAAAATACTTTTACCAGATATTGAGTTGGAACAACATGTAATTAAGAACCCCAGATTTGCTATAGCAAATAATCATGACTATTTAGCTGAACCAATAACCATAGTAGAAATTACAGAACATAGCAGTAATGGTTTAGTGGAACTAAGTATGAAAACTATAAAACTAAAAGCTGCAAGTAATAAAGATGCATTAACTAGTAAGTTTCAAGACAGCTTTAGGATGATGTCTGACTCTGAAATTGAACAGCCTATTGATCAGTATGAAATTGATTTTACTGTTTCAACTCCTTTAACTTCTGATTTTGTAAAAACTAGATCTTTTGCCCCAAATTTCCCTTTTAAAAATTCATCTTATCCAGGAGATGGAGATAATGATATTTTGCCATATTCAGAGGCAAATTTTAAAAAAGCAAAAAAGCTAAGTATGCAGACAAGTTTTTTGTGCTTACTTCTAAGGAAGCATGAATCACATTTAAAGCAGATACAAAAAAAGCTCAAACTGAAACGGAAAAACAAATGCGTAAATTGAAAAGACTGAAAAACTTAAAAATAAAGGAACCAAAGGTATTGTCAAAAGATAATCCTAGAAAAAAACCTTTGCTATAAAAATGAACAAATAAAAGTTTAAAAAAACATTGTGAAATTTGATTATGTTGTTATGAATTTTTGTTCTTATTGTTTAAAAAAATCTTTTATAGAGTTCACTGAATTCTTTTTTTTTTTTTTTTAATATGAATATTATATTCTATGCAAATCTTTTAAAACATTAGGTTTGATTATTACATTGACATTAATTATCTTAATTTACACATAAAAGGTTCTTATTTAAATTATTAAGCCTAGTTTTGTGTTTGGTTTTTAATTGCATTTAAATAAAAATTTCCTTATATTTGTTACCAACATGTACTTAAATCTAATGTGCGGTAAATTTTTGAGCAGTATTGTATTTGTATTGTATAATGGCATGGTATATATTTTGTGATAAGAATAGCTATGAAACACTCACATTTCTTGACTCCTTTGACCATAATTGCAGTTTTTCTCTAAAATATTTGAGACTTTTTTAGTTCAACCTTTGCCTTTATTTTGTTTTAGCTGGCCTACGGTTGAAATATGGTTTAACTTAGTAAATTTTTATGATATAAAGTTTACTACATTAATCATTAGCTAACAGTTAAACTCAAACCAGATAGTTACAGTAGGAATAGTTATATTTACTGGTGACATAACAGAACAGGTTTTAACTGTTTATTTATCATGTTACATATACTGTGTGTTGCTATTTATTTTTATTGTATGTACATGTAAATTTGTTTGATCTATTTAAATACTGGGAACTATGCCTGAATCTACAAAACAATTATTTTTTGGATTTTTCAAGGAAAAATTAAAAACCATTACCTAACAGAATTAAGGAACTTTGCTTTAACATTAAATTTTTATTCTGCTAATGCATACAGCTATGTTAGGAAAATATTTAATAATGCTCTTCCTCATCCACGAACTATATGAATGGTATGAAAGTGTTGATTGTTCCCATGGATTTAATAAAGAAGCTTTACTACAGGCCAGAAATTTTCTTGTTAAGTTGATTTTGGTCCTGATATATATAATGTAATTTACCCGAAGCAAAAGCAGCTCTAGTTTTCATGGTAAACTGTGAGAATAGATGGTGGGAAACTTCCTGTTACATATATTTTAATTGATGGTTTAGGTGGTTGTGAAAAAAGTAATAATTATAAACGTTGTCAACAATTTATTTATGAAAGTGGTGCAGAAGTTATATTGCTTACATTTGATAGAATTGCTTCAAATATTAGTTTGGCAAATTTTTTAGGATCCAAATTTCTATTGAAAATATGAAGACTTGGTTTCCTCATCCTACATCAAACCTTTCTATACATATTTTACCTGATCCTCCACACATGTTGAATCTCATAAGAAATACATTAGCAAGTAGACCAGCAATCGTTGATACTAATGGAAATGCTATTGAGTGTTCATACATACAGAAATTAGTAGCCATACAGAATAGTGAAGGTCTGCACATCGCTACTAAAGTTAGAAATTGATACATTGACTAGAGACAGAAAAAATTAAAGTTAAAAAAACGAAAATGAAAGGGAAAAAAAAATGACAGGAAAAAATTAAAGTGAAAGTTGCAGCTCAGACTTTCAGTTTAAGTGTGGCATAGGCATTAAAGTATTGTGAGGAAGTAAATTCTAAGTAAAAAAAGATGCCGTTTTTAACAATATAACCACCTAAAACCATTAATTATTATTTTACATACCAACGAAGAAAAAGTGAAAAGACGCCAATGCCCAAAGCAATATAACCAATATAAAAAGGGAGATACGAAACAGAGTTAATCAGAGAGGAGATACGAAGGAGTCAGTCGGTGAATGAGAGTCAGTCAGTGGTCAGTCAGGAGTTAGTTAGGAGATACGTAAGGAGGGAATACAAGACAGAACTTCAAGAATTACAAAAAGAAGAGTTGACACAGAACCAAGAGGCTTTACCATACACTTTTAAACCAAACTTCCTAACCTATACGAAACACCAAAACCCCATAGTTATTTCTTTAAATATACGCATTAGAAATTTAGTAAAAGCCCCGCCTCACATTAGAATCTAATAATAGACCCGTCTCACAGTATTTAAGACAAACAAACCACCCTTTAAATTTTAAGAATAGTGAACCAACTAAAACTTTTGTAACAAATGTTAATGATGCATTCGATATTTTAAACAGCCAGAATTTATTAGCAAAAGAATTTAAGTATGGCATACAAAATTGGAACAAAGAAAAAATATTTTTACAAATTGATCAAATAATTAAATATCTGAAAAGCCTTAAAGAATTACCTGATGGACATGTCAGTGATTATGAGCTTCCTGAATTTGAAACGCTCTCATTTTACTTTGTTGATGTTGTAAACTATATTGCTGGGTTTGTAATTCGGCAAGATATGCAAATTGTAAAATGTAAACCTTGTATTTGTGCTTTAACTTCTGATAAAAATACTTTTACACTTGTGACTCTGAAACATTATTCCTTAAATCCAAAGGCCGCCCTTATAAACGTATCACCTGCTGTTATTTATTTATCAAGTTTGCTGAAAAAGAATTTAGAATATTTAAGCAAACATATAATTTAAATAAAAAGAATTTAATGGAAATTTTAGTAATCAAATGTTTGCGTAATATGCACAAATTTGTTTTTAAATGTTTGCATGATCATATGATGGATGAAGATCCTCAAGGTAATCATGTAATATCTTTAGTCAAAGTTATTTTCGCTAAATATTTAAAGATACAATTGCACCCCAAAGCCGACTCGATTACCGATTTACGATATTATAAACTTATACGAAGAGTATTAACAAAGCAAATTTTATTTTCAAATCAATAAAAGTTAATTTGTATATTAATGTAACGCATAATATAACACATAACTTTGTATTAACTGTTACGTTTTCTGTGCTAATAAATCTAAAAATGTATTTAAATTTAATACAAAATAATATTAAATTTAATAATAATATTTAATAAAAAAAAATAATTAGTTTAATACAAAAATTAACATTATAATGCTAAGTTTTCTATTACAAGTTTATATGGTCGAAGAAATAAACGGTTATAATTCTTTTTCACCTAAGTACGTTTATCATAAAAATATTAAGATAAAATAGATGTTAAATACATTTAGTAAAGAATTCCACAAGCACATTATAAATTGCCTGTATATGAATGCCGGGTAAGTCGAACCTTCAAGGAACCAAGTAAAATAAATCGGCTTAGGGTAAACTGAACAATATCTGGCCACACCGTACTTATCGCTTGAAAACAAAAATCATGTAATGTTACAAGATTAAATAAATTAGCATATAAATAGGATATTTAGGGATGGATACTATTCAGGAAAATTTTTAACAAAATCAAACTTGATATGTGTTAAGCATCAGTTTTTCAGATGCCAGCAAAAAGACCTATTTCTGGCCGCTAAAACTTAATTCTAGCTGCTTCTTACCTAATTTTAGCCATCGGCTAGATTTAGGCATAGTTTCTTTTATAAATTACGTGCTTTTAAACAGAAAAAATTTCAATTGATAAAACATAACATAAGCAAGAAACTAGAACACCAATATCCAAGTTAAAATAAATACAACAAAATAAAAAAAAAGAATAATAAATTGTTGAATTAATTTTTTTCATTTCTAAAGTTTGGAGATTTTATGTCTTTTTTCCTCCTGTTTTTTTCTTTTAACACAACAACTTCTCTTTTTTTTTCTTTAATCAATTTTTTTTTGAACTTCTTAATGTTTCTTATTCAGTGCTTCTTGAGATGTAAGCAAAAAATATTTTTGTTTCGATGCAGTTTTTGTTTTTTTAATGATTTGAGTGGGATATTTAAAAAACATCAGAATTTGGATCTCATAGAAAGGATTGATTTTTAAATGAAGAATTTTGATAGACACTTGAACCTTTTATTTCTATTTCGTTCATGGTACCATTTCGAGTATTAATATTACCTGTAACTACATTTTTTACTGGAGATGGATTAGGAATGGCATATGTATGGTCAAAATTTATTATCGAATGCTTTGTTGCTAAAGATGTTGAAATAGAAAAGTCAACATCCTCTTAAATTGATTGATTCAATTGATAAATATTGTGTTCTGCTGTTTCACAAAAGTCATTTGATGCTTGAGGTCGTTCACCTAAATTATTCAAAAGGTTCTCATTGTTTTGATAATTGGATTCTATGTGTAAAGAAATAGGCATTTAAGCTTCATGTGGAATTATATTTGGATTATATGGATAAATTCCAAAAGCTTGAAAACCAGATGTAATATTATTTGGGGTAACAGATTCGTTCCAAGCCTGCTTCATCAATGCACAAAAAGTACTCTTGAAACTAGTGTCTCTGGAAAATTACTAACCAAATTTTCATATGCCTTTCTGAAAGCTTTCTTGAGTAGGCCAAATACTGTTCGATCACAAGGCTGAAGCCAGTTAGAAGTGTGAGTTGGCAATTCAAAAATATGTATTTTGTTTGCCACAGCTATATCTAATAACTCTTAAAAGTTATGTGCGTCATGGCCGTCTAAAATAAGTAATTGAGGTCTGTCAGAACCAATTTTTGGAAGAAAAGGTTTGGTAAACCAGAGAAACGCACTTCCCTGCTTAGTCCAACCACTATCAGAAACATTCCATGTGCTTTTTTCTGGTGCTTTTTCAATTTGAAAGCTGTTGAGTGACCTATTTGTTTTTCCTTTTACTGTAAAATGTGGAGGAGGAGAGTTACCAACTGCATTAACACAAGGTATAACAATTATTGTTTCCCGATTACCTGATGTACAACTATGTAGATACTTTACTCCTTTTTTAGCAATTATTTTCCCAGAGCGATATCAAACTGCATTCCAGTCTCATCCATATTCCATATGTTGTTTGTTTATTAATTAATTTGTTTTCCATTAATACACTTTTAAGAAAAGAAAAGTATGTTGAAATTTTTCAAGCATTCATGCACTATTGACTAACAGTAGCTGTAACTTCTGGTTGACGTATAATTATGCGTTTGTGCCTTTTACACATTCCACGCCACCATTTTTCAAAAGGTGTTCCATTTTTGAATGATTTTTACTGCTAAGCAGCAAAGTTTTCAGCATGTTTTAGAAACTGGAGTCGACCAAATCCTATTCCTAAGGCTGCACTATTGCATGCAAAATCAACTATTTTATTTTCTTCTTCATCATTTAGAAGGGTGGGATGTCCAGGCTTGGCTCCCAATTTTGTTTTTCTAGAACACCAAACCTGAAGAGAACATCTTGGAACACCAAAAGTTTTACTTGCTGCACGCTGTGAAAATCCATTTTTTACAGCTTCAATAGCTGATATCATAGCTGCATTACTCTACAAACAGTGTTTTCCACGTTTACCTCTGTTCAGTTCTTCAATTTTTTTAGAACTTTGTAAATTTTTTCTTATTTTATCTTTCTAATTAATTTTCTAAACTAATTTTTAAACTAATTTTTTTCCATTCTAATAAAAAATTTCAGAGTTCTATAAAAAACGTAAATATTAAACTATAAGGTAGTTATTACTATCTCACAATAAATGTTCATGCATATAAGTGCATATAGCACACTTTTTATCAGAAATCCCAATTATAGCGAAACAATTGCAAATAGTTTCTGTTTTCACCTTCACCTATGCAAAGTAAAGAGATGGCATAATATGCCATATAGAGTTTCCGGAAAAGGTTTTTATTTCTCTATTGAATCTATCGATTTTCAAATAGATAATTTTCTATAATGGTCTTTAAATGAACTAATTACGCCATAATTTATTGGTTGGATCTTTGAGGTAGTGTTTGATGGTAAAAGATCAATCCTATTGATAAGAGATTGCCAATAGTTATATATCTGAACAGTTAAAAACTAACTATTAAAAACTAACAATTAAAAACAATTTTTTGTCTTTCTTTTGAAAACTGCCAATCAAACTCACTGTATTTTTAACCAAAGCACAATGGACTAGACTTCACTTACACCGGAAAAAACTAACAACTCATCATATATAGAAGGTTTATTGACAATTTTTGCTCCACGCACGTAATACTATTTTTAATTTCTGGCTGCTATTGATATATATAAGTTTTAGCAACTAAATGTTTTCCTTAGTTAGGGTTTCAATAATTTTTTGAATAAAACTTTATCTGACTTTTTAATCAATATTTTTGAGTAAATTTATCTGATTTTTAAATCAATACTTTTGAGTAAAACTCAGACATTTAGGTAATCAATGTTTCAACAATAATAAAAAGAAAAGAATAGTGCAAGAAAACATTGTCAATTTGAAATTACATCAATAGTTTGTAAAACAATATAATTTTGAGGAGATAATTATTTGAGTAATTGTAAAACATCTGAAGGATATGAATCATGATTTTTTTGGCATAATTTTGATTAATTTAGCGAGGAAATAACCTTTTAAATCACTGTTCATGTCATGCTCTGACAAATTTTTTATGTGTGCTTTGGCCAGTAGCAATATCAAAGCTAGCTTTACACGTGAGATTCATTAATTTATTGCTTTGTCTTTCATAATTAAGTCCCTTAGCACAGGTTTTTGAATTGCTCTAAAGCTCCTCTTCTAATCATATAAAAGGAAGATTTTGTCAGATGAGCATCATTTATTAATGCCATAACTTCGTCAGCCAAATATTTACTTGCTTTATCTGCGTATGAAATATTTCAATAAAAACAACCAGTATATCTTTTTTTTTTCGGCGTTAAAATTGAGTATATAAAAAGACCTTTAATAGTCGGTATTAAAGTCGTGTCTATCACCTAATTATCTTAGTTCAAGCTACGCAAAAAATTTGACAAAAAATGGTTTGATTAAACTTGGGTCGAGATTTAAGAGGTTCAACTTAAACAAAAAATATTATTAGAAATTGATTAGATAATTTTAAGGGACAAAAGCAAACATTTTGTGATAATAAAAGTTCCAATTAACTGATGTTCAAGTTGCCGGGATTTAGCAGAACTTTTGCACTAGTAAAAATCAATGTTATAATAGAAATACAAATATATCTGCTTGTTTCATAAACTCATCACAGAACATTAGTTTTTTTTAAAACCTATTTTAAAATTCCTGATACCTTGATGATAAAAAGAAGTGATATAAATCTCTGCTGTATGAATATTTTATTAGCTATCTTACATATACCTCAGTATGAAGTGAAAATTATCTTTTACTCGCTTCATACTTATTTTGAATTTAGTTTCAAATGGAAAGTCTATCGTTGAAATGAGGTTCTATGAAAAAAACACGTGAGTACTTTTAATAATATATTCTAGGAGAATAAGAATGAGTGTTGCTTAAGTCACTGAGCTTCAAGTTTAATTAATCAAGAAACACACTTTAAATATTCTTTCTTATTACAGATTTGGCGTATGTAATTTATGTATGTTGATTTTCATAAAACTTTGCTAGCTTTTATTAATCCAAAGGTTGAACTTTTCGTTAGCCTGAGAGCACTTTTTTGGGTTCATGGTTTGTATTAGAGCGTTCGTGCGAAATTTAAAACCGTTTCTAATTTTTTCACAAAGTGCACAAAAATAACTGTCACTGTCTAATTGCCAACTTTTTTTCCATTCAAAAAAAGAGTTGTATTTTGTCGAATTTGAACTCACATCTAAGATATGGTCAGCCAGAGCTTTAGGCGAATTAAAACTTAAAGCATCAATAAAAGAACCTGGGACAGCTAATCTAGGATCAGAATAGTTGGAACCTCCCAAAACAATTGGTATTAAATTATTATTCAGACCAGAGTCCCAGTATTTTTCCGTAATGTATCCATCGCACAAGGAGTTCTCAGCAGAAAAATAAAATTTAAAGTTTTTTAAATCTGTAAAACAGGGTCGTCCCCTGCAGGACGAAGAAAATCTTTTCGGGAAATTCTTTGAACATGATCCTGAGACCTCTATGTCAACTCCGTAACTGATTAACTTACTTGCAAGACTGTTTCTAGCATAGCCACCACAATTACTAACAACCCATGCTACCATTCTGGTTTTGTTTAAAAAGAAATCTGTATTTGCGCTGGTATCGATCTCAAGACGCTTTCCATGAAACCTATATGGCATCGGAATGTCTGTATCTACTCCATATGTAGCTGTAGCATTAAAATACTTATTTATATTTTCCACACCAGGGTTATTATGTATAGACTCCATTGTAAAATAAACCCATAACTGACCGTTTCTCCGCCTGCTTGCTAAACTTTCTAAATGTTCTATTGATGGCATATTACGTGAATGAAACATCACAACATCGCTACGGTTAAAATATGCTTTATCGTACGTTATGTGAAAATTAGAAGTGTTAAAAGTACATTTCGCTACTGGATTAAAATACGGCCACGGTAAATCACCGAAAAAGGTTGTGTACATCAAAACGACAAAATCTCTGTTTTGATTTGGTATAAGTTCTAAAAAAAGGTAAACGTCGAACGATGTGCTTAAATAGTTTGAAAGTTTCTGTATTTGTTTGAGATAAGTGTGTGTGACCGTGTGTGCTTGTGTGTATATGTATGTGTGTGTGTCAGGAAAAATAAATAGTACCCAAAAATCGATTAAAGAATTGTGAGTTATTTTGTAAAACAAAAACTATAAAGTACCTGAGTTATTCTCATCTTTTGCACTAGTATTGGATAAACTCTTCGGAACATTCTTAATGGTTTGATATTTTGCATATTCAAAGTTTTTATTAGAAACATTTGAGTAATTTACAAAAATTGAAAATGCTAAATATATTAAAATTGTTAACAATAAACATAAAATATTTCTCCATTCAAAGAAATGCATTGTCATGAATTCCGAACCTCTATAAATGATGAGTCAACCTGAAGTGTCCGTTTCACAAAGGTATTTGATTCGTAAAATTAAACGATTAAGTTTGTAAATAAAAGTTTATGACAATCAAAGTAAAATTTTCAGCAGTTCAGTTTTTGTAAATATGAATACGTAGCACGCGAAAAACATATAATCTATTGGATTGCATATTTCCTTTTTTTGTCAAATCTTTTAAATCTTTTTTCTCTATTGTTACGAAAAAGCAGACAGAGGTTTTAACCTCCCATGTCTTAGAGCTTCTTCACAGAGACTCCCATTAAAGTTTCTTCACAGAGCCTTTTTCAGAAGTGCCTTCAACAATGATCTGAAAATCGGCTTGCCGGAGAGTGAGACAAATAATTTGAACTTTAAAGTGCTTAATTCTGGATTTAATTAAAACTAGATTACTCAATGATTTAGATTAACTAGATATTTAACTCATATATATATTAATTAAATATTTAACTCGTATCAACGCTTCCGCAGTGAAGCAAACTTTTTTCCAGCCGGGTTTGTTTTGCCAGCTTGAAATGACACAATATTAAATCAAAGTAAATCAAAAATGAATCATTAAAAACTTAAAAAAATTTCATTACTTTTTTTTTACGGAATCTTTATCTAATTAATATATTTCATTTATATTATTCGTCTACTGGTAAGTTGCAAACGTTTATATTTTTTTACATTTATAAATTTATTTTTCAAAAACAACTTTTGGAAGAATAATTTGTATAAGCTTGTAATACTCAAATTGCAATAAAAATTTCCACAAAATGTGTGTCGGTGAGGGAAATTCTTATTGTCAAAAACTCTCCTAAATAATAGTTTTGATTTGAATGAAACTTAACGAAATCAAGTCAAACTAAACGAACTTAATATATAAGTTTCTGTGCCAGAAAAATTCAATTTTTTTACACCATTTGACTCTCGCCCAAAGGCACTGTAAAGCACTTGAATATTCGGTAAAATAATCTTTGGAATTACAAAAGATAAATTTTCCGAAAGTTTTAATGTACTTTTCACATTTAACATCATGAAGCATTTCTAAAAAAAAAAAATTAGTCTATAAATAAAATTTATATACTAAATATCAAATAATTAAATATAACATTAATTATAAATAAAAAATAATATTTAATAAAACAATACTTCGTAGCAGACTTAAAACAAATATTTCTAGCATTTTTTGAATCAATACTAAATTGTTTACCAGTTTTTGAATCATTACTACATCACTCTTCAATTGGTTATCAAAATCATGGAAACTCTCTATACGGTTGAATGGTAATTCGTTAATCGTCTGTTCGGTTATTATTTTTTGGATATCAACAGTGTTATTGTTAAGACTAAATAACGTTCTTGTGATTTTTGCTTCCTCTCTAATACGATATTCAATGCTTCTCCTGGCAGACTCCAGATTAGCTTTCGACGCAGGAGCATCTTTAGCTGTCATGAAAACATATATTTTATATTTGCATTAGTAAAGAAAAACAACCACTTTAAATAACTAAATCAGTAATTAATTATTAAATTATCATTATCATTATGCATATTTTTTTCTAATGTTTAACGTCCGTTTCCACACTTGTGTGGTTTAAACAAGGTTTCCATAGTGTCATTTTCTTATTCAAATGAAAAGTTAAACTAATTCCTTACAATGAATGAAGAATTGTAAGTAAAAAAGGCCTGACAATATCCTAACCTGCAGAGCCACATGTAGGACAATACTTATAATTTGGATTAAGTATCACATCTAAAAAAATATTTTCGAAAAATTACATTTATAAGTAATGATCAACATTCTAAAAAAGATTTCATTGAAAAAAAAATTTAAATAATATTTAAATGTAAACTAAGAATTATATTGCATTATCTTTTTTATTTGTTTTACCGTCGTTTAAATGTTTCCTGGTGCCTTCATGTGATATACTGGAATATGTGATATACTGGAATACTTTATCATTACTGAAAATAATAAACTTTTTAAATAATAAAAATTTCTTTGACGCGCTTTTTTGTGTGTGCAACAATAAGGGGTATTTTAAGTTATAAGGATTTTTTTTATTAAAGAAAACATACGGTTTTGTTTCTCTGTGCTACATTTATAAAATGCTAATTTCTTTATTTTGGGGGACGAGAACGATGAATCATTAGATTGTTCATCACGAGATGACGATTGTTTTTTCTTTACTTTTAAGGAAACAAAGGACTCTTCTGAAACATCACTGTCTCCAGAGCTTTCAATATTATGCTCTAAAACAGATAAGATATAGATATCATTTAAAAAAAAACAAAAAAACAACAGTAATATGGTTAAATAATTCTTTTGATTCTTTAAAATATTTCAAGTAATATTTGTTTGCAATAATAAAAAAATACCATACCTTTAAACGAAGAGATATCTTTTAAAGATGCTTTAAGTTCAGACCTGCTTAATTTAACAGGAACAGATTCTCCTTCTGAACTATTTGGATCTTCAAAATTACTGCTCTGTACTACAAATTCAGAGCATGCCCTAATCATCAGTCACAATCCTTGTTCATAGCTTTCTATAATGTAAATAAATATCTTTTAATATGACAACATTTAAGTTAAAATGCATTTAAAATTGATTACATAAAGGTTTGAACTACATACTTGCTTCTTTAACTAAAAAAATTTCAAAACTCATCCACAAAACTCCTGGTATAAATGACATTTTACTCATTGAATCAAGCGCATGATACTCGTTTTCAGATGGATATTTACAGAATAATTTGTCTTTTTTAGAATACATCCATAAAATCGGAATTACATCAATACATTCCTTTCCATGCTTTTTTTTCCATGATTTTTCAAGAAACTTGACTACAACATGAGTTGTACTTGTCTGAAGATTCATATTAATTAAATACCTTATAAAAATAGCAAATTAAATTTAAAATTACTTTTACAAAATACTGTAATTCAGTTACTTTGAATACTGATTATTTCAAACTAAAATAAACAGTTATTGTTCAGTAAATCTGAACAAAAAATATTCTAAAGATAAAATAGTTTAAAGCCTTCAAATATTCATAACACTATTCAAATAAGATAAATCTATTGACAAATTCAAATAACAGACTTGTATTGTATGTTACATTAAACAGTCTAGTATAATACAATAATAATTGATAAATGTAATATAAAGTTAACAAATGTATTTTAGATTTTTTTATGAATCATGAAGATAAGTTATGGCAAATGTATTATCGTTGCTTTCAAACAAAACACATTTTTTAACAATATTTTCTAAAGAAACTGTTTCTTCATTTGTGGATATTCTTCCAAGTTTCATTATTCCAACTTTTGAAGAGGCACATGGATACTGAAAAACATCATTGACATCCATAAATATATAACCTTGCAAAAAGAAATTATGTTGCACTTTTCGGATTCTTGTTATTTTAAAAATATGGCCAGAACACATTTTTACAATGTCATCTGGCTTTTTAATGCTAAGTGTAACTCCTTGAAATATTATATCTTCAAAATTAACATCATCTTCAAGCATAGTATTAAAGTTCATTATAAGAACTTTCTTCTTAATTGCATTTTTATTTTTTAATTTTGGACAGGCTTTTTGTTCAGATATTCTTCTAGCCAACTGACCCAAAGTATTATTTCTTCCTCCAATTAGTCGTTTAATTTTACCAAGATGGTTTTCAAAAGGAAATGCAGATATTGTAGATAAAGACATCTTAGTGTACTCAACATCATCAGCTAAGTGGATTAAATTGTGTATATTCATTACCTGTGAACCAGTGCCATAAAATGACGGAGTTAGCTCAAAGAATTTCCTCAATAACTCTCTGGCATAGTTTACATTATCAAGGAAAAGTTGAGGATCACAAAGTATTCGACAAGCCACTACTAAAAGCAGAAAATGTTTATACATTTGACTAGGCAGAATATTGCGTAGTACCAATGATCCACAATAATGTAAAAAAAAAACGAAATTGTGTGGCTTTCCAATGTGCAAAATTATGTATATCAAACTTTTTTCTTTGAAACTCTTTGGGTATAAAATTCACTAAGATTTTCAATTTTAAATTTAAACATTTAATATCTTCCACAGATAGCTTGCATTTATGGTTTACTTTTTTAGTGCCAATTAACTGCTGCATAATCCATTTCATGACCCCAAGGTAAATTAAATGCATAGAATCCAAGAACATTGATTTAATTGGGTCAAAACCTGGTATATCTAACAATGGGGGTTTACCTAAACCTAAATGGTGTTCAATTTGACTTTTCATTTCAAAAGTACTTTTTGTTCGTAGCTTAGATCTCATATTAGGATAAACCCTTTTTTTTTAATTGTCGTCCCTATGGTCTTGCAACGTTCATATGTATAATAACCACCATGTCCTTTACATTTTTTAACAAATGATCTGGCAGGTGTGTCACAGGATAAACCTACAACCTCTATTTTAAAGGTCACTTGACCAATATTTACTCCATTTAAAACTAAATAATTTGCTTCATAGACAAAATCTTCTAAAAAAACATCTACACTTTGTGGTTTAGAATCCCCACTATAAACAACTATGATAAATGTTTGTGAATTATATTCGTTGTGCAAAATAAGTCCCAAGATAGCCCAAAGTTGTTGATTAGAACACTACCAGTATAATCCTCAGTAATGACATCATTTAAACCTTCTTCTATACCAAGAAACATAAAATATCCCATTGTGTTTTTTGCGCTATTCATTAACTTTATATTTTTATTTGATTTTGTTTGCAACAATGTAACTGCAGACTTTGGTAAATTAGGAATGTTTTCTGCCCTCAGTATTTTTAACAAATCTTCAATTGTTTCAACAGTCAAATGGCTTCGATGGTTTACAGCCCATTTTTGTAACTTTTCACGACAATTGGTTTCTGTTAAATCAGGTGATTTCTGATGAAATGATTCATTACCTGAAAAATTATCATCTGGAAATGTACGAGTAAAGTATTTTAAATCAAATGATGAATCAAATTGGAAAATAATATTATTATCGTATTCATAAACATTAATGAGTATTCATAAACATTAATATGAGTATATTATTATTATTATTATTATTATTATTATTATTATTATTATTATTATTATTATTATTATTATTATTATTATTATTATTATTATTATTATTATTATTATTATTATTATTNTTCAAAATTACTGCTCTGTACTACAAATTCAGAGCATGCCCTAATCATCCGTCGCAATCCTTGTTCATAGCTTTCTATCATGTAAATAAATATCTTTTAATATGACAACATTTAAGTTAAAACGCATTTAAAATTGATTACATAAAGATTTGAATTACATACTTGCTTCTTTAATTAAAACAATTTCAAAACTCTTCCACAAAACTCCTGGTATTAATGACATTTTACTCATTGAATCAAGCGCATGATACTCGTTTTCAGATGGATATTTACAGAATAATTTGTCTTTTTTAGAATACATCCATAAAATTGGAATAACATCAATACATTCCTTTCCATGCTTTTTTTTCCATGTTTTTTCAAGAAACTTGACTACAACATGAGTTGTACTTGTCTGAAGATTCATATTAATTAAATACCTTATAAAAATAGCAAATTAAATTTAAAATTACTTTTACAAAATACTGTAATTCAGTTACTTTGAATACTGATTATTTCAAACTAAAATAAACAGTTATTGTTCAGTAAATCTGAACAAAAAATATTCTAAAGATAAAATAGTTGAAAGCCTTCAAACATTCATAACACTATTCAAATAAGATAAATCTATTGAATTCAAATAACAGACTTGTATTGTATGTTACATTAAACAGTCTAGTATTATACAATAATAATTGATAAATGTAATATAAAGTTAACAAATGTATTTTAGATTTTTTTATGAATCATGAAAATAAGTTATGGCAAATGTATTATCGTTGCTTTCAAACAAAACACATTTTTTAACAATATTTTCTAAAGAAATTGTTTCTTCATTTGTGGATATTCTTCCAAGTTTCATTATTACAACTTTTGAAGAGGCTTATGGATACTGAAAAACATCATTGACATCCATAAACATATAACCTTGCAAAAAGAAATTATGTTGCACTTTTCAGATTCTTGTTATTTTAAAAATATGGCCAGAACACATTTTTACAATGTCATCTGGCTTTTTAATGCTAAGTGTAACTCCTTGAAACATTATATCTTCAAAATTAACATCATCTTCAAGCATAGTATTAAATTCCATTATAAGAACTTAATTGCATTTTTATTTTTTAATTTTGGACAGGCTTTTTGTTTAGATATTCTTCTAGCCAACTGACCCAAAGTATTATTTCTTCCTCCAATTAGTTGTTTAATTTTACCAAGATGGTTTTTAAAAGGAAATGCAGATATTGTAGATAAAGACATCTTAGTGTACTCAACGTCATCAGCTAAGTGGATTAAATTGTGTATATTCATTACCTGTGAACCAGTGCCATAAAATGACGGAGTTAGCTCAAAGAATTTCCTCAATAACTCTCTGGCATAGTTTACATTATCAAGGAAAAGTTGAGGATCACAAAGTATTCGACAAGCCACTACTAAAAGCAGAAAATGTTTATACATTTGACTAGGCAGAATATTGCGTAGTACCAATGATCCACAATAATGTAAAAAAAAAACGAAATTGTGTGGCTTTC
>QPEY01000024.1:1145585-1164177 GCA_014706445.1 Hydra viridissima
ATATATATATATATATATATATATATATACATACATAAATGTATTTATACACACACACACACACACACACACATATATATTTAATAACTTAACTTCTATCTTGTAACAGTATATTAACGAAAAATGATAATAGCAAAATTTGTTTTTTATTTTATAAAATTCTAAACAAGTACTTATTAATCGAAACTGTTTTTGACTGACAGTTTACTAAGACAAAGATGAAAAATCAAGTAACATACGCCAGATTTTATTAAATAAAAGTGAATCAGTTTTATAATTACCAGTTTTATAATTAATTATTGTGTGCCAATAATTATTGTGCCAGATTAATCTGGCACATTAATGTGCAAAAAAAGATCTATTTTGGCAAAAAAGAATTCTTTTTTCGAGGCCCAAAAATCGGTTTTCTGCCAACACTGGAATAAGGGATTACTTAACGTATACAGGCGCAGCCTTGTCTAATATTTTAATCGGTGCTTTGCCTGCACTGGCCGGCCAACGATTGGTCAGCCAATACTGGCGCAGTACTTCGCCTGTTGTAAGTAAAGCCGCAACACAAAAATTTCCGATTGGGTTTAACTCCTTTAATGTATTCCTCTGTGCTTCAATTTTTTCGGGACAACTAAAGTATGATCCAGCCTATTGGCGTCTGAAATAAGAAGTCTATGGCTCTTCAAACTTTTTTCTGAATTTCGCCACCAGTCTTTCAAATAGATGATGTGTCAATAAAAAAGAATAATAACTCTATTCTGGAAACTGTTTTTCTGAAGAGTTGAGATGCATAAGCTTTGGATAGTCTAGTTTATGAACCTAAATAAGATCAATTGCAATAAAAGTATATGGAATAGGGTGTATAGATTAGGATTGTCAAAAAAGTAGAAACTTTATTTCAGATCTTTTAAAAATCTTTAAAGTACTTTACTAACAAAAGCTTAAAAACTCCGTAAAATTTGTTATTAGGTTATGTTTTTCCAACTTGCTTACGATAAGTGAAGAATAGAGTCTTGTCAAATTCTGATAATTTTTATGATATTCGAATGTGCAGTTGTGAGATAATTCTTTGCTCTGACTTTGGCAGCATTGATTAATTCATCAGCTGCAGATCGCCAAAAAATTGGAACATACTAAACAAAGAACTAGTTTGTATCAAATATGCTCATTGCTTTTTTTATTTGCTTTTTTGTTTACTTTGTGGTTTAGACGAGATTTGATCCATATCAATAGAAGGAAAATATAACAAAGACAAAAAGTTTTAAAAAAGTAACAGAAAAAAAAAAAACAGCTTCTAGAAAAAACTAAAATATTTTTGAAGAAGAGACTTTTTTGAAGATGACATACTCATTCCTATTGTACATCCTAGACCTTAAAAACCTCAGAAATCTAGGAACACATAAATTTCCAAGGAAATTCTTAGCTGTTGGCCTCATAAATAAAGATAATGAAAGTCAAAAGAGCTAGAGATAAAGTGATGCCAATTGTCTTTTGACTTTTGATAAGAAGTGTGTGAAAGCTCAAGTCGTAGTTCGTTTAAAATCGATCAAAATTGAATTTTGATTCATTTTTGATCGATTTTTAATGTATCTCTAAGGAAGTCATGATCTACTTCTTGTATTCTTTAGTATAGTAGTGCATATAGTTCCAGTAAAATCAAGACAATAAATATCTGTTAAATGTTCCTTAGCAAACTAGTATTTGCTTTAAAAAACGAGTTTGAGCTCATCTTAGCTGTAAAGATAACCAAAACATTAGGCAATTATAAACATCCCCTTTAACCTTAAATTTAGATTTGAAACTTACTGGACCATTTCTAAACCTTTTTACAAAGCAGAAGTATATCCCTTGAATATACTTCAAAAAAAATCCTTGGAAATAAAAGTTTCACTTTTTTCCTTTTGTGGATTTATCAGGTTGATGATTTTAATTTTAAATTTGTACTTAATAATTGCCCTTAGGTCGGTAGATTCTAGATTCCTCATAATGATCTTTAATGAGCCGCTATCAAGAAAGTTGATTGAGTTTACTGCTGATGTCTATATAACTACCTTGTTTAATATTAAAATTTTTTTTTTTTTTACCGAAGGACCAAGGCTATTATCTTAGGCAGCTGAGATAGCATTCAAAATAAGGTTATTTTCGCTGTCCAACGTCCAACCTGGTGATGTCTTTTTAGAAAGAATTCTTAAAAGTTTTATTTGTTGAGTGAAGGAAAACGAAAGGAGGTTTTCAGATTTAAAAGTTCTTGAGTTTAAAAGAGGTTATGATAAAACACAAAATGGAGATAATTCAAGTCATGTCAAAAAGAACTCCAGCTATCAATAAAACCGCTTTAAGGGATACTTTTAGGACTGCCCGAAAGTCTGAATTCAAATTTCAATGTTTATTACATTTCTAATATACACACCCGATTGTGGGTTTCATTATTCATCAGCCTAGTGAAAATTTTCTGAAAATTTATGTAAATGCTTAAGGTATAAATTTATATTGATTATTTTAGTATAATGATGTCCAGAATGCATAACTTATCAATGGACTCGTCAATTGCGTTACGGAAAATAAAATGTGGAAAAGACGCATAATGCCAAAAAATATGATTTTAACACCAATGCCAGAGAGTATTATTTTACCACCTTACAGCTTTAGTAGAGTATCATTTCGTTTTCTATACAATTATAAATAGTTACCTTTTTTAACAAATCTATTGAAGCAACCTTCAAATTCATTCTAAAGAATGAAATAATTCATTTGAGCTTGATTATTTAAAAGGGGTATTTGTACCATGTTTTGGGGCTGGTAAATGTGAGCATAGTAAAATAAGATGGAAGTATTTTGGCGAACGAGTGGGAATACTTAAAGGATCTGCCTGTCATAGCCCAACGATATAAAAATCCGATATGTTATTTAATGAAAGTAATGAATCAAAATAAAAACGCTTAGGGTTTTTATTTTGATTCATTATTTTTCCTAACGTTAAAAAAACCCTAACGCTAAAAGATTTTATTTGGTACATGTAGGATCAATGCACTAGTTTAAATTTTTCACTATCAGACTGATAGATCAATAACAGCAACAGCAAAAGCCTGTGTTCCAATTAGTTGATTTGATTGGTATTTTGAATTAATCAGTTTCGCAAAATTAACCGATTAGTTAATTTTTGATTAATTTTTAAAAATGAAATTTTACGAATTACAAAAAGTATATTGATATTATATTTCAAATTTTATAATAATTCTTTACTGGAGAAAACACCAATAAGTACAATTTTGTTTTCGTAATAACTCTTTATGAGATAATAATATTTCAATTAAAAATACTGCAAAATCATAGAACCATTTATTAACGTTATTTCAAACTTCCCTTGTCCCACTTCAGAAACCCTAATACTGTTATCAGGAGTGAAAACATTAATCTTCTTTATATTGTCAAACTTCAAGTTAAAGTTTGGAAAAGAATTGTTATAATCATACTTGTTAATTTTTAAAACAGAAAATTAATCGTTTAATTGTTTAGAAATTGATCAATTAACAATAAATTTTTTTGTATCGATTAATCGATTAATTGTTAATTGGTTACCACACCTGTTAAAAAACAACATTTTTCATAGATATCAGTTATAGATAACTTTATTCTCTCAAAATTTTTACTTGCATTAAGAACAAAAAGTGGAAAAAAGGTTTTAAAATCAGGCGGTGATATGTTTGAACTTGATAAAAGTTTATCCATATTGTAAAACTTTGATCTGAATGATGCTGTATCGCAAAAAATACGTCCTAACTAATGTTGAGTAAAACTAAAGTCAAAGTGACTAGCTGGATATCTAGTTGAATTTAATATTATGTAAATATTAGTTAAGTTTACACTATCAAAGATTGATGGATTCTAAAGCTGATCATTACCTTTATTAGTTTGGAAAGCAATTATAATATATCTCAGTATCTCTGGTGATCATTTTACAGTGAGTCTCCAAGTAAATTTAGATGAGGCAGGTACAACCAACTGATCACGCTGTCGAATTAAATAAGCTATTGGCAGGGTAACCATGAAGTTTAAACATCTCCTCTAACAAAGATTTTTCTTTTGGCATTCACCAAAATACTCTATCAAGTGTTACTTTTCCTGCAACTGCGACATTATCTTTAAAACTGCGTTTTATTTCCTTACAAGCTTCAGGTCAAAAGACTTGTTTTAGACCATCTAAGACAACTCTAATTTGTATCTATCATAGATGCATATATTTAAGACGCATATTAGACATCGAAAAAGCGTCTAATTACAGAGATTCTATTTATGTCCAATTGTAGACGCATATTAGATGTATAAACTAGATTAATACATAGATATCTTTTTTTCGGTTAAGTATAGATGCATTTAAGATGTCTTTTATAAATCAGCTATAACTAAAAGAAATAATTTTATCTCATTACAAAATCGATTTCAAATATCCACCATTATTGATGACCGCCAAGAGACGTGGGTCTAGAATGGCGGAAACTTGTTTCTAGAAAGGAATTAAAATTTATATGTAGCTAAATTTATACTAACCTGTGAACGACTTAAGTTACAATGATAATAATTTTTAATAAGTTTTAAGTAGTAAAACAATATGTTATTAAAAAATTGCATGCTGTTATAAAAAAATAAGAAAGATGTTATTTTTAAGTTGATATTTGTATTTGTAGATTAAAATGTAATTATATTATGAATGTGTATTTTTTAGGGCTGGTACTGACTAATTTTTTTTTGTTCGATTAATCGTCTAAAATTTTAATCGATTAATCGATTAATTTCGATTAATTCTGAAGTCGACAGAATAACCTGCTTTTCACCACTGGTGAGGTGAAGTTGTTATCGGTAAACGTTAACTAACTACAGTATTCACAAACGTTAACAAACAAGACACTTAATGCCTGCTATACTGTATTCAGTTTAATTGACAAGTACAAGTAGGCATCACTTTAGCCAGTCACGTAAACAAACGAGGACGTTAACGTTTTCTGGAAGTAGACAAGATCGCAGTTTGTTGACAATGTACCCTGACGAACTAAACAGTCTTTCACAAGGAACAGAAGTGGCAGGTACACACAGAATTGTCTGCACAAAACTGCTCAGGTTAGGGTAACGATGCCTGTTCAGTTGCCACCACATGAGGGGATTCTCAGTTTCTGGAATTACACCTTCTTCTTGATATCGTGTAAGCTCAGCCAGTGAGCCATGTACTGTTTGTGATTCATCTGATGAGGATTGCGATTCCGAGTCGCTGACCAACAGAGTAAGTTTCAGTTTCTTACGCACAGGTTCTGATGCCTCGCCAGTGCTGGTAGTAGTTTCACGTTCAGCTCTCTGTCTTTGGTTACAGTACACCCGAAATGCATTAGAAAGTATTGTCCAAACTGCTTCACGTTTCTCTCTTGAGAGACAGCCGAGTTTCTTGTAACGTGGGTCTAATGCCACAGCCATTTGCAACGTTGGCAATGCATCAATGTTTTCAATGCGACCTGAGAAGTCATTTAGTGTTGCAGATTTGAAACGTGCTATATACCCTGGATCGTCATCATTAACCCGCAGAAGTCTGCGCAAAAATGCTTCAAACGGAAGTACAGCCGAACATGTAGCATACTGTTCACTACCAATATACTCAGTAGCATCTGCAAGTGGACCCAATACCGAGACAAATTTTGACATTTTCTCCCAGTCCAACTCCCTTAGTTTATCTCCAGTGTAATTCTCGGGATGGTCAATATGATACTGCTTAATGGCATCTTTCACTTCCAGCAATCTGGCTAACATTAGGTAGGTACTGTTCCACCGCGTAGCTACATCCTGCTGCAATTTGTGAAACTTCACATCGTCAGACCTGTTAGAGGTACTGGCTTGGCTGGCCTTTAGCTCTGATGTATTCCTTGAACTGCGCTTAAAATGTCCAACTAGCTGTCGACATTTAGCCAGAATAGGAGATGAATCAGCTGCTTTCAAACCTGCTAGTATGCTCAGTTGAAGACAGTGAGCAATACACGGTATATGGCTGTAATCCGTCCGTCCTATAGCAGCAACCATATTTCGTGCACTGTCCGTTACGATACAGCTAATTTTTTCAGCAATGTTCCACGTTGCGGCAAACTCTTCATAGAAACTGGCAACATTATCAGCAGTGTGCCTTTCTTCAACATTTATGCAAGCTAAAGCGACAGACGTCAGTTTCCACTCAGAATCAATCCAATGACCTGTTATCCCACAGTACGATTCATTGTTGGTGGAGGTCCAAAAGTCAGTAGTTAGAGCAATACTATGAATGCATTCTAGAGCTTTCTTGTGCTCATTCAACTTCTCATTGTACATCTCTCCAATGACAGTGTCGATTGTACGGCGACTGGGCAAAGTATAAGTCTGGTTTTGAAGGGCAATACGAAGCACCGCCTCTAGTCCAGCATCTTCTACAATTGCTGTTGGACGTCCAGAACTGGCAATCCAATGAGCTATTGCCACCTTCAGGTCGGCTGAGACCTTTTCACTGACAGGCTTGTTTGACTGACACGTAAATAAATTGGTGATTGATTTTATCTGAGGGGTCATCTTACGTTCACTGTCGACAACCTGTTGATATTTCAGAGGATGCTTGTGCTGAAGGTGATAAGTCAGCGATGTGTTTGAGCCACGGAAAGCAAACTGTTTATTGCAGTGAACGCAGTATATTTTGTCACCTTCGTCTACTTTACCATCAGCATTCAACTTGAAAACAAAATGCTTGCTTAACTTTCCAGTTAAATGTTTGACAGAAACGTTGCTTTCATTAGTTGCCGCAGCCATATTTGCAAAACAAACTTTGTTTACTTTAGAAACGGATATAGAAATGTAAGATAATGTTCCCAGGTCAGTAAGTATTTTAAAATATGACAAAATTTTTAGTCGAGATTTTCAAGATACGCGCTTTCAAAATTAATTTTATATTTATCGAATTCTATTGAAAAATTCTAAATTTAATACTCTTTTTCGTCATGGCTAATGACTTTGAAACAATTGATTTTGAAAAGTTGCGTTTAGACGTTTTTAAAACTTTTAAAACTGAAAATAACTTCTTTGCGAATGATTTATATGAAAACGATATATTTTTTTTATAAATTTTTATGCTTAACATTTATCAAATTAACAGATATCAAAATATATTGTTCATGCTAAAATTTAAATTAGGCCAAGTACCATACCACTTCACAAATAATTTCTTTATAAATAACGTTAATAAATATAATATAAGAGAAACAGGTAATCTTGAGTTTATTCTAATTGAAGAATATTAAAGTTAACTTTAATATTCGAGTAGTTTTAATACAACTAGTTGTACTTAATATATAATATATTACCTATATTGAACATAATATATATTATTCACTTGTAAGGGCTTCGTGATAAGATCAGTACGATCTTCTTGAAGTCCTGTCTGTACTATTTTAATTATAATTATAATCTCGTTTATATATTTTGACTAAGGAAACTTGTAAATATTACTATTATAAATTACGAAACTTGTAAATATATATATGTACGGCAAAAAAAAAAAAAAATAAGTAACGGAAAACCGGCAAAAATTAATCGAAATATTACTGATTAAAGAAATTTTAATCGATTAAATAAATTAGCGATTAATAGTTAATTTCCGCAGCCCTAGTATTTTTATAATAATATATGGAGTTTTTTAATTACGCCAGAAACTGCTTTATTGGTGCTAAATGTCGCTTGAAAAAAGTGATTAAACCAAGTACCGCCGGTACCTGGGTGCACGATCATACATATCTCCTCTGTTACACCGACTACTCCTGTTTTTTTTTTAACTGTTGCTTCACCCCTTTCCGACCGGGGGCACGTCTTTCTCTATTTTCTCTATTCAACAAGTCAAAGTGTCCATCAGCGCTGCCAGATTCTAAGTCCAACAGCGCCGTAAGATGGATTTCGGGTAAGATCTTTATCCTCCTTACCCTTAGAGTCCCAAGATAAATTGAACCTAGTTGTCTAATTACTAGTTGCGCCATCAAGAGGCTGTTTAACATTGATTCACTACAGTAAATCCGAGAAAAGAAATACTTCCTCTCACAAAGCCGTAGCAACCGAAACCAGTGTTACTGACCTCAAGTTTCAGTTTTGCATTAATAAATCAATTATTACTAAAAAAATGATCATTGATGGGTTTTATAACTTTTATAACCTAGAATATTTGTGAAAAAAATGGGACAATCAGTAACCTAGAATATTTGTGGAAAAAATGGGACAATCAGTAAGTAAAAAAAAAAAGGGAAAAACCTAGAATATTTGTGAAAAAAATGGGACAATCAGTAAGTAAAAAAAAAACGGGAATGTCCTGGCGAAAACAGATCATATGGTTAGCATACTGCTTAACCTCGCTATACTGTTAGCACTGAGATGTGCTAACAGTATAGCGAGGTTAAGCAGTATGCTAACCATATGATCTGTTTTCGCCAGGACATTCCCGTTTTTTTTTGGCAGTATTCTGTAAATCAGTAAATGTAATTAAAATAACTGTTGTCTAAATAATTAGAATATAAAAAAAGGTTATAAATTTTTTTTATGACCTATTTTAATATTTTATTTGTTTGAAGAGAAAAACTTTCACACTGAAATGTTTCATTAATTAATTAATTTTATTATTTTATCAGATTTAAATTTCTGTAAACAATTACAGCTAGATATCATATCAATTTGAAATAGAAAAATATTTGACATTTACGTCAAATCGGCTATGAAGTGCTATGAACCACAGTGATAAGTCAACTCGGCCTGATAGTGAAATGAGCCAGAGTAGTGATGATGAGCAGATGATAATGTTTGATTCCTCCAGATAGAGAGACGGCCAGTTTTCCTATGATAGCACTGTAAAGCCTCAAACTCCCAGCCAGAAAACAGCCGGCTTGCCACAGGCAACATAATCAGCATGTCCATTATATAACCACCCTAAATCTGTGAGTGCATTTGATTTTACTTCGCCTCAACCAAAAAAGGATGGCTCGGAGGTGCTTAGGAAAGTTGAACAAAAATGGTTGTGAAAAGGAGATTAAGAACTCTGCGACTTAACCCAGCAGCATCAAGGTCTACTACAAAGCCTAGCACTATCTGAAGGCTCAAAGCTCAAATTTCAAAGCTGCCCTAAGTGCTGGCAGAAAATTGTCTGGAATCAGGTAATTATTAATACTAATTATTTAGTCAAACAGCGTTTCTTCTCTGAATCTACATGGATCCTAGTAAACTTTGCATCTTGAAGTACTCTGTATCCAGATCCATAAATTTTTGGCTTCCAGTACTTTCTCTTTTTTATGACAAAATAGCGAAATCTAAGTAAGTTTTTCTGCAAAATGAGCTGAATTTGACCTTTATTGAACAATTTTTTTCTTTTTTTTACAGTGAAATATCAGTTGGCCCCCACAAGAAACAGAGCAGCATCGAGTCTTAAAAGAAAAATTTAACCAAAAGAAGATGTGTAGGCTTTATTATAGCTTCATCGTCAAAGACATTGTGCCAGCTCTGTAATTAGCACATACAAAATGCACCAACCTAAAAATAAGACTCAAAAATATGAATTACAATGCAGTATTAAAAAAGTACAATTTAAATCATTTTAAATATTTCTTTTCACTAATTTTTTTCTATTAGGGACTTAAATATTTATTTTTTAACAACTATTTTTTGTTCTATTTACTATTGTGTGCTTTCTTATTCAAAAATAAGACTTATCAGAACTCTAGTTTCATTTAGAAGTTTAGATTTTTAAGTGTTAAATTTGGAGTAGTTAAATAGAAGGAAAATGCCAGAATAGAAAAAGGGGACGGAGAAGAATATATTTTATTTTCTTTTAAAATGCTAAATGATTAGTAAGAAATCAATAAGTAGTTAAATTATTTTACTTTAAGTTAGAGAATATGTTTAAAGTTAAAAGGATTGTTTTGTACTAATAGATAATGAATTTATCTGAACGCGATTTTTATATCTTTTCATTTTGTTAGACTTTAAATTAAAAAAAATATTCTTTATTGCCGAGCTACCTAACCGCTGCTGAATTTCTTTTCTTGCATTATAATATTTCTAGGATTCTGATTGTGAGACTGACGATTGTGTTGAGGAGATTAGCGGGATCGAAGTTATAACAGGGGAAAATGACCCCTTCAATTACATAAGTAATGATGATGTAATGGCAACTCAATGTCGCTTGAAAGAGAACATAGAAAAAACTTTAGATTGATGGAAAAGGTTCAGAAGCACATCTAGACTCACGTCACATTTGACCAGTTCCCGCTACTCTACAGAGGTGTCTGGTTGGACATGTTTATGAAATAGAATACCCGTTTGCCCTCTTTTGCAGCCGTGGAGAGACTTTTTAGAATGGGATTTGAAATTTTAAAGCCAAAAAGATCCTTCTTGATGGCTGATAACTTTGAGAAACTAGTGTTCCTCAAAGGAATCCTTCACCTGCTGGATAAGAGGTAGTTTGGAGGGCGGACGGTTGATTGTATAACTTATGTATTTTTTATGTCAAAAAAATAAATTCTAATTAAGTAATTCTTGTTTTTTAGTTTTAAAAAACTAAGCAAAAAGTGCATTTTTTTCAAAATGGGTGAAAAAAATCAAAAAAATTATTAAATTTTTTTAAGATACCGGGCTAATGGAATATTGATTATCGGACGGGCCAATTAAGAAACTTATTGGACTATCGATAGCGGATTAGGAACTCAAACTATTGGGCTATCGAACATTGGCCTTAAGAAAGCGGTTGCCTAGCTCTGGATATATTACAATAGTACAACGAAACAGGATTGTCCTGGGAAAGACGGGTCATATGGTTAGAATACTCCTAAACCTCTCTATACTGTTAGCACATGTCTGTGCTAAAAGTTTAGCGAGTTATAGTAGTATTCTGGAAATCAGTAAATGTAATTGAAACAACTGTTGTCTTTTCAAAAATTAGAATATTAAAAAAGGTTAAAAATATTTTTTACAACCTCTTTTAATATTCTAATTGTTTGAAGAGAAACACTCTCACATTGAAATGTTTCATTATTTTATTAGATTTAAATTTCTATAAACAATTACAGTTAGATATCATATCAAGTTGAAATTGATAAATATTTGACATTTACGTCAAGTCGGCAATCTAGTGTTATGAACCACAATGATATGTCAAACCGGCTTGATAGTGAAAAGAGCCAAAGGAGTGAAGAGGAGATGATAATGCTTTACACCTCAAGCTAGGATGATGTCAAGCATTATTATCTCTTATGCAAGTTTTCCTATGATTGCAATGTATGGCCTGAAACTCTCAGCCAGAGAAACAGCCAGCTTATCACAGGAACATAGTCAAACTGTCCATCATGCCGCCGCCCTGAATATGTGAGTACCTTTATTTTTACTTTGTTTCAAACCAAAAAAAGATGGCTTGGAGGTGCTTTGTATGGCTTGGAGGAAAGATTGTGACAAGGAAATCAAGTACTCTGCAACTTCACTTGGTCAACATAAGGTCCACAACAAAGTCTAGCACCATCAAAAGGTTCCTGATTTCATAACTGCTCTATGTGCTGGCTCTAAGCGTGGCAGACAATCATCTGGTATCAGGTAATTACTAATACTAACTACTTAGTCAACCAGTGTTTCAACTCAAATTCTGCATTGATCGTTGAAAATTTTGTATCTTGTAGTATTCTATACCAATAAGTTTTTGGCTTCCAGTATCTTCCCTTTTTTAAGACAAATAGCAAAATCTAAGTAAATTTTTCTGAAAAATGAGCTGAATTTCACACAACAGAAGCATTATCGGCATGACTATCCACTAATGTGATTGCAAAACCCTCAAAAGAGAAAAAGCAATATGGGCATAAAAGAGATTCTTATTCAGCAGACAGGTGATTATCTAGCCAAAGCCATGCTGGACCTGCTCAATAGGTTTGCCCTCTCCAAAAAAACTGTGTTCATAACAAAGGATAATGGCGCGAACTGCGTTACTGTCTTTAAGATCAAGTTTTCTAGTGTTTTGGAGGAAGAGCAGGTAGGTTAGTAGGTCAATCCTGAAAGCTGTATCTGTCTTCATGTTTAGTTTAAAATGATATGCATCTTGAATAATGTTATTGAAAAATTGAAATAACTCTGATAGCCTTTGATTAGAAAAAAAAAGTTGACTAAAAAATGACTTTAGAGTAGGGTTTCTCAAACGGGATCCCGGGATCCCGTTTTCCCGGAGGTAAAAAACCATCCCGTTATCCCGGGATTTCAATGAAATTTCCCGGGAATCCCGGTAATTTAAAAAGATATTAAAAATATTATTACTCAAAATTTGAGTACAAATTACTTCCTTTTCCTTTTCTATAAAAATTTGGAAGATATATTATAGAGGGCAATTAAATCGCCAATATTTTGCATTTTGGTTTGTGTCTAAGATAGATACAATATTATTATTGAATTTGATTTACTTATTTAAATTTTATATGTTATATATAACTTACAGCATATAAAGCTTAGATAAACAAACCAAATCAATTTATAAATCAAATTCAATAATGATATTTTATCTATCTTAGGCACAAACCAAAACTGCAAAAAATTGGTGACTAATCTAATAAATAATCACAATTGCAAGAAATTACAATGATATGTTAAATATAAAATAACTACGGACAAGTTACAAATACTTGTACGTGTAAAAAAAGTAATTAGTCACGCATAAAAGTTGGTAGTTAGAAAGTAAAGTAATTAGTTCCTAATCCCGGGATTTCCCGGGATCCCGGGAAATTAATCATTTTTGTCCCGGAATCCCGGGAATTAGATTTTTAAGGGAAATGAGAAGCCCTACTTTAGAGTCATATGGATGTCAGAGAATAATAATAATATCTATTCAAATAAAACAAGTTAGAACATACAAAATACAGTAAAACTCAAAAGTAAAACTCAAAAATATGAACTACAATCCATTAATAAAAAGTTCCATTTTAATCACTTTAAATATTTATTTTTTAACAACTATTTTTTGTTCTATTTAGTATTGTGTGCTTTCTTATTCAAAAATAAGAAATATCAGAACCCTAGTTTCAATTAGAAGTTTAGGTTTTTAAGTGTTAATCCGAAATAGTTAAATAGTAAGACAATGGTAGAATAGAGGAAGGGAATGGGAGAAGAATATATTTTACTTTCTTTTAAAATGCTAAATGATTTGTAAGAAATCAATAAATAGAGAGTTTGAAACTTACGATTATATTATAATTATCAAAGGATCAGCTTTACAACGAGATAAAGATTTTAGAAATTGAGTAAATTTGTTGTTTTAATTAAAGTGCAACTTTTCACTTTTGTTTCTCTAAGTTAGAGAATATTTAAGTTAAAAGGAATGTTTTCCTCTAAAAGATAATTATCTGAAAGTGATTTTCATATTTCTTTTCATTTTATTAGGTTTTTAATATTAAAATCTTCGATCTCGCCAATCTCTTCAACTGGATCATCATTCTCACGATCAGAAGTCTGATCAAGGGCGCTTGAAAGAAGACGTAGAAAAAACCTTTGATGGATGAAACAGGGTTAGAGGCAACACCAGGACTCACGTCTCATTTGACCAGTTCCCGCTGCTCCACAGAGATGTCTGGTTGGACATATTTATAAAACCCAATATCCGTTTCCCCTCTTTTGCAGCCGTGGAAAGGCATTTTAGTAAGGAATCTGAAATTTTAAGGCCAAAAAGATCTATCTTGAAGGCTGATAATTTTGAAAAAATCAAATCATTTGTTACATTTGAGAAGATGCTAATGCGACATTTGATCTTCACGAAGATCAAATGTCACATTGACATCTTCTCAAATGAAACAAATTTCCTTCTTGATTAGTCAATCGCATACCAATTATACTTATCACATATTGGAAAACTGGGAGAAAAACCAAGTTTGATGATGTTTTTGTATCTTGGAGATACTTGTAGATATTTTGTATCTGGATTACTTGAAATGATTTTTAATAGAATTAATGTTAACAAATTAATAGTACATTTCCAAGTTAATTAGTGCATACTTGTATTTCTTATTTTTGTCTAGCTGTAATAGAGGATTAATTTTATTTCTGAATTGTCTGTCAATACAATTTGTATACTTCCTTTAGATGCTGCATTGTTAATCAATTCGCTTGATCTCTTCTAGCATTTAGCATCGATTTCTATTTTTTTAAATATACAAAAAACTTTTAATGCTGTTCTGGAAAATAAAAAGTATGAAATCCACCTCTATATCTTCCATTTGTTATTTCACTAGTTTTATCTATAACGACGAACTCACTTGGCTTCTTTCAAGTCAATTTAAATGGTTTTTTAAACTTAGTGATTGACTTGTCTTGACTAACTTGACCTGATTATATATAGTTCATACATTTTGGGGCTTGTGGAAATAGACGAAAAATTTTCGTTCCGACGTATAGTTTGTCGTGGAGGCTTAAAATTCTGTACAAGATAAATACAATCTACATCATATATATATTTTTCATATATATATGTATATGAAAAATGTTTTAAATTTAAAACAAAATTTAAAGTTAGTATCTTTTTACTACAGAATACGCCTCAATCTGATATCGAAGTGATAAAAACAGCACGAGATTTGAGAATATTAAATTTTAGAGGAGTATATCTCTGCGATGCGTCACCTAAAAAGCCTGGAAAGAATAAGTGTGATGTTTTTAATGTAGATTTTAATTTAGAGTGATAGTAGTAGAAAACATTGGGTATCTTGGTGTAAAAAGGAGATAAGAAGAATTATTTCGAACCCAAGAATGAGTAGAAAGACGGTTGAATCACGGTTGGTTAATAGTTGATGGTTAAGCTTTTTATGGTTGGCATGTTGTAGGATTTTATGATAAAAGATATAGCATCCATAACACTGTACAACAACGAAAAAAAAACGGAAATGCCATTGACACTACCTTATGTATTTTGATTTGTAGATTACGAAAATGATGTCCGTTTTGTTGTGTGACCCACCAATTTTGCGTAAATTCACATTTTCAAATTTTCGATTTTCACTATGAAAGTTGTCAATGTGATTTTTAATATATTTATTAGCAGTTGTTTATGATTTATTTATTAGCATTTCTTTATCATATACCTATTTGCATTTGTTTAACCTTGTATTAGACTAAATGTAAGTCTCTTTTATTTTATATTAACTACAGTTAGCCAAGTAATATATAGATATAATAGAGTGTATATTGAAACAAGAAATGCCCAGAACTTGTAAAAATCAAGCCAACAACTTTTGCTACATTTGTGGCGAAATGACTTTAAAAAGATGCAGACGAAGATTGTCACCACATGTGAAAAAACTGTATGAACTATACTTTGGTTGCAAAGTCGGCGACCAGGATAAGAACTGGGCGCCTCATGCATGCTGTGTGAGGTGCGCTAGTTCACTATCGTCGTGGGCGAACAGGACTGGTGGAGGACCAACATTTGGGGTGCCAATGGTGTGGCGTGAACCCCAAAATCATTGTTCAGATTGCTATTTCTGTTCTGTTAACATATCAGGTCGCAATTCTAAGGGTAAGAAAGCTATAGTGTACCCAAATCTACCTTCAGCTATTCGTCCTGTTCCTCATTCGGCTGAACTCCCTGTTCCTGAACCTCCATCGGAAATCCCAAACACGGACAGTTCTGATTCAGACGAGGATACTGATGACAATGATAGTTACGAGTTGCCAGAAGATACAGAGCGTAAACCCCACTTCATAACAGGATCTGACCTAAAAGATCTCTTTCGAGATTTGTATTTAACAAAGCAACAGAGTGAATTGCTGGCTTCACGTCTCCAGGAGTGGCATCTGTTGGCTGGTGATGCAAGAGTGTCGTCATTTAGAAAGCGATCACGGGAACTGCAGCAATACTTCTCTATGGATGAAGAACTTTGCTTCTGTAATGACATCAGTGGATTGTTTGATGATCTAGGAATACAATACGATTCATCTATGTGGAATTTGTTTATTGACGCATCACTTTATAGTATTAAGGCAGTATTACTGCATACTGGAAATGTGCTGCCTTCCATTCCCATAGCACATTCGGTAACCCTGAGGGAAAGCTATGTGAATATATCACTTATTCTGGACAGAATTAAATACAGAGATCACAGATGGTCCATATGTGCAGATTTGAAAGTTGTTGCTATACTAAATGGATTGCAGGCTGGTTTTACTAAGTACATGTGTTTCCTCTGCAAATGGGATAGCAGGATGAAATCAGAACATTATATGAGGAAATGTTGGCCACAACGAGAAACATTTGAGGTTGGTTCCCATAACGTCATTCATGAACCTCTTGTGGATAAAGAGAAGATCATCTTGCCCAATCTTCACATCAAGCTTGGAATCATCAAACAGTTTGTAAAGGCGTTAGATCACGACAAACCAGCATTTCAGTATTTGCAGACCAAATTTCCTAAAATCAGTGACGCCAAAATTAAAGAGGGCATTTTGGTGGGGCCCCAAATACGAGAACTGATGCTGGATGAAACGTTTTCGGGAACGATGGATCAATATGAACTTGCAGCATGGGATGCATTCAAACGGGTGTGCCAGGGATTTCTTGGAAAACATATTGCACCAAATTACGCTGATTTGGTAGACAGATTAATTGCATCCTATCAACAACTGGGTTGTAACATGTCGCTGAAGCTCCACTTTCTTCATTCCCATCTTTCCTTCTTCTCTGTCAATGGAGATGTATATGATGAAAATGGCGAGCGCTTTCATCAGAGTATTGCCACAATGGAAAGCAGATACAAGGGAAAGTGGAGCCCCGCCATGCTTGCAGATTACTGCTGGAATTTGCAGCGCGATGAACCCGATGCAGCATTCAAACGCCTGTCTAAATACAATTAAATACAAGTAAACAATTTGTGTTAAAAGTGATAATAAACATGTTCATACACTTATTCATATGTATAGAAAAATGCATCTTACGTTACATCTTTAAATCGTTATTTCAAAAAACTGTGACACGCTACAGCATAACTGATTACATATTTGGAATCAACACGTCTGAATTAATAAAGATAACCTAATTTGGTTCTTGTTTTTTTCAAAAAGTTAAAAATTGTTGTACAGTGTAATTAACCATACTTTTTATCGAACTTTGCTTTTTGTGTTTGCTTAATGAGAGAGATGGTTAATAACAAGAAATAAGCCAACACTAGCCAAAATATTAGGTTAAATTTATAGAATACATAGTTTATCAACAATTTTAGGCTAGTGCTGGTTTTAAGGTTGGCTTAGTCGTTCTGAGACAGTTCTCTAGTTTTAAATCTACCAACAAGCAAACGATTAACTTTACACAACCATGTTAGGGGAGACCGGGGCTAGTTGGCTACAGGGGTAAGTTGACACACTGCGTTTAACTTTGGAATTTTCCACCAGAAACTTCCTAAATTCACATGGAACCTTCCCACTTAACTAATTCATCTTTCAGTGTAGTATCAAGGCTATAAGCGCATGCGCATAGAAGTTATAGAGATTTTTGTGTTTCTTTGCTAATTTTGTAAATTTTGTGACTATATTGCTTTTTCAATTTTTGGATCCAAGAATTTAGCTTAAAAACCTTAATAATTAAAAAAAAAAAGGGGAACTAGCACTTAAGATTAATAAATATATGATTAAACTGTTTAAAGTTTTTTACAAAAATAACAACACTCCGCAAAAAATAAAATATTGTCAGGTTTAAAATTTGAACTGTAGGAAAAGTTTAAGAGTTAATCGCACATCAAGTCTCGCTTATTTGTATACGAAAATTATGCCTGTATACATTTAAAGTGTTAAATACTTAAAACTGAATTTTTACAATTGACAATAAAAAACAAATGAGACGAAGATTTAGAGCTCTCAGTACTTATTAAAAACCACTTTTAATACTTAAAACTAAAAAAAGCTTAAGTCCAAATCTTGAAAAAATAGTCATGCCACAAGATGTCCACCCCAAAATTTATGGGTTTAAATATCTTGAATATATTGAAAGTAGTAATTTTGCAATACAAAAATTCCTTATTTTAATTATCATCAAATACTTTATCAGATTAAATAAAAAAACACTGATAAAACGTTAACCTTCATACAATTGTTTTGCCGACTTCGTGGTGTAATGCATATCAAAATGTACTACATTGTAGCACTTTGAGATTAAAGCCAGAAATTTACCTTTCTCTCGATCTTAAGGATTTAAAACATAAGATTCATAATATTCTCTTTTATTAAAATCTTCCGTAGACTCGTCTTCACTTTCGTGCTTTCGCTTCAACAATCCTATAGTTAAGTTTTGAAAATCAATTTAAGCCATCTCAACGCCGTTAATGCATGTACTCAAACTTTTTTGTCTTGTTTGTTCTCGGTGATAACAAACATAGTTTTTTTCCGGTCTGCAATATTTGTTTATAAACAAAATAATATGTTAAGTTTTAAAAATTTATATTCTGCCCGCTATTTTACATGTTTACATTAATCTATGGTAATTTAAAGACCGGAATTTTAGTTAAATAGTTTTATGGCATTATAAAATAGGGGTGGCACATATCACAGTAATGTTTAAATTTTAAGC
>QPEY01000024.1:1179331-1202194 GCA_014706445.1 Hydra viridissima
TATATATATATATATATATATATATATATATATATATATATATATATATATATATATATATATATATATATATATATATATATATATATATATATATATATATATATATATATATATATATATATATATATATATATATATATGTAAAAGCGAACACAGAAGCTAAATAAACTGAAAGTCTTTTATTAAAAATAATGACTTTCATAGTTTATTCAACATCTTGTTAATTAAAGCTAATGTTTTTTTTGTTTTTGTGTAATCTTAAGCAAATTAAAAAAAACAAACAAATATTGGACTAGCAATTGGACATACTATAATAACCGTTTAAAAAAAACCAACTTTCTAAACAGATCTTTCCTCATAATTATATTTCATGAAAAATTTGTCAAGAACGTTTTTAATCATGATAAATTACTTCACATTATTAGTTTATTAAAATCTTTTGAATAGGAATCTGAGAAAACAAGATTAGATAACAAATGGGTATGACTGATATTTTTATTTAGATAAAAATCAACCAAAATTTATATGCAAAACACATGTTAGGTGTAAGCAAAAAAGATATAATAAAAACATTGTACCTTCTGGAAATTCCACCATTTCCATGAACTAAAACTTTACCTAGAAAATAAACAAACAACATTGTACAAGTACTGTACAAATATTGATGAAAAATAAATTTAGTAGAAAAAAGAACTTGATATACCATTAAGTTGCAAACATTCTCCAATGAACTGTTTAACCTAGATGAAAAACATAAGTGGAACAAAATCTTTAGAAAGCATTTTGAGAATGTCAAAAAACACTTTAGAAGCTTGTTTAAAAGAATTGAAATAAAAGAAGAGAAAAAACTTTCACCATAGGAAAAAACTTCATAATAGGTTCTGTAGGTTTATCAATGATGTCAAGAGTTAGATATCTATATTTACAGAAAAAAATTTATAAAAATATTCACAATCATTCACATATAAGCAAATAATAACCTTGTTCCAAAAAATAATGAGAAATGTTATTTTTTGACTCAAAAAATTCAAGCTATACTTTAAAACTTTTTTAAAAGAATAAGTTAAATTGTTTGAATATTGGTCAAATGGTTCTAAAAATGTAAAAAAAAGATTAATGCAGGTGAATAGTTCTTAAAGACATTTTTAGATAAGGTTGTTCTTATTCCTTAAAGCAAAGATATATTAAGAATTTCTGAAAACTGTTTCTTTTGTATCCAAAAAAACTTCAGCAAAATACAGAGTTAAATTTATAGAAAAAAATTTCCTGATCAAGAGATTTATAACTATTAACAGAATTTATACATAACATTAGAATCAACAAGCAAATATCACTGTAGTCAAATTCAATTAAATCAAATTAGAAACATAAAAAACACCTAAAACTTTTTTTAAAATGTATGTTAAATCTTTTAATAAAGACAATACATTTATTTGAATTTGTTAAAAATGCTCTATTTACCTGAAAATTTGGGGAAAATTGGGCTTTATGACATTAGCTTCAATAGGATGGCGAATGCAAACTATGTGAGTGATACCATGCTCTCTTAACAGTTCTAACTAAAAGTAAAATCATTTTTTTCAAGAAAGAAAATATTTGTTTAAAGAAAGTTAGAAATTTTTTTTTTCATATAATTTCATAAGATACAAAAAAAAATAACACATGCCTTATTTTTAGTTACAGCAGCATATGGTCCTAAATAAATACTAGGCAATATTTCCTTAAAGAAAAAGAAAATGTAAATTATATCAATAAAATTGCTGTATTTGGAGTAAATCAAACAACAAAAAGATATTTACTTGCATGCTCCTTCTCATATGATATTCCCAATCCTAAAATAAATATTTTAAAGAGAGAAGCATGTGAAGGGATTTTGTTTATTTGAACTTAATGATGATGAAAATCTTTTTGCTTATCATTTCATGATTTGTATAACGGTATAAAAATCTTTGCAAAACATTAGTATTATCACATGAATTAATCCAATAAAATTGGTAGTTTAATAAAAGAATGGAACTGAAATTTTGCTTTTGATACTTTTTAAACAGTCTTTGATGTAGGATTACCATTTTTTCATTTATTGGCTTGTTGAACTATTGTTAATGGGAACTTTTTATACAGAACGCAAAAAAAAAAAAAAAAAAAAAAAAAAACTCAGGGCATTCAACAATGCTAAGAACAACTAAATCTTATTTCCATTCTTAGTAGTGAGAAAATCAAGCAATATGATGCAAATAGTTTTGTTACAAAGAGTTTTTGCTTTTCAGAAGACACAAGCTTTTCATAAATAGCTCAACCTCTAACTTTAATGTATTGATATATTAATTCTAAGTCCTTTCAACTTTTATTTTTAAAAGTAGTTATTTGTTTTAAACAGCAAATTTTCTGAAACTTAATAACTCCTTAAATTAGCTATTAAAAAAGAACACAGTTTTTCAGAGTGTAGCACTTGCAAGGATGAAGATTTTTCTGACAATAAAGAATGCTTGATTTTGAAACTAGTCATAGACATTGAGGTAACCAATGTGATGTTACTGAGTTTTTGTCCATTATTAAGAAGGTATGGAAATTAATAGTAATGTTCAGACAGTCAACAAAAAAACAATATCTTGCAGAATTATGTTAAGGAAGATATTTCAGCTGAGTTCAGGAAGACATTTGCTGGAATAAAAGACTCTAAGACTAGATACAACAGTCTTTTGTTAATGCTAAAATAAGTTTATTTATTGAAAAACTTTTTACCTGAACTTAAATCTTTTTCTTTTTTTTTTTAATGATAAAACTGATGATGAAGGCCACAAATAGATGTACAAGATTATGAAGGTATAAGAAAAGAATTGCTTGGTCTTTCAAAAAATGAAAGCAACTAATTTTCAGTGATAAAAACTAGTTGTTTCCATTTGACATAGGAAAAGCAAAATTCTCATAAACTCAATCTGAAAAGTAAAGTAATCACTTTGTTATACCAATTTTCCAAGGTGAGGATGAGGGTGTTAGTATTTAAAGCTGCTTTAATTTTAGTGGCAAAATCAACCAACACACATTTATAGAAATGCTAGAGAACTGCATGTTACCATCAGGAGACATGCTGATTGATCAAAAAGTAGTGATAGTTTCAACAATAGTTTCAGACAAAGCTCAAATAGAAGAAAATGAAAGAAAATTAATGCACCAATTAGCTCAATCACTAGATTTGAATTCAAATAAATATATTTAGCCTTGGATGGACAAATAATTAGTCAAAATCCAAATAAGTTCCATATGTAGCATTAAACAAGAATTAGGTATAAAAAAAGTTCAAACTAAAAGTTTCAACAACTCTGCGAAGTTAAAATAGAAAGCAATAGAGATGCAGGGCTTACCAAAAGAGCCAGGGGGATTTTATAGATACTATAAACAAATAGTAATTTTGATGATGATTGTTGCCAACCTTGATTTATCACTGTTTTTTTTTTTTTTTATCAAATTAACTTTTTATTATGTTTAATAACATTTTCAATTACTGCAAACAACTGCTTACTTTTGTGTAACACTCTGATGCAAGATTTAATTTATAACAATTTCTCTTGAAAATAAAAAAAGAAATATTAATTCAATATCTTCTTTAACATTTGTATTGTGTTATCTTAATGCATGTACTTTTTTTGAAATCACTGTATATGTGAATATGGGATAAGCATAGAGAAAAGAAATGTTCACCATTTACTCATTTGTTTGATAAAAATAGCATATTTTTGTAAACTTTGATCGACTCTGCCTGTTTTCCGTACTATTGTAAAACTGAAGTTAATATTTTTATTACACAAAAGACTAATCAACTACTTTTGAAAGGTTGTTGATATATAAAGTAATTGCTGATCTGATACAAAAAACTTTCTTTAACAAAATTAAAACGTCCTTATAAGTAGTTAACAATCTTACTATAAACAAAATTGCATTAGAAAAGCTTTCAGTCAATATGGATAAAAACATCCAGAACTGTATTAAAAATGCAGGGACAACAAGACAAAATATAAACATTGCTGAAAAAAACAAAGAAATAACTCAATATTTCATTTTCACTTTTCTTTATAAGAACTATTATCCCAAATTTTTTACCTATTTCTATGAGAACATCCAATATGTGTTATAAGTATTATGAGCATGTATTATAAGTAGGCTTCTTTACACTATTTTTTGATAATACAATCATAACACAATAACAGTTTTTTTTTAAAAAAAAAAATTAAAAAAAAAACAATCAAAAACCTGAAATATTTTTATGATTGTTTAAATATAATAGAAAATTTATCATATTTCATTTCAAACAATAGATGTCATGTTCAACTATTTTTATTAAAATAAACTTTAATCATCAGAATAAAAGAAAAATTTTATTTCCTACCTTAACATTCTGTTCCCCTGGTAAACTAGGGAAGTGTAAACTTTGGAAGACACCATCAGTTAACATCATCAATCATATTAGTATATTAATTTACAATTTACGCTAAATGAATCCAGATAATACATTGAACTAAATTCATGAATTATTTTAGCTTTTCTCCAGAAAAATCTGATCAATATATCCAATCTTTTTAAGTAGAAGAAAAAATTTCAAACCAACTGAATTATGCTCTAAATAACCAATATTATGCAAAATATTATGTAAAATATATAACAAACACTATGTATGATATTGGCAGAAAGTTAACACAGTAAAACAGTAGTGCAAGAATGTGTAAGCTCACTCATTAATTTTTAACATTTGATAGAGATTAAATCTCATAAAATAAAAAATATGAAAGATTTTACAAAACTTTTTTAAAAAAAAATTTATCAAAGATTGATAACTGGAACAGTAAATCTATTGAGTTTTATGAACTCATATAAAAAATAATGCTAAAGAGAGTGACAAAAAAGTTTAAGTGCATAAATACATACTTGAGCTTTTCTTTTGACAGAGTTTTTTCAAATAAACTTTCCATCCGACTTCTTTTTTCACTTTACTCTATAAATTTTTGAAAAAGCCTGAAAAAATTACATAACAATAACTTTAGTCAAATATTGAGCTTATTTCTTTATATTGTGACAAATTGGGAAGAAAAAACGTCAGTGAAGCCATCAAATGGCAAATTATTGGTTTGAACAAAGAAGACAGTAAGAGTAAACAAGAAATAAGAAAAATTTCAGGAGTGAGTGTTTTGTAAGAAATACAACTAAAAGTTATGACATGACAGAGGAGGTCAAATGTTCACCAAGGTATGATAGGCCTCAAAAGTTATCAAATAGAAATGAACACTATAGAGAGGTTAGACAAAATCCTACGTTAAGTTGTAGAACTCTAGCTGATGAGCTTAACACAACACATTTAAGAGTTAAGGGAAGCAGAGAGACAATCAAAAAAACCTTGCTCAAATTTAAGATAGGAACTTAAGCAGCTGTTAGAAAACTTCTCCTAACCATTAAAGACCAACTTAAGAAAAGAAAATTTGTATCCATAAGCATCTAAGGTTGCTTCTCTTTTAAAGGAACAGGTCAATCCAACATTTAAACAGGTTAAGTTAATCATTTTATTTATATTTTGACTTTGAAAGACTGCATTTTGTCATCAGCTGCAAAATTTTATAGTTGTAGCAAATACATTTTTCAACAAGATAGAGCACACTGTGACTTCCATAAAAAATTAAAAAATCTTTTACAGTTTTCATTTTATTTGACTTTAACCAAATGCTAAAAATTAACAAATGTGCTAAAACTTTCTTGCACTACTGGATAATGCAAAGCAACAAAACTAAAGCATAAAAACAACTTTTTCTTCAAAAACTTTAATCTTCATTTAAAAATTTTACTGGAACAGTTGCATTCAATATCCTTTTGTCACAATAATTCCTCTGGCATATCTGGAATCTGTTTGATTAAAATAATCAAAATTTAACATCAGTAAATTACTTCGTAAAATTAGTACCATATAAAAAACAATCAGTATTATGTTTATGTAAAGCCCATTATGATTGTTACATAAATTTATAAACTTATCCTCAAATATATTTCAAGGAACATTAATATTCCAACTCCAGCATTTTGGCAAAATAATAATTTCCTAAAATTAGAAACTGTATATTAAAAATATCAATTTCCTAAAATTAGAAACTGTATATTTAAATCTCCATCATAAACAGATACTTTCATCATGATTTGGAGAACTCTTTTAATACAGGACCTTTAACACCCTTTGTGGAATTCAGATTCAGTAATCACCTTTATCATTTAAAGTTATAGCTATCTAAATCTTATTAGATAACTCTGTTTAATTAAAATTTTTCGATGAAATCAGAAAAGCTAACACTTTGTGAATAGCTAAGCTAATTCTTTTTATAGACTTTTAAGTTATTTATTTCTAGTTATTTCTTGCTATTTCTTTACTATTTCAAGTTATTTTTTGTTACTTCATGATATTTTTAGTTATTTCTATCTCTTACTATCTCTTGCTAAAACACTTTTGCTGTCACTTGGTTCAGTTTTAATGATTTACTTACATTTAACAATTCAGTATATCATTTTTCTTTATTGCTAACTAAACTCCTCTTTACAAAAAAAATGCATTCTTACGTTAACAGTTAAGTTGATCAATTCATCCAGGAGCTTTTGTTGCATATGAAGTTGTTGAATATTATACTCCATTGTGGATAGCGAAGAAAAAAAGGCACTATTAAAATGGTCACTAAAATAAGCACAGTTTAAAGAAAACCACTGTAAAACTATTTATGAAACATCTAAATAATAAAAAGAAAAACAAACCTTTCATCAAGGTACTTGCAAGTAGAGTACTTTCCAAATACTGGTTGAACTTTTGAATCTCAACAAAAGAATTAAGGCTGATATAACATTGAAGATATATCAAAAATATAAATACAGTTAACTTAACAAATGAACTTGCAACTTGGAAATGGAGAGAAACAACTTTAATTATTTTAAAAAAGCAAAAATTAATAATTTAAAAAACCTTTTAATTTCTGCTTTACATCAACAATTGATGGATTTTCAACACAAACAAAATGGTTCTCAACAGACTTAAGAGAAAATTGAAAGAAGAAGATAACAATTTCAAAATTATTATATGATACTATTTATAATTTCAAATAAATCAAAATCTTTGTTTTTTTTTAACAAACTGGACATTTTACATCAAGTGTTATATCAAGTATCACGTTTACTTTTCTGGTGTACATCTATGTCAAAACTCTTCAAAAAAATTAACATTTAAATGTAAATTGTTACTGACTTTTTGGTAAGGATGAATTTTGTCTAAAAGTTCATTTTAAAATATACTCTAAAGCATATAGGTTCATCTTAAAATATAATCTAAAGCAAAAAAGTCCATTTAAGACTGGTTTTAACTATATTAAGATTTTTTTAATGACTTAATTTTATTATAAAATAATAAAGTAGTAAACTTGTTATTTGATGTGATATGTCTAAAAATGTCTTTAACTTTATTCATAATTAAAATTATGTGAAATAGCTTTAAAAGTAAAAGCATATTCATATGTTTAATTAAATGTTTTATTCTTGTTTGTTTAAAATGTACATCACATTTCAATTGGATTTAACTTACTATTAGCATTCATATTACTTTGAATTAATAAAATAATACAAACTTTTAATTGCTTAATACTTTTTAAAAAAGTTCCTAACTCAATTATTATAAAAGATATAGAAACATTTTATAATTAGGAAATAATTTAAAAACTTTACTACATATAGTAAATCTCAACAAAAGTATTAAAATCAATATTTATATTCAGATAATTTTGAATTAGAAAACAATGGTGGGGTAATAGCAACTAAGGGTAATAGTGATTAGTATAGTTACTATTAACCCTATTATTTTATTAGTAATAGTATTAGAGACTAGCATAGTTACTATTATTTCCAGTTGGGTTAACAATAATCACTGCGAAGTTTTAGAAGGAATAATCGTCAAGAGAATTATGTAATCATATTTGTCTTGACATACTATTCCTTCTAAGATAAGATTTCTTAACATGATAATTATGAAATCAAAACTTTTGTATTGTTATAAACAAAATATCAACAGAAAATTATAATTTCTTGAGGTGATGCTCAAACTAAACATTTATACAAGATTTTATAGTTTAAATATCAACCTAAGAAGGTTTTAAATAAGAAATTTTAAATAGCTTATATTTTGTTGATATTTGTTTCTATGTGAAGAAACTATCAACTAAATTTAAATAATCTTGCTTCATTGGTTAATTGGTTTTAAAGATAACCAAAAAACTATTTAGTTTTCTTGTTAATGAAGATTTACAATTGGAACCTGGATAAAAAATTGCATTAGGCAAAAATAATACTATTTTCATAGATCTTTTTAGTTGTATAAATAACAGCTCATATTTTGAATAGATATCATTTAGCAATATATACTGCATCATTTAACAATGTTATTTGTGGTGTCCTAAATATCAAGATCCATTTAAGTGTGTTTAAAGACAATTTAATGACTCATCATTATTTTTCAGCCAGATAACTTGGTTTTATTTGAGATTATTATTTACAATAACACAAAATTGGGTATTCAAGACTGTTTTCCCAGCTCAATGAAAACACAAGCACAACTTTATCAACACAACATATGAAAATATTTATTTGAATTGTGATTTTTAAACAACATCATGGCAGGCAGAAAAAAAAAAAGGTTTCTCAAGCAAAAAAAAAAAAATCTTTTAAAAAGTTAAAACACTAATAGTGAATAATAAATAAACCATATTAAATTCACAAAACTATTTGAAGTGAGATTTTAGAAGCATTTCTGAAAACATGTTTTTCTGAGGAGTTTTGAGTATGCATAGCAACTCTAGCGATTATTTTTGCATGGATCATTTTGAAATAAAAATCAATTCAAATACAACTTAATATTAAAATGAAGAGATAATTGAAGATTTTTTCTGAATTGGTTAGGTCAGCTGTAAAAGATTTTTATGAGAAAAAAAGAGATTGTCTTATACATTACTGTTTAAACTTAAGGTTGTTCAGATTAAACTTAAGGTGATCAAGTATTTAGAAATTTACATAAATTCTGCAGAAGTAAAACATATATTTTTACAAACTTCATTTAAATAACTTAAAAACTCTTTCAAACCATTAAACAAAGTGCTCCTTACTCAGTTTGATGCTCACTTTCTAGCTTCATTACTAACAATAAACTGCATGAGAAAAAATAAACTATGAGAGAAAAATCAGTACTAAAACTGTTCCAAGTTTCCTCTTTCTCTTTCTTTTTGATTCTTCTAAGACTAATGCATGTTGAAAGTTATCAACCAATACTGCAGCAAACAAACTAAAGCATTTTATGAAAGTTATCAATTATTACTGCAGCAAACAAACTAAAGCATTTTATGAAAGTTATCAACCATTACTCCAGCAAAGGAACTAAACTTTTTTTGTTTTTACATAATTCTATGTCAAGTTAAACAAAAATAGAAAAAAACATGCAGCTATGTTATTAGGATTTGTTGAATTTGGGTTCATTGAGGTTATTATAGATAATGCTGAAAATTCCAACATCTACCTACTAGAATTTCTTGGAATGCAAATTAAAATGTTGTCCTTAACTCCCTAGTCAATTTGAAAATGGGAGCCTTAACATACGTATAAATTGAGTAACAATGAGTACAAATGAGGAACATTTGCTCATCAGGCTAAAATTTGAAATACCACTACATTTAATGGTAAGGAATCTAATTAGATAAAGTAATCTGTAATCATCAAATGCCATAAATTGCTTTATTGAAGAAAAGCACCTTTAGAAAAGCACTGTTTGAGATTTATAGTGAGACTGTAAGGAGAAATATAATTATAAAGCTAGAATAACAGGGATTTGGGATATTCTAGTAACTAAAGAATTTTTTTTTTTATTTGTTTAAGTTTTAAGGTAGAGAAACTGAGTCGAATTAATATTGTTTTATCATTGAGGTTAAAACTATTTCTAGCCATCTACTTCGCCACATGGAGTTCAATGATAGAACTTTATGAAGAATCTTTTTCTAATAAGTTCTGTAAGAACAAAATAAACAAGTTCTAAGAACCTTGGTAAAATGACTTGGGTGACATTGAATTATGTACATATTTTAATCTTCAACAACAAAATAGCAACTAAAAAACAGCAAAACTCTTACTCTTACTTGAGAAATATTAAATTCTCTAAGACAATGTAAATCACAAGATAAATGATAATAGAATTGTATTCTAAAAAAAAAATATCCTTCTCTAACATAATTAACAACTAAGTCATCTATAATTTAGATTTGCAGTCAAATTTAAAATATTTAAAAAATAAACTCTATAACTTTACATGTGTTCTTTATTAATATCACCCTGTATAATACTTACGCTGAGTTTTATATACAATAAGATACCTGGATTGCTCTTTACAACATCAACATACAAGAAGTACCAATCATCCAACGTAATGAGTTGAAACAAAGTAAAAAAAGAATTTCCAATTGTTCCAAAAAGATCTGGCTTCACGATATAAAACAAACCTTTAGCAATAACTGCAAATATATCTTTCATCATGTTAAGCAAATAAGAAAATTAATTAATCACTGTTGCTGGATTGATAAAGACTATATATTATTATTATGCTGTTAAATATATTAAAATAGAAACTTTGTTCTGTGAATCTGTTTAAGTTATATATTTAAAATATTTTCCACAATTTAAAAATTAATTAAAACGTTTTTAAAGTTAAAACGTACCTAGTTTAAGATGATATGCTATTTCAGCAAAAACTATTGATGAGATACAAACCAGATTTATTATCAGGGTTTTTAAAGAATAATTTATTCATCATAACTGAAAAGGGGAAGTCCCCCTTTAAGTTATAATAAATAAATTATTACTTAAAAAAACCTTGATAATAAATATTGCATAATACATAAAAAAAATATTTTTTCAATAAACTAAAAAGAACTTATAAAAATTATTTATTTTAGGTTAAAACATTAAATGCAATGGGTGCCTCAGATTATCAACAACTTTAGAAAACAAAAATTAATACAAAATTAATAACTGATAAGAATCAGTGTTTCAATTATCAAAAAAAGAAGAAATGAATTTTGTATAGAAAGGTGGCTGCATAGAATCAATTGCTTCAATTAGCAATGAAATAGAAAAGAATTGAGTAGTTGAAACAAATCCATTTGTGAACTAAGAAAAAATTTGAAAAACCTTCTGCCTCCTCTGTGAATTTTATGTAAACTTTCTGTGAATTTTCAATTTAATCAATCAAAAAATTTTTGTTAACACTACAACGTATAAAAAACTTTAAAGCTTTTCTTTATCAAAACTTGTTTTAAAAAAACCTGCATTATGTGTTAATGGTTTTGTGAAAAAAAGAGTGGGTAAATATTTGAATGGCAGTATATATACAAGTAAGCTGTTCCAAGGTGAATGATGAAATCCAGCACTACCATGCAACAAATATTTCAACAACAGCCAAATCTAATGCAATAACAAAGTTTAAAGTACTGTAAGAAAAACAAGCTGGTACCTTTAAGAATACACAGCAAACTATCAGACAACAGTAATTTAGTAAACAGGTTGAGTGAAATCAGAGAAAAAAGAAAATCCACCATTTATTGCACAATCACTTAAAGCTCTGTGTTGAAATTGATGACATTAGACTGTCAGAAATTTTAATTTAATGGTTGAATTAAGAACAGTGAAGAAATATTTAAACTATTTGGAAACTAGTTTATGAATGCCAATCATTGTATCAGAACATAATATTGAGAAACTGATAACAAATACAAAACTTTTCAAAAGTACTGCAGTATTCATAGGTGGTAGAAATTCTGTACAAGTGGAAAGATGTTTTTGAGTGGCTTGCTAGTCTCTGTTTCCACATCACTAGTTTAAATACAGGTGTTCATACTTATAATATAACAGTAATTAGGGGCTATTTATATATTTATTTTATTTATTAGTTTTATTTAGCTGCAATCAATAAAAGCTTACTGAGTGGTAAGCTACTTTAGCAGTAAATTACAATTTTTAATTTTGATTTTTACAAAATTTATCAAGATTTTCTTGAAAGCTGGTCACTGTTCTGTTTTGTTCAACATCAAATGGCTAATTATTCTAAATTGGAATGACACAATTGGTAAAAAAACTTTTAAATGAATAACTACTTTTTTCTGTAATATATCTTTGATTATGTTTAGCAAAAGTTCCATAAGGGAGATATCATATCTGCTAAAAAATTTTAACACATTTCAAGAAGTTAATCAAATCTTCTCTTGAATAAAGTTAAATTGAGCCTTTTTAATCTTTCTTCATAACTTAACTTTGAATACCCTGGAATAACTCTTGTTGCTCTTTATTCAAAAAAGGGCTACAAATAGAAGACATTCTAGATGAGGATGTATTAGTGAAGCATATAAAAATTTAACTATATCAGCATTCAAGAATGTATATCTGATTAGACCTAAAAGTATTTGCTTTTAAAACTATTGCATTGATATTGTTTTTTTCAAATTCTTTAGCACTCGATTGATAGTGAGCAATGCGGTGATTTCTAATACTAATGTTTTTTTGTTTTTTTTTTCTTTTAATGATACAAATAATTTTAGATTTTTCAATATATAGTTGCATACTCCAGCCATTACAACACTTAACAATAGTATTTATATCCTCTTGTAAACCATTACAACTACTGATGCAGATTATTTGAATAACTATACAGGCATCAGCATAGAGTTGACTTTTAGGTCTAATCAGATATAACTCTCAAAAGAATAAAATAATTGTGCAGAACATGGTGTGAAGCAGGTTACAGATTTTATTATGGTTCTCACATTATGCTTCATTTTATCAATTATCGCAGAAAGAAGATGCTTGATATCTAGATTGTGGCAGGTATAAATAGTGATAAACAAGAATGGGAATAAATACATAAAAAATGTTCTAACAGAGTAGCATGCAAAAAACTAAACTGCATTTGGATTTAGTAGCAACAAAAGAGAAGGATTGTAAATGAAGCTATTTAAATTATCAGAAGATATCAAAAAATGAGGTTAAAGTGTTGAATTACAATGGTTGGAGTTTACTTTGTAACTTCTACTACTTTATAAAATGAAGAAATAATAAAAAAAAAGTTTTCTAAAATTTTTTGTCTAAAAACAAAAAATATAAAATATTCTGTAATAAATTTTGTTAAAAACACTGAAATAGGAGAAAAAAATTTGTAACACAATTATCTTTATGTGAGTGTATGCCTCAAAAATATCATAAAAATGGGAGAAAAATTACAGGTCAAAAGATACATAAAAACAGACCCTGTAGCATAACAATGGTACTTAGAGTTCTAAAAGATTGTAAAACTGTTGTCAAGATAACTCGCAGATTCTTCAAAAATCTAACAATATAAATATAAAAATCTCAGTTTATATCAAACTTTGATGATAAAAGTAACACGCGTTTTTTAAACTTTCTTTGATAAATTCTTGCAGCACTTTAATGTTTAAAAAAGTTAATTATTTAATTAAGAAGTTAAATGTCTATAAAATATATGTTTATTAACCAAAGTAATTTAGTTAACAAACATAAAAGGTAGTTACCTAATGGCTCGAAGTAATCTCAATGCTCTAAGTGCTTTGATAGCTTTTAACATGTTGAATAAAATGAAGTTTATGTTCAATGAGTTGAATGAAGAGATGATTAGATGAAAAAAAAATTCTATGGTGGTGAACATTACAATTATGAAGTCTAAATAAATAAGAAACAATACAATCAATCAAAATTGAAAATTTTCTTTTAAAATAATAAACACTTTGAAATTTACTACAAACCTAAAAAGTGCCATCCTGATTTAAAAAATGACCACCTCAGCGCAAAAAGTTTTAAAATCAGTTCCACAAAGTATATTGCAAGAAGTAAATTGTCTATTACAGCAAAGTACCAGTCTATGGCAAGATAAGCTTTAAGCAATAAATTTTAAAATATGAACAATTCTAATCATGACCATTTTTAAATTTGTATTTGGTTCAAAATATCTCTCCTCCAAATGATATAAATTGTTATCATGGTCATTTCAACTTCATCATCATGCTCATTTCAGTTCATTAAGTAACAAATAAAACAGGTGTAAACTTTTAAAAAAATATTGATCTTACCAAAGTATATAAAATGTTTTTTTACCTCCTTTTACACTGATTTCTTCAAATGTTTGTAATAACAATATGACTGTATTAAAAACAATGACGAATAAGATAAAAACTCTAAAAGTCTTTGAGTCAATAAGTTGATTGATAAACTGTTGTAGGTACCTAGAACTTAATGAATTCTTCTCATTTAAGTTGTTTTTCTTAAAAAATAATTTCATGTTCTAAATACAAAAAGATTATTTTAAACAATAATAAAAGATTTAAGTAAAAATAAAGTTCAAAATTATTTCTGCAAACATTGAAATTAAACAAATATTCAAATAAACTATTCAAACAAGTAAAAAAGATATAAGCAAAAATAAAAAATTAAATACCATTTCTGCTAACATTTAAATCAAACAAATAAATATTCAAATTGATATGTAAGTAAAAAACATTTTAAACAAACCAATGTCAGATAAAACCTAAATAAAAAAATCAACAAACAATTTTTTTATTTCTTTTATTTTTACAGAAAAAAATAAAGAAATAAATTTGGATAAAAAAAAAAAAAAAAAATCACCAAAACTAGAATATAGAATATCCTCTTAACAAATGCTTTTTAGTAACCTATGCTAACAAAACCACTATGTAGGTGTATTGGTTAATTTAAATTGTGAAGACACTGCACAAATCTACTTCGTTTAAAATAAAGTAATGGCCTACATAAAAAGCATTTGTTGTAATTTTCATATTTAAATTATATTTGCCACATATCAGCCACTTGTTTTACATTATGCATTTGAAAGTTGACTTTAAAATACATTTGTTGTAAAAAAAAAGTCATATTTTATGGTACATTGAAAAAATAGAATTTAAAGAAGTCTGTTCATTAAAACAATTGTCTAAAAGTCTAAAAATACTAGAAATTTAAGCTTACATTCTCAAATTTGAGAGAAGATACCTTTTTACTTTGCTTAATGAAATCATTTATCAGTAATCATTATTGCAAAAAATATATATATGGATTAACTGTTTTTGAATTTGAGTGGAAGTTCAACACAACTAGGCATTCATATATTGACTTCAAGCGTAGTACTATTTATATTGTTTAAAGAACACTCATAAACTAAAAATGTTTGTCAATACAACATCTGGAACTTTTTGATGACAAATTAAAATTAGAAGAAATTTGTATATTATTATTACTTAGTATTTCTATTATTATCATCATTACTATTATTTATTATTTATTTATCATTAACTATTATTATTAATTATTATTATTATTATCATTATTTATAATTATTGTTATTATTACTATAATATATAATCATAAATATATATATATATATATATATATATATATGAATATATATAAAAACATATATTTGTATATTAAGGTGCCTTAAACCCCTTTTAGATAAAAAAAAAAAATCTAAATTCAGTGTTTTTCATGTGCTGTGGTTATCTTTTGTGAGTAATTTAAGCCTGATATATATAAAATATTATTACTGGCTAAAGTCCATTTTCTGTTTTTTTAAATATATGATTTTAGTTCAATCATCAAATATTTAGTACTGGCTAGTCCATTTTCTATTTTGTAATATATTAGAGAGGTTGCCTGAACTTACATTTAAACTATGAATGAGTCTATAACTAGCATTATAAGTTTTTTAGTTACAGTTTTATTGATAATTTGAAATTAAGATAATTATTCAATGAGAAATTTTATGTAAAGATGTGTTAGTCCATAAAAAAAAACACTGTAATATCTGTGTATGCCATATATTAAATTCTTATGTTATGGTGAATACTTACAGCTAGCTGTATAAATTAAATTTTTACAGTCTAATTAATAATTCATGTAAAAAAATGTCAAAGAAGGATACTAGATCCAAACATAGAATCTTCTTGGTGGAAGATACTATTGAAGTTCTACCATCCTCACAGTTACCGACCGGAGAACAAGTTCTGCAACTTTGTCGTTGGAACCTAATTAAAGCAAAGAAAGAAAGCAATTCAAATTTTCAATAGTTTTAAGAAGAATCATCCATCACCCTCCTTCCCACTCTCTCTCTCCCTCTCTTTCTCTCTTTTTATATATAGTAATTTATGTAAATTTTTGATTGAGAAAATTCTAATTTTAATAAATAGGAATAAGATACTTGTAGTGGCTAAGAATAATTCCATAAGCAGTGCAACAGCTGTAAAGCAAAGGCAACCTTTCAAAAAAGAAATAAAGATGTTGTTTGATATCTGTCAAAATTGCTGCTGAGTTCATTTCATCTAACAAAAAAATCGCAAAGAATGAGACTTGCTGATGTTTCATCCTTGGAAGATCAAAGGGAGGAGAGGAATGCTGTAAGGGGAGCCAAAGAAAAGAAGTACACAAAAGCAATTAAAAGACAGCAGAAAGTGTGGGAGACTACACTAAGAATTTCTCCAGATTTCATTCCAGTCATGCTTACAAGAAAAATTTTGAAACAAACTGCAGTCATTGCAAAAACATATGGGATACATATATGAGTTCTGCCCATACTGCTACAATGGCACATTTTTTAAATCACCAGGGGGAAACATCTCAGATTTTGATCTTTAACGCTCTTCTGCTATATATCAATCCAATGCAGCAATCAGTGAGACCATAGAAATTCAAATATATTAAAAACTGATTATAACCAGTTTTAACTACAGATTTCTTATTAATTCAAAAGAATATATCATGAAAGTACAAAACTTTACTGCAATTTAAGTATAGTAATTATAATGATAACTTAATTATAGTAATATTTAGCAGAAATTAATGTTGCTACTTCTCTTAATCCAACATCTTTAAGAATAATTTATGAAATATCATGCTACCTCTACAATATATATTACAAAATAGAAAATGGACTTAAGCCAGTGCTAAGCATTTGATGCTCAAGCTGAAATCATATATATTAAAAAACAGAAAATGGACTTCAGCCAGTACCTAATTTTTGATATTTGAGCTAAAATCAGGCATAAATTACATGCAAAGGATAACCACAGCACATGAAAAATACTGAACCTAGATTTTTTGTATCTAAAGGGGGGTTTAAACTACCCTAATATATATATATATATATATATATATATANTTGTTAAAAAGTGTTTTGGGAATTGAATTAATTTTTCTTTATTTGACTCCATCCTTATTAAAACAGATACAATTGTTATAAAATACTTTAGTAAAGGAGTTCAACATGAAGTTACAATTTCATATGAGTGCATATTCTTTGTAGCAACAAATGAAGCGGAAAGTTGTTGAAGACTTTTAGGCTTTAGCCTAAAACAGCATTGTTATGTTTTCCTAAAACCTCGTAGAATTGGGTATATGCTTTCAAATGCTTCATATATTTCTGAGCGAACTTTTGCTCCAGTAAGCACTACTTTTCCAGAAACAAAAATGAGTAACACAATGCGAGGTTTCACCATTCGGTAGATCAAACCAGGAAACAATTCAGGTTCATAACTAAAAAGTAATGCAAATAGAATTAAGAAATTTTTACTAAGTCTTATAAATAGACACTTAAACAGGATATTAAAAAAAACAAACTCACTTACTATGAACTTAATTTATCAAAAATGTATGATATGCATCTTAATTTTTCTGGTGATTTATTATGATCTCTGACTTTAAGATAGAATGCAATTTTTTTAAAATACAGAGAAAACTGAAATGGACCTTTAAAAAGAACTGTTATGTCAAAGATAGTCAGAAAGAGGAATCATTTAATATTAAAAAACAGAGAGACTATTAGCAGAGCCAATTATGCTAATTATGCTAACTGCTGAGACTATCAGCAGTGCCAATTATGCCAACTATGCTAACTTTTATATCTTAAGCCCTTTTGCACTCCTAAGGACCAGCAGTTTTTTACAGACCTGCTTCACAAAGGACAGTTATGTGAAGATACTAAAATTAAATTATTACAATATAATGCTAGGTATAATAAAAACTTTAAATTCAAACAAACCTGCAAAATTGACTGTGTGCTAATACTAATCCTTCCAATCTTATAGGGAACTTAACATCACAACTTCCCACAATATTTTGAATTTTGAAGTCCACAAATTTAGCCTGAAATAAAGAGTCCAAAAAGTGAAAACTAATTAAACTTTGTTAAATCAAAAGAGATACATGCTATTAAAATTTCCTCCTTTATGACTTAAACTTTAGACTGTAAACTGTAGATATGATTAAACTGTAGATATGATTAAACTGTAGATATGATTAAACTGTAGATATGATTAAACTGTAGATATGATTAAACTGTAGATATGATTAAACTGTAGATATGATTAAACTATAGGTATGATTAAACTGTGTTTGACTTAAACAATAGTTTAAAAAGTATATATAACTTTTGGTTAAACTTAACAACTTTTTTGCAGCTGCTCAAATTTAGCAATAACTAACAATAGGAACTATTTTTTAAAATAACTTACTTAACTGGATTTTTATTGCTAAAAAAAGAAAAAGAATGATTAAGTCTGTTACAATTTTGAAACCAACATTTCAACTGTTTAAAACAAACTAAGATATAATGAATATCCTTATATCTTAGTTTGCATTTAAAAAGCTTTGAGAATCAGCTTTGAAAAAACAAACTAGGATATAATGAATATTCCTTATATCTTAGTCTGTGTTTAAAAAGCTTTGAGAATCAGCTTTGAAAAAACTTTTAACATAAAGTTTTTTTAATACTTTAAAAAATCATATTTTTCCTTCTTTTATTCACATAATTTTGTGTTCTTTTACAGTCAGTTCATGTCTAAGTTTCAAAGTAGTCATAAGCTGAGTAATTTTTGGTTCAAAAAAATATGCAAATGTAAACAAGCACTTTTCTGTTAATAAAAAATGTGTTTATAGTCGCAAAAAATTCTTTGAAGAAACAAAGGAAAAAGTTTACACATCTTATTGTGACTTCAGGATAACTGAAAAAAAATCCATAAAAAACAAGTCAAAACTATTGTCTAAATCAACATGAATTTCAAAGCCAAATATCCTTGGCTTTAAAACCATCCTGTTTATTTACTTAAGGTCTAGCATATTATGAACTGCTGGAGCCAGGTCAACTATAATAGGAAATTTTCAACAAGTTAATTTTCTTAAATGATAATGCTTGCCACATGTTGCAAAACATGTTAAGGAATTATTAGAATTATTAGCACTTGGATGTCTTACCTCAACTGCCTTACTCATCAGAAATTGCTCTTTTTGATTGATTTTACAGTCTCTTTGATGTTAGAAAAAATGGGAAAATAATAAAAAATACTGATGGATACTAAGGTGAATTTATAGGAGGAAAACAAATATTTTTACTAACCTCTATTCAATAAAACAAATCATAAATGACAAATATATTTTTTATTTGCCTTCATAAAATTCTTCAAGTCAATATTTAAAGAATAAAACATGGCATATAAAATGATTTCGCACAAGAAAACCAACAAATAAAAAAAAATAATTTAAGACTACAAAAGCCAAATACTTTGGAAAAGAAAATTTATAAACACTAGTCTTCATTGCAGAAGATTTGTATGATAAAACTTTCCACAATGAGAAAGTTTCCACAATGGAGACTGTAAGTTGTTTTTTTTGCCATAAAAAACTGCTGCTAATACCTAACAGGACAATTAAAAAGCATACAGAAAAAAAACTTTTTTTGTATGGAGTTCAAAATTCCAGACAGAAAAGATGGAACTAAACCTAGCTTAGTGTAATTTCATACGAAAAAAATATATATCAATCTTATGTTTTATTCAACAAATCATATTTTAATTGTGGAATATACTAAATCTGAAAAGCTTAATGATCCCTCACAAAAATATTAAGAGAAAAAATCTTTAAAATGGATAAAGAGAAAATATCTTTAAAAAAAAGTTCAACTTAATATAGTTGCATGTCTGTAAGTTTGCAACCACACTGCTAAAGAGTAAAGTGCGCTTTAAGAAATATCTTCACTAATCCTGCTTGTACAAGTTAAGCTAGTAAATGCTTACCTTCTCAAAAACATATACCTCATACAAAAACAAAAAATGAATTTTAAAGGGAGAATATTTTGGTTTTACTCCTAAAAAAGCTAATGACCTACTTGTAGACTTGGTTTAAAAATGCTAACCTTTAAAGATACTACAGAAGCATGGAAACATAAGATTCCTAATGGTATCATTTTCAGTATCAAAAAAGTCTAAAACTTATTTTAAAATATGATAAACCATATGATATACCCAGTATTGGTAAAATCACTTTAATACCCTATTCTCAAAAGAGCATTGAAATTTATATATGATAAATACAAATAAAAACTGAATAGAACATGTTACCCATGCTCAATATCAAATCATTTATTTATGATAATGGAATGAGTTTTAATGATAAATTCTATTTTCATAAAGTAGCATTAAATATATGTAAATAACCATTAAGTTAATCTACAGATTTGTCTCATAAATCTGAGATAGAAAGTTTCTTCAGACTGGAAAATTGAAGTACATCAAAAGGCAATAAAAATGAACAATAAACATCTGGGTGCACACAAATGAGTATTCAATTTATATATTTCATGATTTTATATAACGGAATAATTCAAAAAAACTTAGTATGAAAAACTGTTAAACTTACTGGAAAACCCAGCTTTTGAATAACTCTTGCATATTTTCGAGCAGCAAGCCTTGATTGCTCTTCACTAAAAGTACATTTAAAAATAGTATAACTATTATTATTTAAAAGTATTCTTTTTACTTACCAGACCATATAGTCAGTGGATCATGGTTTGACATCATGTTGTCAAACCATGATCCACTGACTATATGGTCTGGTAAGTAACATTTTTGACAGGTAAATGTAGATGATTTTCTTTTACACAAAAGATGTTCTGTTAGATGATCTGTTAGATGTTCTGTTAGATATTTAAAAAGAAACTATTAGACTTTATGAACAACATTTTACTAAGCATTAGTAAAATAAGACTGAATCTGTTTTAATGAAGTTTATTAAACTATAAAAAACTAAAAAGTAACTAATAAACTAAATATAACTAAAAAACTATGTAGAGATAAAAATTATTAGCTTTAAATTAAACTGTCACAAGATTTTTTTAACAAATTAATGTGAAAACTCATCAAATTCCCAAATAATACTTCAGCACAAGCATTTCTTTTTTTCATGCAGTCAAGTAGTAGAGTATCTTGATCTTGTTTATGGCAAGTTGAAGACTTTCATTTATTACATATATCTATACCATGTATGCATACTCAAATAATAGTGCTTATAGGAGATATGTTACTTGAGATTTTTAGAGTGTTAATTCTGTCTTAAAATCTCATCAGAAAAGTAATCTAACAGGAATTATTTTGATCATTCTTTAAATTTCTGTATGCAACTTTTCTTTATAGAATCAAATCCAATATTTATTTTATAAAATACAGTATGCAACAAAATCATTCATGTTCTATCATAAAAGATGTTGCAGTAATAAAACAAAAACCAAATTGATTTAAATAATTTTAACTGAAACTAAAAAAAAAATTATTATAACAACTATTAATATACCATTGCCTTGCTTTTATTATATTTTTGAGCAATTTTTCTATACCCTAAGCCTCTTTCATGATCATCAACAATCATTTGCCGTCCTCAACACTAACTTCCTTGGTCTTAGGCACTTTGGAAACTTTTGAAGTAAAACAAAAAAAGAAATTATATAAACATTTTAAATTTTACATCTGTAGTGCAGAGAAACAAAATTAAATAACTTACCAGCAAAAAAACATTAAAAAAAAAAAAAACTTTCAGCACTAAATAATTCAATAAGTATGAATACTTATGGCGTATTTAAAATTGCATTTTTAATGTTATATACTAAATATAACCAAACATAATAACTTAACATCATAACTAATAACACAGAATTAATCTTTATTATTGTCTTTACACATTTATTTTTTCATAGCAATAAAGAATAAAGACGTTAGAGCACAAAAACGTCAGAGTTTATTAATATGCTTGGGGTATGAATAAAAAACGTCAGAGTTTAATAATATGCTTGGGGTATGAATAATTTTGTCGCATACTGTATGTTTAAAATAGAGTAAGTAAAAATTATAGATTATCAATAACACAAATTTAGCTAAATAAGACATCACTCATAAGTGAAAAAAAACTTTTTTTTTATAGTAATGTCACTTTCATGAGCATTGAGTTCATCTTTACAAACAATTTAATTTTCTACTCAGTTGCTTATTCTACAAAAAGAATATCCATATATATAATAATTAGCTTAAAATGCTTAAGCTATAAACTGTAAAAAGAAATTATCATTGGTAATTTCTTTATAGCTCCCTTAGTTAAACAAATGTTATTTGATACCTCTTTGCACCAGTACAAACCATTTTGCCTGAGCTGAAAATTAGGGCTGTTGTCCTTGGTTCACGAATCCTCATAATAACCGCTGCAAATCTCTAAAATAGAATATATGTATGTATGTATGTATGTATGTATGCATGTATGTATGCATGTATGTATGCATGTATGTATTTATATATATATATATATATATATATATATATATATATATATATATATATATATATATATATATATATATATATATATATATATATATATATATATATATATATATATATATATATATTTATAAATATAAATAACAAAAAAAAT
>QPEY01000024.1:1243657-1254493 GCA_014706445.1 Hydra viridissima
TTTCACGCAGAAGAAGGCATACGATATAAATTAATAGCCTTATGACTAAAATGTTTGAGTTATCAATTTTTCACAGATTTTTAACAATTAAATATCATTTAAAGTTTGATTTTGTTTAACATAAAAAAAGTTATTATCATCATGAGGAAAAAAAATCTTGAACTAGAAAAAAATATTGTGGAAAAGCTTCAATCTGGACAATCTTATCGCGAAATCGCTGCTGAGTTCGGAAAGTCTCAATCTCATATATAAAATCAAATTGTGCAATAATTTAGAAGTAAATAAGCCTAAAAGTGGTTGAAAGAAAATTTTTACACCAAGAGACCAAAGAGCAATCGCTCGTTTAATTGCTTCTGGAGAGTCTAATACTGCAAAGGATGTTACTAATTTAATAAATAACAGCTATAGGACTCATGCTTTAGAGCAGACAGTCAATAGAGAGCTCAAAAGAATTGGTTTTCGATCCAGAAGAAAGATCAAGAAGCCATTGTTAGTTTCTCGTCACCACCAAGCTCGTTTAAATTATGCTAAACATCATGCACACATGACTTTTGATGACTTTTATGACTGGATTTGGACAGATGAAAGTAAAACTAAAATGTTTGGATCAGATGGTATAAGATATACTTGGAGAAAGCCTAATTCACTATTAAGTGCTTGAGATTTTACATCTAAATATGGCGGAGGAAAACTCTTGTTTTGGGGATGTTTCTGTGCTCGTGGAGTCAGTGAATTAGTGAAAATTAATGGAATAATGAAGGCTGATGATTATATCAACATCCTTAAGGTCGGATATTTCAAGTCCCTTTAAAAATGGAGACAACGACCATGCAAGACAACGACCCCAAGCATAAGGCTGATAAGACCATTAAACTCCTTCACAAGAAGAAATTAAAAGTAGTTGACTGGCCAGCACAAAGCCCTGATCTTAACCCACTCGAAAATTTATGGGCAATAGTTTAACAAAGGATCTAAAACTTTCCTACTCCACCCAAGAACAAGTATGAACTTTGGGCTCTTGTACAAGAGGTTTGGTACTAAATTATACCCGAGGAATGCCGCAAATTGGTTGCTAGTGTTCCTGAATGAATTCAGGCTGTAATTAAATCTAAGGGAGGATACACTCGATATTAATTTACTACAATATGTTATTTGCTTTCATTTGCAACAAAATTGTCACCATTAGCTCTTCACATAAAAATTTTTAAAAAAATTCAATATCCTCTAAATTTAATAAAAAGCAATATTTTCAGTTACCTAAGTCTTAGATTTAATTAATAAAACCAAAATTTCATTTTTCTTCACAGCTTTTCTATTAAAAAAAATATAAAATATTTCTTTGTTCAAACATGGTGACTATTATATATATATATATATATATATATATATATATATATATATATATATATATGTATATATATATGCAGTGGCGTAGGAAGGTCAAGAAAGTTTTGGGGGAGCTGAAACAAAAATTAAGGGGAGAAAATCAAAATTTGAATGAAAAAAAAGGATATTTTGATAATTTGAAGAGGCTACACCCCCTCTATTCCTACAAAAACAAAGCAATAATAAATTATTAGAAATCACTTATCAATTTCAATTTTTTTTACACATTGTTTTGTCAGTAAAGACTTTTCAAAAATCCAATTAGCGATTAGTCCTCCCCTCCCCCTCCAGATTTCTGAACAGTCTTTATTGACGAAACTTTGTGTAAAAAAATTGAAACTGATAAGTGTTCGCTAATAATATATATAAATACAAAAATATATGAATATCTATAATTTTAGCAGTAGTTATGGCAATACCTAAAGCTCATAAAACGAATGATGCAAGCTCAAAGATTTCTATCAAATTGTATAGCAAGGAGCATTCGAACGTTTTTGTTTGTCTCAAGTGAAGTAAAGATGCAAGATTCGTAAGGATGCTTAGCAGTCGAGAAGAACGTTATTTTGTTTGAACATGTGTACAAATACTTTAATATAATTATAATGTTTATCACAACAAATATTGGTTTTCTCTAAGTAATTGTTTAATTTAAGTTGGTTCATTGTTTAATATGTTTTATTTTCGTTCATCAGCGTCAAATTTTATTCAAACTAATTTGGACATTACATTTTATTCAACGTTACAAAGAAATAGTTGCTCTTTACTTAACTACGCTTGCCCGACGTCGAAATCCGACGTCGGGCCAACGTTAGCCCAACGGTTGGTTGCGACGTCGCGCCGGCTATCAAATGCACGTTGGCTCGATGTCGGTTGCCGACCATCGCCCAACAAATTTTTCGACGTTGATCCAACGTTGGGCCAACGTCTATGTGCTATCTGGGTAGCATGAGTATTCGTTATCTGCCATTAGAATGTATTTACTTTGCTGCAGTGGGTTGCAGGGTTCCCACGTTCTTGTTTCCCAAATGAAACAACCTGGTGGAGGTTTGAGTTTCATTAGTAAACTCCGTTAGGCATTTACTGATCATTTGTTGTTACGAAATTCATGTTTTTAAAATCTTAAATATAGCTGAAAGAAGACAACGAGAAATAAATTGTGTAAAACTGATGTAGTTCCCAATTTTATGAACAAAAGCTGCCTCTGCAAATTTCACATTATAGATGGATTCTCCTCTAACTTTTACTTAAAATAAATTTTTAAAACTTTTTATAACCAGAGGCTAATTAACTTTTTACTCAATTATTAAGAAGTTTTGCAATTTAATTCAGCACGAGCATATCTTTTTGGAACACAATGCGTATCTTTAAAAAGTGTAACGCGCGGGAAACCACTGCCAGAGGTTTGGATGCTATTTCGAATACGCCGCAATCAGGCTAAATAAGTCGCTTGGGATTAAAGCAAAAAATCAATATAACTTGATTAGCTCCTGAAAAAATAAGTAAATACGAAAATGTATCAACGTGTAGCTTTAGTTTTATTACAAAAAAGATAAATAAGAAAAAGAAAAATGCCTTTTTTTTTTTTAGTCTTTGCTTGACTTCATCAACGTCATCTTCCAAATCGAGGTGCTTCTTGATTGCCCAGTCACAGAATTCATCAAACAAGACAAATCCGCTACCATTTTTATCAATAGCATTGAATTCATTTTCGGGGTTAATCGATCCAACCCATTTTTCAATCTTTGATTGTGCTGCCAGAAACTCATTAAATTCAATTCTGTTATCAGAATCTTGATCAACTCGGGAAAAAGCTTCATAGTATTCAAAATACTGCCGCAATGAGAGCAGAAAAATTCGGAATTCAGAGAACTCCACATAGTCATCGCCCACGCTTCCGGATTTCGAATAGTTTTTTGCATACTTGAATGCTCTGTGTATTGCTGGTTTTGCGTTAAAGATTTCATCGATGTGAAGATAAGCTCTGATTGCGCTGTCAATTTCTGCTAAGGAAAGAACTTTGTTTCCATTATCGAATTGCTGAAACAGTTTCCTGCGCTGTTCTTTTTCCTCGTTGCTACGGCCAGTCGGTAGTTTTGCATTTATTGCAGCCCAATCAATAGACATTCTGAATCTTTATTGATATATCTGAAAAAATGAGTTCAGAGGATAAAATATGTTGGATACTACATTATCACTGTCAATATGTTAACTCACTTAACTCAAAGGTGCTTTGGTTTTAAATATTATTTAATATGATGCTCTATTTATGTCTGAAACAAGTTTATCGTGTTTCAAATAATTATCAAGTTTAAATGTTTCAAATAAATATATCGAGTTTAAACGTGTCAAATAAATTATTATGCAAATATAAATTCTTTTTGTAAGAAAATTTCAATTAGACGAAGCATGAAAAACTTCAGTGAAGAATAACAAATCTAATTTTCTTTTTAAGATAAGTTTAACAGTTTACAAGACTGAACAGAATTTCTTTAAGAAAAAAATCAACCATTTTTAAATTGTTAAATCCTCTTGACAAGTTTTTCGCTTTTTTTACTTTTATGCTTGAAAAGTTTTTGAATGTAAAATGAATATAAACTATTAATCTGAATACTGTAGCTGAATGTACATATTAAATTATTAAACTATCCTATAAGCGACAGAGGCTAACGCAGATTTTATCAGCTTCCACATACGAACAACCGCGAGACTCTTATAAATATTTTATTTATAACGCGCTTCACAATTCATTTATAGAATTGAGGCGTACCTTGCGATCACTCCAATATTGCATTCTTCAAAGGCATTTAAGATTATTTAAATCGAACATATTTTTTACAAAAACCTGTAAAAGAGAATTATATTTTTTGAGTATTTAAAAGCGTTCAAAAACAATTCTCATAAATGCGATCTCTCCCTCTCGAAGTGAATAGATCGTTCCGGGTTCGGCGCTAAAGCCTATGAGAACTGAGGGCATCCTTTGCATACGGCCCCAACGATGCTTTGTGATTAATATATAAATTCACTAAAGTAATCTGCGTAAAATTAAAGCGTGATATTTTTTATCAAATATTTGTTTTTATTAACATATAACATCACTGTATTAATTTATGTAACACTTGTCATTTGCCGTGACATTTGCGTTATAATTTGATAATCACAGAAAATTCTGTGCTATAGGAGAAGGGAGAGCGGGGAGGGTGTTATAAATCAAATCCTGTTTAAAACTGAAACGTTTTGAACCAATACTGAGCTCTTGCACCATTACCAACATTAATACAGTTCCGTTTGTCTCTTCAAACCTACTCTTCTGAAAAAAAATATTTTCGTGATTTTGAAAATTGTGCTTATAGCCATAAACACCCCTCTCAACGGTTTTCTTAAGTTTGAATATAAAAAGTTTAAATCAAAAAGCATCGAATGAATGTTCATGACTTTTAAGTAACAAAGTTTGATTAATAGTAATAATTGAGTAATAGTAAAAAAAAAGATTAAAAATCAGAGACTAAATTTAAACGTGCACAAAAAGGCAAAATTTATACTTGCTTTTTAAAAAATAATTTTTTAGATAAGATTTCAAACACTAGGTTTATACCACTAGCATGCTGCTGGGCCTGTATGGGATGCGATACTGGCTCAGTGAAGATTTTATTTATCGGAAAACATTGCACTGCGGACGTCGGATTGTTTTTCTTTGATATTAGTAGCCAGTCATCATTTACCATTAATAGCCTATCGTTGTTTATCCTTGCTGGCACATCATTTTTCAGTGCGTATTTCCGTTGGAAATACGGATACGGAAATACGGTAGGCTGTACTACGCTAAACTATTGGTGTATCAGAATTATTCCTATTTACAATTAATTCCATTTATATTTTGAATTTTATAATATTCCATTTATATTACATTATATCCGTTATAAGAAATTAATCATATTTATTGCGTATCATTTAGTAAAACTAATTAGTCACAAGTCCCCAAAGCAATTTTTATAAATCTTATTATAAAATAAAAATTTAGGGCAAAAATAAAACTATTGGTGTTTAGAATTACCCTACATACGTGGGGTGTTTCTGAACTAATCGTGGGGTAATAAAAATTAAAATAATAATTGCAATAATTAAGTGCAAAAATCACAGACAAAAACCTCGGGATATGCTCACCTCCACCAGGCCTTATAATTGTAACACATCATCCAGTCTTCCATGGGCGCATCATGAAACTTATCATCGCAACATAATGCAACAACAATCTTTTAAAACTAATATTTTATTTTTTAAATGTTAAAATTTTAAAAAATTAATACAAATAAAAGTCACAAACAAAACCCCGGGATGTGCTTTCACCAATTGTGCACTTCTCGTGCAACCAGGCCTGATTTATGATACAGAAACCAGTTTTCTGTTGGCGGATCCTGATACTTTTCTTCGCAAATTAACAACAAATTTCTTTATAACCTCTGGCTCTCTTTTTTTTTCTTTACATGGCGGTACATGATCAGCCACTAAGTGATCAAAGTTCTTCTTTCCCTTCTCACTCTTACCCGCGGTATTTTTTATTTCTTGTTCCTTCTTACTTTTCTTTTGCTGCTTGTAATCAAAAATATTTCTGATTTGAGAACTAGCAATAATGGTGGAATGTTTATTTCTGAATAAATATTCTCATTCATTCCTCATCAATATATATTCTCTTAATATTAACTTGTATAAATAACCATACATTTACAGATAATAACATATATTTAAAGTTACTCAAATATCTTTTCTTACCAATTCTTCTCATGAGTTTCTATTTAAAATCTCCGTAAATTCTTCTCATATTATTCTCTTTAAATCTTCAAAATTCTTTTCTCATAAGATCCTCTTTAAAATCTCTTAAAACTCTTTTCTCATAAAATCTTTTTTTAATCACTTTTCTCTTAAAATTCTCTTTAAAGTAAATCATTTCATCAAAATCTCCCCAAAAAACTCACTCTTAGAAATCCTAAAAAAATCTGTTAGATTTTCTCATAAAATTCTTTTCCATCTTTTCCATCAGTCCGCAAATGTTAATTTTGAATTTTCGTACAGACAATCGATCTCTTTTTCTTCATGTTCTTTTAGTGCTTTGTTTCAAATTCTGAGTTATGGTATTCTAAAACAGGTTTTACAAATTGTTTTTTTTTTATTAGTCTTTGTCTCGGAATGGCTACAGAACTTTCGAGAACTTTACTAATTAAACTCATATCATTGTGTTTCTAGAAGTGTTTGCAAAAACAGCTTTAAACATTAATGGTAGGACTTATTTATTTTTCATGTCATTGAACATGTGTATCCACCTGGTGTTTTGGTTGACTCGCTCTTTTCTTCGTTCGAATGTTACATGCTTAAGTTGAGTAAAACTTGAAGATAATGTTTATAACTTTTTCATTTTTCCTCCTCACAATACCAGCTGCTCAAAATCTGTTGGCTGCTTTTTCAATATTGCTATACGATTAAATGCTTTTGTAAACAGTTCAAAAACTTCGTATTAAGCTATTCTTTGCCTTATTTTTCACACTTTAGACGTTCGAAATTACCCCACTAAGATCTTTCGTTATTTCCCCGCGGACATAACAAATGAAATACGATTAATCTATTGAGGTTGTATTAAAATATCCAAAATATAATACGTGTTAAAAACTCTTTGATTATGATACTATGCAAAAATAATATCCATAGTAGCTATAACAGGAATGTTTCTCAAGCAAAATATTACATAAAATTATGAAAAAAACATAGAATTACTTTATCGTGAACAACGTGGGCAGCTTCACTACACGTCTGGAAATGAGCATGAGACCCCCTTTTAGCAGACAAAAAGAAATTGTCATCTATTGTTTTCCATCATACCGTTTTGACCTTGTTCGGAGTTACGCCGCGTTCGCCATTACCTCACTCACCCCTAATAATAAATTTTTCACTTTTATAGTTAATATACAATTTAATAGAGTTAACAATCTTTTTGAATTCTAGAGACTTTTTTTTTAAGCTTATTTAAACTACTTTAAAATATATTGATTTTTTATTTTTGAGAAAATATTATTTAAATCTTGCGACAGGGTTTCATGCTAAAACATGGGGTGGGAGTTAAGGTTAGTTTTAGTCGAATTAAAATGAGCCGACTAACTTTTTAGACTAACTAAATTTAGTCGACTAACTAAATTAAGTCGACTTTTTAGCGTAACTAAATTTAGTCGACTAACATTTTAGTCTTACTAAAATTGAATAAAAGATTTAGTGCTAAAAAAATTAGATAACCTATACCATGAAATTAAATGAACATAATATGAATTATGACAAATAAATCAATTTAAAGACATTCATCAAATTTTATTGTTTGTAAGAAGTTTAAAATACGTAATATAATTTGTGACAATTTGGTAATAAAAATATTTTGTTTGTACGAAATAAATTACGTATTATTACCTCGAAAAATCATTGCAGATATTATATAGAAGAAATCCGAAAATGCTTCTGCATATAACACACCTTTCAAAAATATGGCACCATTTTTTTTTATATAAATTGACTTCACATGTGCTTTATAATCTATAATTTACTTTAATTAGAAATTGAAAAAACCCAGATCTGAATCGCTTTTAATTGAAATTTAAAGCAAGTACTTAATAATTATGGGGAGACTAATTAGATAAGTTTTATTACAAAGTTCCAAGTATATATGTCGCAAACCTTTCTCCAAAAACCTGAAAAACTCTGAAAACCGAACCTTGAAACAGATGCCCTTCAGATAAAAATTATAACTTACAGTAATTTGAAATTAAAAACATTTCGCTCAAACCACTTCACAACTAACGCAAAACAAGATTTTAAATGTATATTTTTGGGGTAACAGTAACAATGTACTTTTCAAAAATTAAAAATTTAGTCGACTAAATTTAGCTTGACTAAAAAGTTAGCCGACTAAATTTAGTTTGACTAAAAAGTTAGCCGACTAAATTTAGTTTGACTGAAATGTTAGTCGACTAAATTTAGCTTGACTAAAAAGTTAGCCGACTAAATTTAGTTTGACTAAAAAGTTAGCCGACTAAATTTAGTTTGACTGAAATGTTAGTCGACTAAATTTAGTTTGACTGAAATGTTAGTCGACTAAACTTAGTTACGGTTTTTTTAGTTAAGCTAGTTACAATTTTTAGTTTTGGTCACAGCACTAGCTAAAGCATTCAATTTAGTTTTATAATTTTACTGAATATAATAAAATAAATCAAAAAGCTACAAGAAATAAAAAATGGCGCAACAACATTTAAATATGAAAATTAGTATTTAAGATATTACCTACATGCATTATACCACTTTTTGTAGTAGTTATCAAACTAGCATTAATTAATAATATAGTTGTAAAAAAAGTTGGTTTGAGGAAAAAATTGAACTGAAATCAAGTTCAAAAATTGTGCATGTTAATATTGGCCTAGCTTTTTACATCGGACAACGAAGTCTCAAGCCTCACCTAATTGCAAATAGTGTCTCTGGGAGTTTTTAAGGTTAAGATAAGCATATATTCAAGTTAGCCGTTCACTCAAATTTTTAATTAGCAATTACAGTTTGATTAGCTATCACACAAAGATTGTTCTTTATGTGATTTAAATGCTAAAAACAAACCTTTTTTGGGTAAAATTTCCCGAAGACCACAAACGTAGATTTTGAACATTGAAAATAAAATGGGTTTTATATAAATAGTTAGAAAGGGATATAAAACAAATGAAAATAAAATTAGCGTAAGCACAGTGCATAGGAACATGCTTTAAGACCTTGCAACACATCCCCAGAAATTTTTTTTTTGATTATTATCAGAAAACATTTCCTCATTCAAAAAATGTAAACGACAACTTTTTTTAGTGGGGGCCTGGGGAGAAATCACAAATTTTAGGGGAGTGCCCAGAAATTTTGTTGTTCAAGATAGATAACTAAGAGCCATGGGGCATACTCAAAGTTCTAGTATGTTGATACAGGTGTTGAATGAGAATGATTTGCAAAACATTAGGGTAATTAGAGCTAAACCAATCCCGCCCCGACCCCTAACTGCCCCCTTCTTAGAACTACGTCTCCTTTAATCATAAAATTTTTTTTTTGTTCTATCATAAACCAGATCGAAATTCATCGACAGATTTCAAATTTCATCAAAAACTCTCTTTTCGTTTAAGATTTATAGCCAAGCAAAACTTAAAGCTACTTCAAATTACCTCTTGAAATAACTTTAAATGGTCTTAATTTTTAAACAAAAAATTTTTTTTGGATGTAATTTGAAATCTGTCGATGAATTTTGATCTAGTTTAATATAAAACAAGCAAAAGATTGAAAAAGGTTTTTAGCAACCATACCCTAGGGGGATTCGGGGGATCGTTTCAAACACCACAAAATCATGCCAATGCCCCTACATTTAGATTTTCAGAAATGTTTATGATAGATTTATCAACTTTTTTTTTAAAGTATTTAAAAATATTTGTTTAACATTGGAATTTACAGGCGGATATGTAGTTTTCATTACATTTCTATTGAAATAAAAATGAAGCAAAGCAACCTTTGATTAATAATAATTAGTAAAAGCTAGCAGTTGCTTATTGCTAATAGTTGTATAATAACTCCTCTTACGCCGTGTTATGAAGGTAATTATAACTCTATTGATGTTTAATTTACTTTAGTTAAAGTTTAGTTACGTTATTTTGGTTATTATAGGTGCCATACATATATTATAGTATTTAGACCTGAATACCAGAGTTATTAGAGGGAGAAAATTTGAATATTTTATTTGTGAAAATGGGCGCAAATCAAAAATGGTAAAAGTATTAGCCCCTATGGTTGAATAAGTGTGGGGAAAACTTGTTTATCGAGGCGCCTAAAATATTTCAAAAAAACCCTTAGAAAGGCTAATTTTTTAAAATTGGTATGCCCAAGTGAGACAAGGAATTCCACATCCCTGTACGAAATTAGAAAGACATAAGGATTTGACTGCATTGTAAAATCAACATCCCCAACAATGTAAGAAAAATTTTTGTCAAGTTCTATTAAAGATTTAAGCACAAATGACTCAGAGACACCTTAGCTTTGAAAACTTTTGATTCAAGCAACGGTCTCTTTCGGAAGGACTGAGGTTAAGAAACCTTTCTTTTCTTTAAATAAATTGAACAAATCTCAATTAAAATTAGATGCCAGGTAACTTTTTGTTGCTTAAAAATACTTTTAAAAATAATTTTATGAGTTTAAAGCCAATTTTTTGTAATAACTTCATTATGATTTCTAAGTAATCGTAACATGATTGAAGTTGTACAATTTCTAAGAAGTGAGGCAGTACGGAAAAGTGTGGAATCTGGTTTCAACATTAAACTGATTGAAAACAATGAAATAATAGGAAAATTTTTTAATGGTGATAAACTCCCATTGCTATTAGCAGGGCTGTGGAGTCGGAGTCGGAGTCGG
>QPEY01000024.1:1255670-1267079 GCA_014706445.1 Hydra viridissima
TTGCATAACAAGAGTTCAGAAAAGTTGTTTGTTCAGAAATTGTTTTCTTATAAATATTATTTAAAGCACTAAGTGGTTGGATTATTTGTATCATAGTGATGAAATAGCCAATGTTAACATTTTACTACAGTTATTTGTTATTACAAACAAATAACTGTAGTAAAACAAACAACTATTTGTTGTTACAAATTGGTTACTTATGAAGGAGTCGGAGTCGGAGTCGGAACAGCAGCTTACCGACTCCACAGCCCTGGTTATTAGCATTAAATGAAAGCGAAGAGGTAAGTAAACTATTACCAAAAAAAATACTTTTTGATAACTAGATTGTAATTTGTATTACTTTTGCATTCATTTTGTTTAATTCATTGAATCAAAAAATAATTCTTGATCAATGATTTAGTCATACTATCATATAATAAAAAAAATCCGGTTTTAAGAAATTCAAATCAGAGTACTATTTGTATTTTGAGCATTCAAAATACAAAATACATTTCCTTTTTCAGCTGAAAAAGTTTTTTTTTGGTGTCAATGTGAACTGTTTGTGTCAAGAAAAAAAAATTTTTCTTTGCCGAATCGTTATTGGCTAGTTCTTTGTAGTGCAACTCTTGTATTTTGTTCTTGTAATTTGCCTATAAATAGAATCTTGTTGTATTCTAAAAAATAACTTAATATAAAACTAAATTATCTCCACTAATTATTTTTTACTATCTTAGAAAGTTTCTCTTTTTGATATTTAGAAATAAAACAATTAACAAGTATAATCTTTGCTTTTTTTTTCTTTCACAACAAAAGTTTCGTTTCTTTTCCTGCTACAAAACAAAATCCAGGGTTTTTTCAAAAATTAATTGCAAATGACAGGTGCTGACATTTCAAACTTTCGCATATTTTTAAATCATAGGAATAATAATAATATTGATAATTTTAATACATTTTGTATAAGTGCTTTCTCTACTTTTATTTTATAGTTTTTAGTTTCTTTGCTAAACAATAGGGGTAAAATTAACGATACTATTTTTGGTTTTTGTAAAATTTGAAAATGCAGTCAAAAAATATCTTGTCCTACTTCATCTACGACTGGCTTATTTACTCATCTGAGAAGTTATCATAAGAAGGAATCAGCAGAGTGTGATAAAAACTATATGCATTCATTTTGATTTTTTATGAATGTATAGTTGGTTGAAAAAGATACTCCTATTGTGTATTGCAATGACATTGAAGAGCTTGTAGCAATTGTACTTCATCATAAAAGTAAAGGAAAAAATGATGTTGATATCAAATTAGGTATAGATGGAGGGCAGGGATTCCTTAAAGCAGCAATGTCAATAACCCTTAAAACCAGAGTTAAAAAATGATAAAGTTCCAGAGAAACTAAGCAAGTGTGACGGATATGCGTGCAAAGATTTTAAAGACTCAAGTGTTCACAAAACTATTATATTTGCCATTTTGGCTTCATTGAACAAAAAATATCATAATTTGCTATTAATTTTAGATAAATTGAACATTTCATTCTTAGATTACACATCATTTGAAGATCTAAAGGTTTTTCTTCAATTGGTTGGAAAACAAGCTGCAACATCAAAGCACCCTTGTCCGTGTTGCATGATGTCATCTCCTAACTTTCAAAAAGCTGATCATTATACTCTAGAATCTTTGTGTAGATAGATTGTACTACCAATAAATGGCCGATGTTACAAATTTAAAAAAGAGAAAAAAAGCACACAAATATTGTTAATCCCTATTTATTAACAGGCGACAAAAACAAAAAATACTAGAACTTGAACCCTGCCACATTGTCTACTTGGTATTGTTGCCCCATTTAACTGGTTTTCACGATGGAGGCTACAAATTTAGTAGTTAAAGAAATTAATTAAGGGGACAAATTAAAATGCTTAGGCGCACCAAAGTATCTCTCGGAGATCTTCACATTGCGATAATACCAGCTATGATAGAAGGAAAAGTTTGCAAGGCGGTGTCAACATGTTCTTCCACATAATGCTGTCACATTTGTGGGGAAGAGCATTGAGATGAATGATGTAATATATTATCAAGAAAAGAAATGAACAAAGAATATCTTTTTTTGGATTATTAGCTCTTCATGGGTGAATTAGAATTTTTGAATGCGTTCTTCACATTTCATACCAATTAGAAATTAAAACATTGGTTGCCAAGTGCAAATGAAAATAAAGAAAAGGTTGCATGAAAAAAAAAAAGAGAGGCCCAGGAAAAGTTTAGACGTGAATTGAATTTTTTAGTCGATGCACCCAAATAGCAAACTGATAATATAAATGATGGAAACTGTGCTCGTTCATTTTTAAAAAATGCTGTGAAGTCGACTGAGATAATAAGAGTTTGCTTAGAATTAATAAAACACTTGAGAATTATTCTAAAATGCATAATTTTGGATCGTAAAATCAGTTTGGATAAATTCGAAAACTACGCAAGAGTGACCCGAGACTTTTATATTTAACAATACGGATGGTATCCTATGCCTGTTACCCTTCATAAAGTTTTATTTTATAGCAGAGCCAATATGGAAACGTACATTTTTCCAATCAGACAATATTCTGAAGAAGCCCAAGAGGCTAGAAACAAACACAACAAGCAGTTTAGGGAACATACAAATACGAATTTATTAAACAGACTAATAATTACTTCAGATCCGGTTATAGCAAGTTTCAGAGCATGCCCAAAAACTAAGCATATTAAAATAAATCCTGAGTTGTTAAATTTATTAGAAAGTGAGCAAAGTGAGACGGCTTTAGAAAGTGACAGTTCTGTGGACACATCTGAGGATTCACTAGATGAACATATCATCCCCAGAGATACTAAACAACTGAATAATCTATTTTTGCCTTTTTCAAATTGTGTTTTGTTATCTAATTGTAAAGCATAAATGTGTATTTCATAAAAATTCTTAAATATTGAAATTAAAATCTAAAAATTCTTAAGTTCTTTAAATTTGCTCCATTTTATAAAATTCAAAAAGTGTTATGTATGCTTTTTTATTATTTTGCGTTTTAATGATTACTATATCTATAATTGTACTTTAAATAAGCAAAGTTATAGTCTATGTTTGTGCTTGGAATTTTTTCCCTCAAGATTGTTAAAATGACGCACTGTGTGACTGTTCTAACTAAGAGTTTTTTTTGTAACGTAGATGTTTTGATACTTTTAAGAAGCAGTTGTGAAACGCGCTACCATGATTCTATTTCTTTGTAATTTGATGTTCTTCGTTTAAAAAAAATTTACTTTGCAAAAAGTGAAAAAACCATAGCCACCCTAGCCCGTCTGCTAGTGTGTGCTTAAAAATAATATTGCAGATAAGTGTTTCTTTATTAGTGATTTTAAGTCTGATCTATAAAATTTAACTGGAAATAAATGTACTTCAAAATTTTGGCAAAAAGAGTTGTAAGAGTTTACCAAATTTACAATTTTCTTCCGCAGACAGTGTAAAAAAGTTAAAGTCTTGTGACCTGTGTGCTCGTGGCTTTCAATTGTAACAAAAAAATTTGGTGACGATATCAAAGTTAGATTCAACTTTTACAACCGTAAATCAAATCCAAAAAACATAAACTTTGATTCGTCACTCTAGAGAATGTTGATTGTAAGAATAACGTTTGTCAATCTCGACTCAGGGAATACTTTTCTTATAGGTTAACAATGTTTTTAGTGATGGTTTATCAAACAAAATCCTGAAGCAAGGTGGCATCATTTTACTGTTGTAAAAACACAACTGATTCTGAGTGGCAGGTTTTCTCGGATCATCTTTTGAAAGCTTTCTTACAATCCTATATTCCCTGTCGTTTTGTTTCTTGAGGCTATAATTTATTTTATTAAACATTACTTTGCTTTTTGTAACGACTAATAGCATTACAAACTCCTATCATGGAAAATTCTAAATCAAGCTGCAACATGACACTGAATCAATAAGGAGTTCCTGTCTCTTTCATACAGTTTCTTCAAATTTTCAATTCTACAGTTTGACCATTTGTAATTAAAGTTTTTCGTTCAAAACTGTTTAAATAAAATAAATGTAAATATTGATAAAAAAGAACCATAAAAATTTAATGGTCGCACCTTTTTGAAATTTGCAGTTTCCATTAAATGTTTTTGGAAGTTGTAAATCGCCATCTTAAAATGCAAAAACAAATAAAAAATAAACTAGTAGTTTTAACAATCACCTACCACAAAACTTGCATCAATTTTTAAAAGTAAATTACAAAGTTTGTAAGAAAAAGTTTTTAAAAAGGGATGGTTTCATCTTTTGGGCCGACTTATCCGAACGGCTCTCGCGTAACATCTGACTTTGTTTCCGATAATTATTTTTTTAAATTCTTTTTTTAAACTGAGCTTCTTAAGTTATATACAGTATCTAAGCTAGCTAGTTAGCTTCTGTTTGTGTGTTTCAGATTCTGTTTTACTTTTTAAACGTTTATTAGATAAAACGTTTATTAGATTTGTGGTTAGAATCTGTAAAATCAAAAGTATTTTAGTTTGTATAACCTAAATGGATTTAAAAAAAAAACACAAAAAAAAACATGAAAATTGAGAATGTTACTTCATTTTAGTTTTTCATTTATGAAAGCAAATCTTTTTTTATATGCGCTAGTAAAATACTTAAATGGTCTAATGTATTTATCTGACTGCTAATAACTTAATTTAGCATTATGCAAACTTTATGTTAAAACTAATAATTTATATTTAGCTCTTGTTTTAGTTTAGTGGTAATTTTCATCTTATTCTGAAGTTATGCTTCAACAAACAAGTGAAAAATCTTGTTTAAAGTGTCAAGAAATTTATAGTACCCTACAAGATCATATTTCAGATCAGCACCATCTTTCAAACAATGACACTGTTCTAAACAGTGTGCTGCTAAATATACTATCTCTGATGATAAATAAAACTCAGTCACCTCTACCAGCAACATTGGTTGATCATTTTTCTATGTCTCCTTTTCAATCAATTCATTTATCAACTCCTTCATCAGTTTCTGGATCTCTAAAGAAAAATGAAAGTAAAGAAAGCAAAATATGTTTAGAGAAATATGGGACTTCATCTGGTGTTTCTCTGGCTTCTGAAACTGAAATGCTTAACAATCATCAAATAATAAATAATCAAATATCATTTCAACAGAACTCATTGGTTCCTTTGGGATTAGCAAAAGGAAAAGATGAGCAGACCAAAATTAATACTTTAAACTCATTAGGTAACAATAACTTACCTGAATCTTTAAAAAATCAAAATTTTGGTGCATCTAGTTTTGATTTTCCCTTCCTAATTCAGCCCAGTGATCTTCAACCAACATTTATTGCTCCTGATGGTTATTTGACTCATATGGGATTATCACTTTTGCTGGGGAACCAAGCAAAACAAAGTATTACTGGTAAATCAGACCATCTTGACATTGCAGATATACTTGTCAACAAAATGCCAATACCAAGTTTAAATAAAGCATTTGATTCATCTCTACTATCAACTTTATACTTGCATCAATTAGGAGTTACACAGCATTCTGTTGGAGGAAGTGAGGTTTTTAACTTTCCTAACTTAAGTAATGTTGATGAAATTTCCACTTCTCATGCAGCTCAAGCACAAAATGCAACACTGCACCAGTTATTAAATCGCCATAAACAAATATCAGAGCTTATAGAATCAATGAATGATCAAACTAAAAAAAAACACCTTGCTAAAGATTATTTAGAAAAAAATAGTTTTTCTGTTTTTGCTCGTCCTGAGGAAAGCTCCAGCTCTATTTCAAGTATTCCCCCTTTAATGAAATTAGAAAAAAATATATTGGGAGATAACAATAAGCTACAATTGTCAGATTTTGGCAAAACTAATGAAAATCATGAGGTGGTTTGTGACCAAGCTCCCATGAAGACTTTATTTAATCTCAAGATGCAGAATAATCAAACTGATATTTTATTAAACTCTGAGAGCAATGAAATAAATGCTTCTATTCACTCTAATGTATCATTAAGTTCTTTGCAAAGTTTAATATTAGAAACTGCAAAAGAGGTTGATGAAGAAGAAAGTAAAAGAGTTGAATTAAGTTTGTCTAAAAATTGCCCTGAAAAGCCAATTTATACAATTATTCAGGCATTGACTCCTGAAAAAGGTGATATCTCTGCTGAGTCAGTTTCTCATCGACCAAAAGTTCTATACAAATGTAGAGAGTGTGGTGTAACTTTCAGTGTATTGGCAACACTTCAAAATCATGCCAAAACACATACCGCTGCAGCCGTAGAAACTTGCAGTTTTTGTCACTTAGAGTTTAGCAACCTTTCTGATTATCATCAGCACCTAGTTACTCATCGAGGAGAAGATAACATATTTGTTTGCCAATTTTGTACAAAAATTTTTTCAAGTAAAGGTGAATTTAGTAAGCATATTACTGCTCATACTCAGCGACGACCTTATGCTTGCTCTCACTGTCAGAAAGCTTTTAGAGATCCTGGTTCTTTAACTAAGCATGAACGGATTCATACTGGGGAACTGCCATTTGTATGCACAGTTTGTGATAGAGGCTTTGCTGAAAAGTCTTCTTTGCGAAAACATTTGAGAACTCATTCTGGTGAAAAACCATACAAATGTGATCAATGTCCAAAAGCTTTTTCTATATCAGGTAATCTTCAGCGACATATGTTTGTTCATAATGGCGAAAGACCTTTTAAGTGCTTCAATTGTATGAAGGCATTTAACAACCCTAGTCATTTGCGGAGGCATATAAAGAACCTACATCAAAAGTTAGCTGATAAAAAAGTTCATAAAGCTCCTGATGATGTAGAGGAAAGTTAGGCATGATGATTTATGGATTCATTGTGATGTTTTTTTGTTTGCGTAATAATATTAAGCAACAAAATTTATTTGCACACTGTTTTCTGTTATGTATAATGACTGTATATTTAAAACTTTTTCACTAAATATTTTTTATATTTTGGTAAATAGAAGTGATTATTATTAACATATCAAGTAATAAGAATATTGCTACAAGTTAAACCTGCTTATATCTAAATCTTTTACATATGGAGAGTTATTAAATAAAATCCGTTTAAAATTCATTTTATTAGTCGGTTTCCATTTATCAGAGAATTGTTATCAGAGAAAAAGTCAAATTGTTCCTAAAATCACATAAATTGTATAATATTTTCAGATACTCGCAAAAATTTTTCTTTTATGATGGAAATTCACCCCAACTATTTAACCTTCTTAGAACTCAAACGTCCAAATTTTGTAATAGAATTAGTAAGAATTTTAAAAATTTTCGTTTATCTACAGTGGCAAATCCTTTAAATTAATTTAAATTATTTAAAATCTTTTAATTCTCTAAAACGGTTTAGAGAGCCATGATACAGACGATCAGTTTTTAGTCTATTCATATCTTGTATGACATCTTTTCGCATGTATTAAATTTCATCAAGTGGAGCAGTGTCAATTTTAAACCATCTCTAGATAAGTTTTAAGAAATATATTGCATAAAAACAAAAGTGCTTCATCAGAAATAAATCAACTGAAAACATTAAAAGAAAAATTAAATTTCAAAGCAAAAGAATTTTGAAATCAGTTCAAAATGTTAGAAATATTGCTACAAGTGATGTTAGAAACTCTAACTTCAATTTAAAAAAATGCTAAATTTATAACCTTGAAAAGTATTGATTTAATTAAAATATATTTTCAAAGCAAAATCTGTTTATTAGGTAATGAAATACATATAGCGGTTTGTTATTCATTCAACTTAGTTTATTCAAATTTTGAATAAAGTGTTTAAAAATCTCTCTTTTAACCTGTGAGTTAACATTGTAGACTTGTCTCATATTTGGAGCATAAGTTTTTTAAGATAGGATAATAGGATACTGTCTCATATTAGGAGCATGTGTTCTAAGGTGGGACAAATTAGAGGGGGAAGATAAAGAGTTTTTTTTTCACTACCTTTTCTTGTTAGTGTTTTTGTAACAGTAAAAGTATTCAGGCGTTTCTAGTGATCCCTGAGTACTCGTACTATTACAAAAAAAAGGTTTTCTTACTTTCAATGGTAAATATTTTGAAAAAGAATCAATATATAGAAATGTGATCTGCCCAAAGAAACATTTTGCTGTACAAGCGGTCAAACTCTTTTAAAGTGTGAACAAATGTTGAAAGGTCATCTGCTTATAATTTCAAACTCTCAGTTTTGGCAACTTGGGGACGGACGGGCAAGAAGAATATGTTAATTTTCAAAATAAATAAAAAAAGATATATACTATAGTCATTTCATTTAATTTACTTTTTTGGTTACAACGTTTGAACAAAAAATAGTCATACTAAAATTAAAATTTAAAAAAAAACTACTATCTTTCTCAAATAAAACAACTTTTTCAAGATTTGAGTGATAATCCGTTTTGCCAACATTTGGTGGGTAAAATCAATATGTGAATCGGGCAAAACGAATAATGATATATAATCAAAGCAATCGTCGAAAAGTATGATCCTCAGCCGGAATATGAAGAACAAGTTTCGAGAGTCCACTTTCTGAAATTATCACAGTAAATCCAATCCTTAATTGGAGGGTCTTTATACTTTTCGTTGCAGGCAATGCAAAAGAAGTCGGTTTTTCTTTTGGCACGTATTTTTCTAATTATAATATTTGATAGACCCAGAATGTCAAACAACACTTTCTTTTTTATTGTTGCTGCGTGAATCCTTTCTTTCTGCGCCATCTTTATTGGTGTGCTGGTTAAAATTTCTGCTTTTTGCTGTTTGTTTGAGGATCGAATTTTCTTTTTGCTTTATCTGAACCGGTATTGGCCTGATTTCTTGTAAAATTCTTGAATCTGTTATGTAGTAACCTTGATTTTCATTATTGGAGATATTTGTATGATAAGAGCCGGCGACAGGGTTCGATGTCGGCGATGGTAGGCCTTGAGAAGAGAATGTGTCCAGTAGCAAACAGCGATGGGCTAATAATTGATATATTTGGCTCAGCCACAGTTCAATTTTGCTCTCCTTTTTTAGTGCAACTGACGTTAGTCTCTGGTACGATGTTTGCAGTACTTCCTTGATAAACCTCAGACGATGCAAAATGTTCATCTCTAATATTGTAACTATTGAATAAATATATGCCTCTTGCAAGGAAACCGCTGATTGCGTTTACTAGTGTAGCCCCTTTCAGATACGCTCCTGTAAAAAGTTTTGCAAAGTTATACTGATTGATGATTCTGCCTGGATGTTGTTTCTGGTTGCAAAATCAAGTGCTTCGTAACTTTTGTGCGGTTCATAATTGTCTAGTATTAAAAGTACTTTATGTTCTTTAGCGGGGCACAATTTTTTCACTAACATTTGCAGCCAGTCTAAAAACTTGGTAAAGTTTATCCAACCGCTGAAGGTGGTCGTAGCTTCTGCACCAAGAGGATCACCGTCTAAGAGCCTTAGTTTAAGTCTCTTTCTCTTTAGAATGAAAAACGGCGGAATAAATATTCCCGAGATACAACAACAAAAAACTTTATTCGTCAGGACTTCTTTACTCATTACTAGAAACAATTCCAACTTGTTTTTTCCATAGGTCGACAATAATTTAGAAGGTTTTGTTGATGATCTCCTTACTTCAGTGTCATCCATGTTAAAGATCATATCTGCTGAAAAATTGTGTTTTTCTACAACTTCTTCCAATAAACTATAAAGTCAAGTAACAGCTTCTCGATTGAATCTTTTGACACGAGCTATTATATAGATGTTGATTCAGGAGATCTTAGATCCAGTGTTGGATGGCGGAGCTTGAAATTCTTAAATCACCCTTCGCCAACTATATCTCCGGAAAAAACACCAGGTTTTTCTCTCTTTTTAGCGAATTCTCCAACTATTTGCAGAAATTCGGTCCGCGTGAGGTCATTAAACAAAGAACCCATTTTTTGAACATAGAACAAGAGCTTTTCTTCTCCCTCGAGCGTAAAAACAGATACAAAGCGACCTTATTTCTTTATAGAAGATCCACTCTTAACGTGTCTGTGCAAAGTTGAATAAGTAATGCCATACATTTTATGAGCTTTTAACGTTGAAGTTTTCCTAGCTTCTTCCATTGCTTTATCTAAGTTTTCCTCAGACCAACGAGCTAGAGTACTCTTACGCTTAGAATTATATGCCATCTGCAATAGATCATTTTTTATTGTATAATGTATAATAACACACCGTGTAAGTAAGTAAATATTAAATAAGGATGGAAAAATGGACACTATCCTTTTTACCCGGTTCTGTTATGCCCGTCGGGCACGTTTTGAAATACCTTCAAAATTAAATAAGCACGGTTTATAAAACACAAGATATATTATACTTTTTACACGTCTGACAAAATCAGATTTTATGATAGTATTGAAAGACGAATAGCAATCAACACAATAAAACTAACACGTGGTACTTAAGGTGGTTTTATGACTAATTTCGAAGCAAAATCACTTACAAGAACGTGTACATTTGATCAGCAATCGGTACCGTCGTTTACGTACTGTCCGACCACCCTCCCAGTAAACATTGGACGTCCTTAAACGTCCGGTGGCTTAACGTTATTCTCAACAGGTAAGACGTTTGAATAAAGTAATCTTAAAAAAAAGAACTGGACCAGTTTAGAAAAAGCCATAAGTCATATTACTATGAAATACTCGTCCATATGTTGTTATGGAAACACAAAATACAGTATTTGAACTAGGCTGAGAGTTCATGCAACATTCTGCTTATCCACCAGACTTAGCGTCATCGATATTAACATTTGTTTTGCTCACTTAAGAATTCTCTTAGAAAGCACTTATTTACAATCCGGAAAGACGTTGAAAATCTCCTCGTATTTTTTTTTAGTCCAAACCAATATCATTCTACAAGGTTGGTATTCGAGACTTGCTAACAAGATGACAGAAGGTCGATGATTATAACGGAAAATATCTTAATTATAGCTAATATATCTAAACCTACTTTTTGAAATAAAGTTTAAACAAAAAACGACAAACCTTTTGCATACTCCTGCAATATTTGATTGTTACACTAAAGCTCACGCTTCATGTTTTTATTGTACTTTTCTCTTCATTTTAGGATTTATTTGAAGTTAACATAAAATTTTGTTAAAGAAAACCTTCGCTTTCAACCAACCATTTTAATTTCCAAAATCGAAGAAAGAATCTCATAGGCCTACATGATTTTTTTTTCCTGCGTTCTATAAAACCATTTCTAAAAAAGAAAAAAAATAGCGCTGCAACACTTTTTCTCTTTTCCATGGTGTAAGTATTTAATCATCATCATTGATGGAATGATGTACGATTAAATACCAATATACTTATATATATATATATATATATATATATATATATATATATATATATATATATATATATATATATATATATATATATATATATATATATATATATATATATATATATATATATATAT
>QPEY01000024.1:1287337-1304851 GCA_014706445.1 Hydra viridissima
TCTATTGAAAATGATCTCGCGAAATCATTGTCATATGATGAAGTAATTTATAATTTTGCCTCGAAAAAAGCTCAAAAATTTTATTTAAGTTAGGAATTGTTTATGCTGCGGTTAGTTAGCAAAAAATGAAATAAAGTTAAAGTAGCTATAAAGGCATAACGTACTTTTTTGCTTCTATGCTAAGTATTTCTAAGGTTTTGTCCCGGGCGGCTTGAAGGCTCTCAGCGGCCCTGTGTATATCAGGAAAGTAAAATATGTTAAATCCTACTTTTTTATTCAACAAACTAACAACCAAAATGTTTCAATTTATTTCTTCAATTCTGCAAACAAAAGCTAACATTGCATTGTTAACTGTTGAAGCACATTGGACTAAACAAAAATCACCATGATTTAATGCTTCTTTCTTCATTTTTTCTGTGTATACAACAGGCTTGTCTTTAAAACTTAAACTTATTTTATTTTACAAACAAGAATTACTTTTATTGTGCATACAGGTAGAGCTAGAGACTGCTGTTGCAGTAATTAATTTTTTTAGGGGGTTGATATGCTTGTTAAATATTTTCTGTTTTGTGTAAGTTATAGATTCTGTTTTTGGTGGTCTTTCTGGTGTGTCTGTTAAAATTCTTGATTTTCCTTTTTTTTCTGCCTCTTGAGGTTTTCTTTCTTGGAGGTGCTTTTGGATATTGTCTAATCATTTCAGGAGATAAAACTGGTGCAGATGGCTGTGACGGTTCATCAGTTGAGTTTTTATATGCATTAAGTGACTCATTATTTAACACAGTAGCTTCAAAAGTTTTTACTATAGAATGATCAATAACATTTAAAATTTTAAAACCTACGTAGCTTTTTTTATTGTTGTCATTATTAGTAGATTGATAAGAGATGTCATTAAGGCTTTGGTTTGTTACCTCTGAATAGTCGAAATCTTCATTTGTAGATGCATTTCTTGAAAAAGGAAAAATACCACATTTTTTGAACCCTGCAGTAATATTATTTGGTGTAAATGAGCTATTATATGCAGGGGTTACTACACTAGCTAAATCATGAACTGTTATAGTTCTTCCTGGGTGATTTAACAACCAGTCATTTTGAGATACAGAAAGTTTTTGTTTAAAAGGACCCAATACTGAAACACAAGAGGTTGAAGTCTATGTGTACAATGTGGTGGGAATGTAAGTAAAACAATTCCATTTTCTTTGCAAAATTTGATTGCATTAATAGTACAATGGCTTTTGTGGTTATCTAGTAATAAAATCTTGTTTTCTTTATTGCATTTTGAATGGAGCTTTAAATGTTCGAGCACTCTTATAAAAAGTTCTCCTGTCATCCATCCACTACTGGGGTTGTTAGCAAATCCAATACAACCATTAGGTCCTCCTATCAGCATACGCTCTTGAAATTTTGCTCTAGGATAAATAAAAGCTGGTGGTATGTTTCCAACTGCATTATTAATAACNTGACTTTCAAATTTTATGATGTTCTCTATTGAAAATGATCTCGCGAAATCATTGTCATATGATGAAGTAATTTATAATTTTGCCTCGAAAAAAGCTCAAAAATTTTATTTAAGTTAGGAATTGTTTATGCTGCGGTTAGTTAGCAAAAAATGAAATAAAGTTAAAGTAGCTATAAAGGCATAACGTACTTTTTTGCTTCTATGCTAAGTATTTCTAAGGTTTTGTCCCGGGCGGCTTGAAGGCTCTCAGCGGCCCTGTGTATATCAGGAAAGTAAAATATGTTAAATCCTACTTTTTTATTCAACAAACTAACAACCAAAATGTTTCAATTTATTTCTTCAATTCTGCAAACAAAAGCTAACGTTGCATTGTTAACTGTTGAAGCACATTAGACTAAACAAAAATCTCCATGATTTAATGCTTCTGTCTTCATTTTTTCTGTGTATACAACAGGCTTGTCTTTAAAACTTAAACTTATTTTATTTTACAAACAAGAATTACTTTTATTGTGCATACAGGTAGAGCTAGAGACTGCTGTTGCAGTAATTAATTTTTTTAGGGGATTGATATGCTTGTTAAATATTTTCTGTTTTGTGTAAGTTATAGATTCTGTTTTTGGTGGTCTTTCTGGTGTGTCTGTTAAAATTCTTGATTTTCCTTTTTTTTCTGCCTCTTGAGATTTTCTTTCTTGGAGGTGCTTTTGGATATTGTCTAATCATTTCAGGAGATAAAACTGGTGCAGATGGCTGTGACGGTTCATCAGTTGAGTTTTTATATGCATTAAGTGACTCATTATTTAACACAGTAGCTTCAAAAGTTTTTACTATAGAATGATCAATAACATTTGAAATTTTAAAATCTACGTAGCTTTTTTTATTATTGTCATTATTAGTAGATTGATAAGAGATGTCATTAAGGCTTTGGTTTGTTACCTCTGAATAGTCGAAATCTTCATTTGTAAATGCATTTCTTGAAAAAAGAAAAATACCACATTTTTTGAACCCTGCAGTAATATTATTTGGTGTAAATGAGCTATTATATGCAGGGGTTACTATACTGGCTAAATCACGAATTGTTATAGTTCTTCCTGGGTGATTTAACAACCAGTCATTTTGAGATACAGAAAGTTTTTGTTTAAAAGGACCCAATACTGAAACATCAAGAGGTTGAAGTCTATGTGTACAATGTGGTGGGAATGTAAGTAAAACAATTCCATTTTCTCTGCAAAATTTGATTGCATTAATAGTACAATGGCTTTTGTGGTTATCTAGTAATAAAATCTTGTTTTCTTTACTGCATTTTGAATGGAGCTTTAAATGTTTGAGCACTCTTATAAAAAGTTCTCCTGTCATCCATCCACTACTGGGGTTGTTAGCAAATCCAATACAACCATTAGGTCCTCCTATCAGCATACGCTCTTGAAATTTTGCTCTAGGATAAATAAAAGCTGGTGGTATAATGTTTCCAACTGCATTATTAATAACACACATAGTTACAAGCAGGGCTGTGGAGTCAGTAAGCTAAGACTTTATCATGGACCGACTCTGACTCCAACTCCCGACTCCTTCGTAAGTAACCAACTTGTAACTACAAATTTACTGTAGTAAAATGTTAACATTGGCTATTTCATCACTATGATACAAATAATCCAACCACTTAGAGCTTTAAACAATATTTATTAGAAAACAATTTCTGAACAAACAACTTTTCTGAACTCTTGTTATGCAATAAACTCTTATGCAGTCGCTAATAACATGAATTTGTCAAAATCATGTTTGAAATATTGTCAGTTGGACAGAAAGAACTCGTTCTTCTTTAAGTTCATAATTCATTCTTTAAGAATCTTTTCTACTAAGACCTGGAGAAATTTGCTGGTGTGATTAGCTTTGGTGTCTTTTACTGTCTTGGTAACTGCTTCATTTTTTTCAAAAAAAAAAATTAAACATTAATTGCAAAATAGTTCACTCTGTTAAGAAACACAAAGCGTCCCTTGAGAGATTGATTAAGTTCTTCTTTTTGTTTAACAGCTTCTCCAATCACTAATTTTCTAATACTCTCTCTATCCAGAGAAACAAAGTTAATTGAATACTTACAGTCTTTCTAATGCAAAGTTAATTGAATACTTACAGTCTTTCTGTTTGAGGAGCAGCTCTTTGGTGCTTGGTAGGGGCAGGCCTATCTTTCTACTAAGAATATGCAGCACAGTATCAGACAATTTCAGTTGGAAGTTGGGGCATCATAAAGTTATCTAGTTTAAGGGATGGTAGAGGAGAGTGCAAGGGAGGTGATTTATGATTCTCAGTGATAAGTAGCAAAATACCCTATTGCTTATCACTGTCTTAAAGGCCTTAAAATAACATGTCAAACTACTTGTCCTCCAGTTGTTGCAAACTGGATATCCTACAGCTTTCAGAGCATCCTAGGACTTGTAGTTTTGTAATAACTGGAGGGCTAGAGTTTGATACTTGTGCTTTAGACTGACAGAACATAAAATATTTTAATAACATCTATAAAATCCTTATGAAAATTATGAAACTTTGAAAGATTTTTTTTAAACTGTAGTTGGAGTTGGTACAATTTTTCCGAATCTCCAGCTCCAGCCAAAATGAGCTCTGACTCTGACTCCACAACTCCGACTCCACAGCCCTGTTTACAAGCTGCCCTCTTTCAGCTAAGATGCTTTGACCAACTTGCTTTTGACCACGCTGAGCTATGACATTTGGTGCCTACACAACAGTCATGACACTTATTTCATCTATGTTAAATATGCATTCTGGAGAATATTTCAAAATACAGAGTACTCTCTCTAAGTTGATTTGAAATTCATTCACATTTTGACGGTTAAAACTTGTTGCTCTTGATAGACTTGTATTTTCTGGTTTGCACAGAGAAAGCTTTTTGTGTCTTATCATAAATCCTTTCATCCATTCAATGACAGCAATTTTATTTCAGGACATTTTTTCAAAGCATTACTATATTCATATGCTAAAATTCTAGCATAGTAATAAGTTAAACCATAATTTATTTTTGATGATTTCAACATATAACTTTCTAACATAGCTTCTTCTACATTAGTAAATACTTGATTCACAGAATTATTGGTTGAAAAGTTATCACTTTTCCATTTTCTATTATTTCTGATAATTTTTATTCTGTTACCTAACATACTTTTAGAGTACCCAAATACACCTGCAGCTTCTCTTAACTTCATTGTTTTATACAAAAAACATGTTTAATTGTAATTTTTAAATTTTCCTTGCTTATAAATCTTTCACATTTCTTTTTATAATTGCAAACCATTTTTAAACTTAGTATAATTTTATTTGAAGATAAGTTTGTTATGATCCGTGCAACACGTCCTAATGTGTCCCATGAAAATCATCCAATGCTGCCTTAACCCTGATTTCAGGAAACATTTCACAATTTTTTTGTAAAGAATTTATATTTTATCGCTTAATTTTTTATTTACGTTGCAGAACACACCCCTTTCACTAAAAATGCAAGAAATAATTCCTTGGGTGGAGTAAATTTCTTTGTAAATCCTTACACTTAAGAATTAAAAAAATTAGAAAAAATATCAAAAACCACAAAACGTTTGTAGAAAAGCTACCTGACTGCCTTTGTAAAAGAAATCCTATGACACTTATGTGTAAAAGTATTTTCAGTTGACGAATATATTTAACTTTGTTGAAGAGTTAGCATTTTTTGGATTATTCGCATTGTCCTAAACTATCCCTGTCCTAAACTGCCCCCCTCTCCCCTAATTCAAAACAATTGAAAAAAGAATGTAAAACAAAAAAATAAAAGTATTTAAAAGAAAGAGTGGGAAAAAACCTTAGTCTAGATGTTGGAATATTACAAATATTAACACCATCAATTGAAATAGATCCACTGCTAAGCTCTGTAGTCTTGAACAATGCTGCAAACAAACTACTTTTTCCGGCTCCAGTGCGACCACAAATTCCAACCTAGTAAAATTTTAATGCATAAATGTGTTTTATACTTGAGTAAAAAATTAAAATGACATAAATAACTTGCTTGTACCTTCTCACCAGCATTTACAGTAAATGTGACATTATCTAATGAATTGAAAGCACACTCTCTAAAAATGAATCCAATAGAAAATATTGTAAATAAAGTAAAATAGTTACAAACGATGATTATTAATCGAAAATGATGAAGGAAATAGTTAGTTACCTGTATTTTAATGAGACGTTTTCAAAAGATATTGTACCAGACAAAATTGAAGAATTTTTAATACACTCGTCCTTCTATAGATGTTAAATTTTTCAAATTAAAATAGTATTTTAAGTCTATGAAAGTTAAGTGCTAAATTAATAATGAAAATTAATTATGAAAGCTATTTATGGAAAAACTAATCACTCTCATCACAAATTTGCTAAGTAATTTTTTGAAAAGAGGCTGTTTTTTAATTATTGTGAGCCTGATGCTACTCCTTTCTCATGAAAGTTAATTGTGAGAAATAAGAAAGTGTACCTTAATAAATTCTTCGTCAACTTCATCAATATATTCTGCTAATCTTTCCACAGAAACCATTTCTTTTTCAGTTTCAGTAAGTGATGTAACAAGGCCATTTAAACGATCAGTTAATGATAATGCATAAGATATTGCTAATCCTACAAGACCTAAAACATAAGTTTTAGCTGCAGCATGCAGTAATTTATTGTAGTACAATTGTTTTCAATAGCATCACCTCCTTAGCAACTTGAAACAATTTACACTTACTACCAATTTGCATATCTTAAATATAAAATACTTCCTTTCCCTTGTTAGTTTAATTTGAAAATCACATAAACTGGGAAAAAAAAGGGCATCATATATCCTACTAATAAATATTGATAGAAGTGGTTGTTAAATACATGTAAAATATGTAAAAATACATAAAATATAAAAATTAACAACTATTAACTCAGATTTATGATTAAATGCAAATTTTTACTAAATATAGTTATTCTCCCAATGCTATTTATAAATAGGGTTATTAACAATAAGATTGTTTTTATTTCTATTTTTTGTTATATATTTATTTATGTTTGTTTTAAATTTACTTTATAGTTTAAAACATTCATTTTTACCATAACTTAATAAAACCTCTACTTCAATTGTGATTTACTAAGTTGTATTTAATAGCAACACATTTTACTTAAGGTTTTTTTACTGTTATGTTTTACATAAAGATAAATCAATTCATGTTTAAGCCAAATAAATAAAAATTTATTATTAAAAATTTTTGGTTTGTGTTGTTTTAATAGGATTAAATGTTATTGAACTTTCTTAAACTTTAAAGCAAATTATTTAAAGAAAAAAAAAAATATTAAAATGTGTTAAAATTAGAAATATTTAAATATTATAATTTGAAAAAATTTTAAAAAGTTTTTTTATTCCAAACCATTACTTCAATGAAACTGTAAACCAGGAAAAAAACATACCAGGATCAATACTGCTTAAATGATGCTGAACTACAGATAATAATGCAACAAAAGTAACCATAGCAATACCAATTGCATTCAATCTCATTAGTAACCACTGTGATGCAACTAAACCTGTTTAATAACAAAAAATGAATAAAAATAATTTAAAAAATAACTTTAATGTTTTTAGCTAAAATTAAATCAGAGGTTCTGCTTTTCGTTTTTTTGTAAACTAATTAATGATACCTCAGCCAAACTTAAGTAAAAAATTTTAGCTCAGCTAAAATTAAAAAATTGATGTAATTTGAATGGTGTTGTGGTATAAAGTAGGAATTTTTTTTAGTTTCATTTTGAATCCCAGAAATGTAACTTAAAAATTGGCCGAAAAATAAATGTGACAAATTTATACAAACCAGCATAATTTGCTTGTTGGTTGGAGTCTAGAAACATTTTATTTTCTCCAATAAATCTGTCACAGTGCTTCAAAGCTCGTATAACAGTGATGCCAGACAATGTTTCAGAGAAATGCTCATATATTGGGGACAAGGTAACTGAACACAAACGCTTTAATTCCCTAAAAAAATATAATTTAATCAAATCTACAAATCAACTTCTAAAAAAAATCCTATAAATAAAAAGAACTGATAAATGCAAACCTAGATGTTTTTCTGTAATAAAGCTGAGTGTAGTAATACAATACTGCTAACGGTATGATAAGCAACGTAAACCATGGTACACCATAGCAGGTCACTGCTATTGTACCAATTAAACCAATGAAATTTGCAAAAAAAATGTTCATCATAAAAGGAAGATTGTCATCTATGGAGTACTAAAACCAATGCACAGAAGTCAGTCAGTAAAATAAATAAATTCTAAGCAAACAAAACATTTTCACAAAAATAAAATGTCAAACTTTTCTTTTTTAAAGCCGGAAATAGGAATAAATTTAAATTATAAAAAAGAAAATACCATATCAGAAGAAAACCTATTGATGATTCTTCCTATCTAAAAAAAAGAAAACTTTTGATAATAAAAAAATTCTACTACTGGTATTTACTAATACTGCAGATTCCACTAAACACAATCAACCAACCGGTGTTTTATCGAAAAAAGCAAATGATTTCTTGATCATCACATTAAGCAACTTTTCATGCATCACTCTGGCAGCTTTAATACCAGCATATGCAAAAAGAAATGCCCTTGCAAAAGTTATCAACTAAAAAGAAAAAATATTTTAAATTCAAATCTGAATTGAAAAAGTTTAAAACTTTAAAGTTTTATTTAAAAAAAGCAAAAGTTTATACTTTTCAAAATGTAAGCATTTTAACATATCCTCTGAATAATAACTTTTTTTTTTAAATATTTCATTTTCAGCTGTTAGAATGGTAAAGAACTATATTAAGTAAAAAAAATTTAATAAGAATTTGAGTAAATGTAAATAATATTTAAAAGCAGTATGGAATAATTTTCTGACAAAGTTAAGAAAATAACCTACTGAGTTACCAGCTCCAATTGCAGTATATATTTTTAAATAATATAAAGTAACATTAGACGTAATGTTTGAAGAACTTGATTGAACATTGCTAACCCAAAAAGATAACCACCAATCACTGAGATTTTTTGAAGCTTAATGCAAAAATATTGACATTAAATTAAAAAAATAATGATAACAATGGAGATACAACCACATGGTATAAAACCAATAAAAAACCCAATTATTACACAGTTATACATTAAGTTTTGTTAAATTTTCAGATGAATTTACTCAATAAATAAACAAAGAAAAAAAAAAATTTTAAATGGTTAAAAAAATTATTTTTTAAAAGCAAACCTAATCATAATCGTCATAGTTACCTTGCATAAAAAAAAGGGATATTAAAACAGCTAAGGCTAACAAATGACCCACAGCTTTCCAATAACTCTTATAAACATTTGCAGATATTTCACCATGTAGTTTGTATTCATCTTCAACTAACTCATCTACATATATATAAAAGTAACAATTACGGCTTGTTATTAATATCGTTTAGCAGTAATGTAAATTTATGTTTAAAATTAAATGGGGACCCAAATCAGTCATGTATACTTTCCAACAACTTTTAATGTAAAAAGTAAAAAATTCTGAATACGAAAAACCTATACAACAATTGCATCTATCAAATAAACATTTAAAACATAAAATAAAATATTAGTTAATTATAATATTTAAAAAATTAGGCTTGTATAATAAATAAACATTTTAGCTCCAACACTGTAAATAAAAGATTTTACTGTAATAAATTAAATATATTCATCATTTCTTCTAACATTTCATCATGACTTCTAACATTTTGGTATCACAAATTAAATATATTTTCATAAACTAAATACATTTTAAATTAAATATATTTTCATAAGAAAAATGTATTACATCATTTTGAATTAAAACTGGACAAAACAGAAAAATAGAAAAATGTAAACTTACTAAAAGGTATAAACAGATATTTGAAGCAATTACTAATTTTATTTGTGTTAAGTTTCTTAACTGCAAATAAAGCAGTTAAACTCAAGTATTAACAGCTTTGATAAAGTCACTAAGATAAAACTCAATATACTTTCATTTGTAGAGTTAACTATTATGTATGAAGCAATACAAAAAATTATCTGCTAAGGTTTATCATACTCTTAATTTCAACACATTTCTTGGGTACTTTCTACAAATAAGAAGTTTGAGGTGTGCAAAAAAAAAAATTTTTTTCTAAACATTTTTGAGGGCAAAAAAAGTTTTTTTTCTTCTAAAAATTCTGCAAAAGCAGTAAAAATATTTAATATATAATTAAATAATTTTAAAAATTCAAAGATTATAATTAAAATATATTTAAAGCTGTAACCATTAAATTATTTTTAAACATTAAATCTACTTGAAAATGTGAAGCTAAAGAAGATAAACTTCACTTTTAAACGGTAGCAGATGCTGTGAGAAAAAACAGGCAAATGCAACAGCAAAACTATTATCAAAATAACAATAATCTGAGAATAAAAGACTTTTAGTAGAATGAAATATCAAATCAATTATACTTAAAATGGATTATAATAAAAAAGTAAGGAAAGTGAATTCTTAACTATTATGAATTATAATTAGAAGATTTAATTTTTGTTTTAGCAACTGTTGCAAGATTTATACAAAAAAAAAACTGATGAAAACTGCATAAATTACAACCTTGGGTCTTTAGCATCGAATCTCCTGTGGAAGTTGTATTAACCTAACAAACATTATGGTTAGTAGATTTGTTTTTATTAGTTATCATAATTCATTAGTTAAATTAAATATATACTACACACAAACAAAATATCATATAGTATGAAATCATGTAAATACATATTTTTTCTTTCATAAACAGTTATAGTAAGAAAATAGTAAAGTTAGTAACAAAAAATTTACAAAAGTTGAATTCAAAACTATATTTATTTGAAATTACCTCAACATCTTGTGATTTAACAGTGATATTCACTTCCGTTAGCATATTTGCAGGAATATCAACTTTTGAAATGCAGCCATTTTTCATCAAAACAATAAGATCTGCATCCTGAAGAAACTTTGTTTGATGAGTGACAAGGATTCTAAAATAATTATATTTACTGTTTCGTATTAAGTTATTATTGTAATGAGTGACAAGTATTCTAAAGCAACTTTATTTATTGTTGTGTAGCAGTAGAACAAAGAATCTGAATACTGATCACACTTTGCCATCATAATTTTTTTCACAATTATTTTAAATGCCAAAATATTTCTGACATTTTGAGGGAAAATACTCTCAGGCAATTGTGTGTTGAGCGACCAACTTGGTAAAGCCATATGCTAGATAATAAATATTTGCTTAAAATTTAAAAAAATCCATATTTAAAATCTTTATCAATAAATAATGAATTTAAATTTGTTACAATGAAGCAAAAAAAACAACAACAAAAAAACAGTATGTCATTCTTCTTGGAAAGTTCAAAAAAATGTCACAATGAAAAATAAAGTACAAGAAAAACATAAGTTAAAACAATTTTATTTTAAGGGTTTTGTTTCCATGATTCTAAAAGTTTCTTTTTCAACTTTTCCATTTCTTGACAATATTCATCACACTTCAAGAGGTCTTTTCTTAATGGAATGTGCTCAACACAGTTTCTGGAACGACCATTAACTTTGTTGATACAATTAAGATCTGAATGACTATTAAATGGAGCTTTAAAAGTATTTTGAAGAGAAAGTTTCCTTAAGGAATTAATATTGAGCATTTTGGCAACATTAGAATCCCTGTTGAGTAATGGAGTGAAAGCAATTTGTGCAGGAAAATTATTTTTTCTGCCAATATTGTCTTCACCATTTTTCTGAAATACCTTGTACCCAGGTAGCTGGTATTGATGATTTTTTGAGAAAACACGTGAATTGCAACAAACCAGCAAAAGAAAATCTAGCCACAAAAAACTAGTCATCTCTTTATTTCAAATGACTAAGTCTTACAAGTAAAAAATATAAATCTGGCCTCCAATTTATACTGATGTGTCATCTCTTTGATCCAAAAGACACAATTAATTATACTTAATAAGAAAATACAAAAGATATTAAAATATTTACTTTTCAAATAAAAAAACATGAACTTTGATTTTCAACAAGAATTATGAACAAATAGAAAATACAAAAATCTTTATTTGGTTTGGATTCAAAATTTTCTTCTCACCATCTGTCTGTTAGCAAGAATCACACATGAAAATGTTGTTTTTTTAAAAAAAGAATCTTTATGCAAATTTATGCCATAATTTCTATTTAAAAAATCAAAAGTCAAAAGCTACAAATATATTTAACAACAGATTGATTTAGTTAAACAAGTCTATTTTTAAACATGCTGGTTCTTTCTCCATTTTTTTAAAAAAGAAGAAAGAACCAGCATGTTAAATGCTCTTACAAAAAAATAAAAGACTTTTCTTTTCAATTTTATAAGATTTTAGTTTTAATGAAAAACTTACCTTGTTTTATCTTTAAGTAAACCCATAATGCAATTGTTGAAAATATGTGAAGCCACATGAGTATCCACTGCTGATAAAGGGCTATCCAGTAAATAGATAGATTTGTTCTAGAAGAAATGTTCAAACAACTGTTTTCAAAATTGTTATTTTATTTTATACTGTACAAATGTTTTTAATACCACAACTGAACAAAAATTTTTTCTCAACTGCAGAAAAAATTGACTTTATTTAGCAAAGTTTTATAAAACATTAAAAATCTTATCATCTTAATGATTTTCTATTTTTGTCAAATTTAAAGGACTTTTTTTTTAACTTATAAAACAAAAAGTGATTTTTTTTTTTTTCATATTTGCTTTTTTTATCTTTCTTACATAACAAACATTGTCTTTTTTTATGAATAAATATAGCAATAATGTTTTTAAGCAAAGGAACTTATATAAAATTTACCTGATACACTGCTCTTGCTAGGGAAACTCTAGCTTGTTGTCCACCACTTAAAGTTACACCATTTTCACCTACATAGGTGTGATCACCTGCTGGCATTTGCATGAAATCCTAAAAATCATTTTAAATTAAAGTTTTGAAATAAAAAATGCTCTTTTACTAATTTTAAAAATGCAACATAAGTTTAAACTTCCTCAATGAGTTTATAAAAAAAAAAAAAAAAAAAAATATTTAAAATAAATTTAGAAATTACATTTATAAAATGGGCTTATTTACTTGATACTATATTTTTTATTTAATGCTTTAAGTATTTATACATTTTAGCCTACTGATATATTCCAACTATGTTGAAGTGGAGTTCAAATATCATACAGCATGAAGTATGTTTAAACACAATTAGAAAAATTTAGCTAATTTAATTTCATGTTCAACAAGGAAAATTTAAATTAAATGAAAATTGTTTTAATGTTATTTAAATGAACATTAAACTCCAAAGTTAAATGTGATCAAACTCTAAAATGAAAAGTTATATTTGCACATTATTACCTAAATATTTTACAGTTTCTTTTTCAATTGTTTACTTGATGATCACCATCATAGTATTACTTTTATAGTGAACCACATTCTATTGCAGATGCTATGATCATAACTTACAGTACCCCTAGCCTGTAGCACTGATTAATTTTTTATCTGATATTTTTATTCAAATCTGCATGCAATGTAGAAAGCTTATTCATTGTAGAAAGCTTAAATCTCAAAAGACTAAGATAACGTTTTATTTTTTAGGTTGCATCTAAATTTATTGAAATAAACTACAACTCATTTTATAATTATTTTGAACTTAAGAGAAATTAAAGGGACTCATGTAAGTAAGTTTTTACTCTGCTTAAAAAAAGTGGTAAATTTCAAATCCATGACAATTATGACACGCTTTTGAAATTTTCTTAACATAACATTTAAACTTTAACTAATTGCTTAGTCAAAAAAATATATATAAACTTGTATATTTTTTTAAAACTACTTTATGTTATTTAAGTATTGAAAGGTTTTAACTTGATATCTGAAAAGAAATTTATTTAAAAAAACTTCTTTTACCTCAACCAATGCACATGCAAAAATAACCTTTTCATAAAAAACAGAATCAAAATCGTTCCCAAACAAGATATTATCTCTGATTGTACCTTGTTGTATCCAGGTTTCCTTAAATTAATAAAGCTCACATGAAATAAACTTTTGCAAGTACCTAAATGCTCAACTTAAAAACAAATGTTAATTTTAAGAGAAAAGGACCAAAATTAATTCAAAGAAATGGTGGATATAGAATTACAGCACTGAGCTGATAACTTAATTATAAAAAATATTAAATGCAAATTAAGTAAATGAGATGGTTTAAACTTAGAGATTTATTTGTAGTTCTAGTGAAAACTTTCATACATACCTGAGAAACTAGACCAAATCCTTTTACATCATCAGAGAGGTACACCTTTCGTAATTAAAAAATTTAAATGACCATTATGCATTAGTAATGCAACTAACAACATAAAGCTTAATCTGAAAAACCTAAAAAATTATTGTTGCATACATAACCACTGTGTTTACTAAGTTCAGAGCAGATTGCAGATAGTAACAAACTTTTGCCACTTCCAACCTGACCAACAATACCAACAAAGCTTCCCTGAATTAATTATAAGTCTATAAATTAAGTTTTGAAATTGAGGCTTACAGAACAAAGAACACCTAGAATATTTATTCTATTTCATACAAAGCTAAAGAAAAAACATTTAAAAACTTCAGTGTCTTTAAATTTTATTCTATAAATTTTTTAAACTCTAAAATAAATATAACTAGAGTAGTAACTAGAGTAGATTAAACATAAGTAACGCCTTCTTTTGATATCAAAAACAATTATCAGGTTACAAGACAGAACAGAAAAAAATTTATTTAAACAATGTAAATGTTGTTTTTGATTACTTCATGTCATTACTAAACTTTTACATTAAATTTCAATATCTATTTGGAAAATTAATTGAAATTTACATAAAAAATCATCAAAAAATTTGCATTAAGAAAAAGATGAGTTTAAGAATCTGTGCAAACCACTACTTTTAAAAAGTTAGAAACAATTAGCAATACAATCTCTAATTTGAGAAATTAAACAAAAACTAAAGCAGATGCCAAAAAGCAGATTATACACATAATTTATATTATTCTAACTACAAACAAACTATCACTTCAATTCATTAATATTCAATACTAAAAACTCTAAATTGACAGTACTGAGAAACAACATTCCTATACGGAGAGAACGATGCAGCTGCTGAAGGAGGTCATATTGAATAATGTTTCCATTCTAAGTTTAATTTTATTGAAAAAAGAACTTTTTATGAAATTTATGGTTTCATAAACATAAAACAAGCATTAGAGCATTACTTACCATTACTTACCGTTATTTACCATTATTTTCCATTTCTGTTGCAACACTTGTTATTTGCTATTCAAATTGTTACAACAATTTTTCTTTGCAAAAATATTACTTTGTTTATTTACCTTGAAAAAAAAAACACTTGGAAAAAAAATTTGTGAAGTTTATAAATTCTATAAACTTGACCCCCAAAAAACAGCTGCTGCATCCTGTTGCTTTTTACTCATTAATCAATTTTCAAAGGTTTTACAGACCAATAAAATATTTTAAGCATTTGGACAAATGATTTGGTAATACATAATAAAATCAGACCTTTTTGATTTTAAGATTTATATTCCTGAGAAGAAGTTCTTCACTTGCTTCATGTGTTTTATCTGGAGAACTTAATGTAAATGATGAATTCTTCATCTCAATAATATTGTTGCTATCTGAAAGAAGAACCATGCATAAACATTAAAATACCACGTGGAAATTATTGATTAATGAAAAAGTTACAAGAAGATATTTCTTTAACTGTTAATAAAACATTAGTTATAAAAAAGAAAAAGATTATCAAATTACTAAAAATTTAGAAACTTATCAGCATCATATCACAACAAAAGATTTGTTTGTTTGACAGAGGAATTGGGCTTGATTTATTTCAGGAGGATTTTTATGAGTAAAAGTGCTGATACTTAAATGGAGGTAAACACAACCTTACATATTTACAATTTAAAGAAGCATAAACTTGAAGGATATAATTCCTATTATGTGAAAAATGATAAATGATATATTTTTAGATTATCAAAATAAGTTTTTCATGGCAACATCTTTAAATGCAAATGAACTTCATGTTACAGCAAATAAAGTTAAACAACCATTTCATAAGATTCTCACAAAAAATTACCTTTGCGTAATACATAGTAGTCATCAGCTTTTATTTCTGGTTGTTTAATATAATCTTCTATTCGTCTCAATGAGATCCAAGCTTCCATCAGCCCATTTAAAACCCATGGAAATGCATTCAAAGGAGCAATTAACATGTTAAACAGGGCAATACTGGTGAACACCTAAAATCCACATAAAGCTTTAACAGCAACAATAAAAGTAATAGACTCCTTTAACTTTAAAATAATAGACTCCAAAAAGACAATGTTAAACTTTTTAAGAGCATTTTTTTTGGACATTTTAAATCCAGATAGAATGGCTTAAACCTAAACAAAGGGATTCTAAAGCTTAGCATGATTAAAATGTTTACTTTTGCAGCTGTTAGATTTCCACCCATGCTGATATATGTAGCAAAAGTTATAATGGAAATTATTACAGGTGTCGCAGCCCAAAAATAAACACATAATGCATCCAAGTATTTTCTTTTCATTACAAACTTAAGTTCATCACATCTAAAATAATTTAAACTTGTTACATAAAAAAATGAAGTATGTTCTAGAAAAAATTATGTTTACACCAAAAATCTATTTTATTTTTTCTACATAGTTCTAATGAAAGCAACTAATGTGCAATTGCTATGAAATTCTTTACAACGACTAACTTAATTCAACTATTATTCTAAACAAAAAATACCACAAATAAAAGGAAATATTAATAACGCAGACCAGAGCCATCAAGAAAAACACTTAGGAGATAATTAGAAAGAAATTATGCAAACTTTAAGAAGCTATACTTTAAGAAATTAGTTAAGAAATTATGTAAAGCAACATTTTAAAAATATTACCTTGCTTTTGTGATTTTACTTACAAAGAATTCTTCCCACACATTTAGCTTAATAGTGCGAATCCCATTAAAGACTTCATTCACAATCTAAAGTTTGGTCAATGCAAAAGTAATTCAATTGTCAATTTAAATTTTTGTATGTCACAAATTTAGTTTAAAAAACATTGTTTAATATACTACCATCACATGGTTTAACTTATTGCTGTATCATTTTTATTTTTTGTACTTTTAGTTTTTACCTTAACTCTTTGATCTTTTTCTCTCATGAGACCCTTTGATAAACTGCCAATTTTATTTGCAATCCACTTGTTGATTGGGATCAAAAGGATAATAAAAGACAAACCTGACAAAAAAGCTATTCCAACCTTGAAATATAAAGTTGTTTTAATGTATAATTTCTGCATTCATTGATTATAAATAACAGAAAAATTTTAAAATTTTGTAATCATTAGAAATTAGCCACATCATTTACAAGATTAACAATAAACAATTGATAAAACTTGAAAAAAAAAAAATCTTTTAAAAGAAAAACAAATGAAAACCTGTTGATATAAAAAGTACAGACAAATTGCTATTTGAAATGGTAGACTCCAAAATTCGTGAAAACTTTGGCAGAAATTCACTACACAGTCAGTATCAGTACTCATGAAGTTCATTATCTGTAATGTAATGAACCAATACTTTAATTATTTAAAAAGAGGTTTCTATGATAACATACTTAAGCATAACTATTAGCAGTAAGCTGTTTAGTTTTATCAAAACTAAGCTCAAAACTGTAGGGTTGATAAATCAGTTAAAAAAACTTGACTAGAAGGGCATAAATCAAAAATTGATCATAAAGGAATTATATAAATTTACAATAGATTTTAACTTTTTATTGTTAAGAAAAAACAAAAATCCATTTTCTTTCTTTCATAATGTATGTATGTATGTATGTATGTATGTATGTATGTATGTATGTATGTATGTATGTATGTATGTATGTATGTATGTATGTATGTATGTATGTATGTATGTATGTATGTATGTATGTATGTATGTATGTATGTATGTATGT
>QPEY01000024.1:1320922-1339876 GCA_014706445.1 Hydra viridissima
TTGTGGCATATATTCTTAGAATCATGAATGGTTTTTGAAGACCATTGAACGTTTTTCTGTAAAACCAAAAGTTCAATTTAGTAATATTTTATTCCTATATAAAGGAGATTGCGGAGAATGGATTTTTTCTATTTTCGTTTACATTTTGAAGCAGAGTAACTTACTGTGTAATTTCTGCACTGTATAACTGTTGTATGCAATTGTTGCATTCGATGAAGAAAACAAAACAGATTACGTACCACTAACTTGGTTAGGGAATGCTATGAGTGAAAATGTGTTATCAATAATTTCCTCTAGAAAATCTACAGATTTTCAGTTGGCCTCGCTGGACAAATATGAAAAAAATAGACTTAGCTAAATCAATATGTCAAGAACCTGAGGTTGGATGGCTTAGGTTTTCAGGTGTCTCTTGGCATTGTTTTGCAAAGAAGTGCATTGTTGAGATCAGGTTCCGAAGAGTAATGGTCTCTCCACGCCGGACGAGTGTTGTAACCCATAAAAAAGTTCATACCCATAAATGCTAGAAGTTGCTCCTTTTTTAGGTTTAATACTTTGTCATTCTGAGTAGCATAAAGGTTGCTTTGGTACACAATATTATCAATAATATCTCCAATTAATACTAAAAATATATCAGTCGGGGTGCTACAGTGAGCAAAATAGTCTTCTATTACTCCAGTATTAATAATGTATTCCGGTAAAAATGTGTTTAGGTCCTTCTTTTTCCATTTACGGTTTGGTTCGGGTAATCGCTAATTAGTTCTGTGTGAGGACGTATTTGCAGATGGAAGGTCGGTCTGAACACTAGATCCAGGTATTGGTGATGGTGGTGCCTGATTTACAGGGCTCTCCAGTTCTTCGTATTTTAAAGGTGACAATGGCGAATCTTCAACTAAAATATTTTCTAGAGTTCTTTCAAAAACCTCAACCAAGCCTCTTGGTGAGGGAAGTTGAATATTTTCCACTTCATCATTGGACACACCTGCATCAGACTCTTCGTCACAGTCCGGAATCTCTTCTAATAGCAGGGCTTCAATTAGAGCAGTATTGTTGGTAATATCCATCTCAATGGCTAAAACAATAAAAAAATTTTTCAGAATAATAATAAAAATAAAAAAAATATATGTTTGATAAAACAAAATAATCACTTCATCGAGTATGTGTATTATCAAAGCTCATTATTTTTTAGACTAAAATCACCTGACGGTACTTTTAAGTCCTCATCAGTTTTTATCAAATATTCATGTAAAATAAAGTGATAATACGTTATAACAGCTTTTATAAATGTACTCTGTGATATAAACAACGCAAATTAGTAAAAAAAAAAAAAAAAAAGCACTTACCTATGATATTCTATTTATAAACACTTTACAATGACACCGCACAGTGAAGTGAAAAAATGGCCGACCAATTGTAACTCGCTCTTCCAATTTATCAACAATGTCACGTGGTAATACAAATAACGAGCTGTGATTGGTTTGCGGAAACGGTGCTCCAAAGGAACGTCAGTTGTAGTTAACATAAAGTGATTTCGTACTTAAGTTATTAGACGAAAAATATGGTGGTACTTCTAAGTACCGTAAGGCAGGAAAGGGTTAAAAAATAAGCTGCGCGTTTTGCACAAAAAACAAAATACTGTTGCAGAAAAAGATTTTTTTCAAAACTCAAAACTGCAGTTGTACAACATAAAATTTGTTGTACAACCGACGTTACGTTGTGCAACTTACACTAGAAAATGTTTCCATTATAAAACAAAGTTGTTGTGCAACTGTTGTACGATATTCCTACAATTTTTGGAAACCAAGCTTAAGACAATAAATTCAGCAATTGCGCGGCATGCAATTTATGCCGACACTTTATAATCATACAAAAATTTCATTGAAAATTCTGAGATTACAACTAACTTTTTAACCTTTTTAAAAAAAGATTAAAAGCTTTATTTCAAAATATGAAAGCATTATTCCGAATTCTGAAAACAAAGTTGTTTAAGAACATTTTATTTTTTAAGTTACTGAGCTAAACCATGAAAGATACTAAAAAAATCTGGGTAGTTGTAATGACTGCGTTAATTTTTTGCAACTGTATTATTTTCATGTATATTGAGTTCGCAGTGATAAAGAAGACAGCAAGAGATATTATTTCCTCCTTTAAGAACAAACTTTTAAACGAAGATGGTATTTGTTCTATTAATGGCATTCAAAGAAAATTCAGTTTTAAGGACAACGACGATGTCACTTGCAAAGATCACGTTCCTTCAGAGAAGAGTTGCATGTATACTAAAGAGGTATATCCATACGACATTAAAAACACCTGTAAAGGCAACCAAATGCTTGAAATTTGTTATTTTAAAAAAAATAAACAGCTATTTTGTGAGAAAAGTATTTGTGGTGATGAACCAGTTTTTATACACATAATCGATCCAAAATCTGGTGAAATTATTGTTGCAGAACAAAGCAACAAAACAGAAAATTTAACTTTCTCTGTACTTAAGTATTCTGAGCAATCGTCTGCAAATGGATTCCATTTTTTGTTTCTCAGTTGTGGAAATAACAAAACAAGAACTCAGTTACTTATTCTTGAAAACAATTTATTTACAAACTTTAGTAGCCCATCAAACACTGAAAGAAAAATAAACGTGAACCTAGTTATGTTTGATTCTGTCTCACGACCTCATTTTTACCGATCTTTACAAAAAACAACAAAAGCAATGAGCGAAATAAATATGAAGAACGACGCAGAAATTCTCGACTTTGAAAAGTTCCAAGCTATTCATGGCCATACCTTTGAGAATTCTCGAGTATTGTTTACGGGATCCCCATTTCCAATAAACTTTACGGGCGAAATGCAGCTGAGAGCAGGAGTCGGTATAGACACATTTATGAACCATTTCCGAAAACATGGATACCATACCTTATATCAAGACGACATGTGTTGGAAAGCTACATGGGGGATACGCATGGACTTAGGAAAGCCTTATGGAAACTGGATTGATCTGGTGAAAAAAATAAACCAATCAAGCATACAAAACACTGGTAAGATAATCTTCTGTGTGATATACTTTATTCAAAATAAGATTGAATAATTATTGATTCATAAAACAAATTGTCATACAAAGATGTTACTAAAATCTGTACAATGAAAACTTCTAAATGAGCTTCTAATCACTTTTACATTAACACATAGATTTAACTTTTGGGTATTCAAGTATTTCATATTATTCTCATTTCATTTTTTATACTTTTATTTTTTATGCAGCATGCGGCTTTTTATGCAGCAAGTGTTGCTCTTTTAAATATAAGCTTAGGTTAATAAATAGGAATATAATACAGTAGGGTACAGCGAGAATTTTTTTTTCTTCTAAAAGCTTAAGAAAAGGTGTATTCTTATGTAAAATCAAATTTTAAATAGGGTTTCCTTGAAAAAATCTTTGATCGGAAAAAGTTTTGATACCCAAATTTGCACTTTTAGAAATTGCCAAATTTAGTAAAATCTTATTTGTCACATTTGTCCTTTATTATGTTTTACATGTCCTTCTTTTTCATCGCTATGAAATATTAAATGCAAATAATGTTTCTAGACCAGTTGCAAGTTTTTTCGATACTTGTTTCAAAGTCATTATCTTGCATGAATCCTACCAGCAATACAGATTCTGGACATTTCAGGAGGGAGGGTCTTCAATTTTCAATGAGGTTTTAATGATTAACAAATTTGGTTATAACAGTTTTTTTTGTTTCATTAGAAACAAAGGTGGTGCCTGTGATGCGGTTTCCCCAAAAAAACAGGAGGTCTATCCCATCTTACTCAAATAATATTTTGATAACACTATTATAACACTATTAAAAAAACAATAAATAAAACAACATATCTTTCAAATCTATTGACATTGAAAATTTATTAAAATTTCTTTCTTTGTTTTAAAAACAGGTAGCAACTCTCTTTGTTGAGCTCTAGCTCTAATATATTCATCTCTTGCATCTGGTCAACTACTGACATGGATGCTACTGTCACTTGTTTTACAGCACGCTCGGTACTTTGAGTATGAATTTTAACAGAAGGAGTTATTAGAGGTGTCAATCTTAGCAATNGGAGGTCTATCCCATCTTAATCAAATAATATTTTGATAACACTACTATAACACTATTAAAAAAACAATAAATAAAACAACATATCTTTCAAATCTATTGACATTGAAAATTTATTAAAATTTCTTTCTTTGTTTTAAAAACAGGTAGCAACTCTCTATGTTGAGCTCTAGCTCTAATATATTCATCTCTTGCATCTGGTCCAACTACTGACATGGATGCTACTGTCACTTGTTTTACAGCACGCTCGGTACTTTGAGTATGAATTTTAACAGAAGGAGTTATTAGAGGTGTCAATCTTAGCAATTCCAATTTATCTTTAGTGAGCGAACAAGTAAAAACAGATTCTTGTACTACACCATTTTCTCATTTGACTAGCTCTTGAAGAGTAGTTGCTGCAAAGTTCAGTTTAGGTGTTTTTCTTGGTCTGATTCGCATGTCTTTAAGGATATTATTACCCCTTTGATCAAAAACTTGGTCAACTGCAAAGTTGTGGTCTTCTGCATTATTACTAGATAATAAAGAGATTAATAAACTGTCATGGTTTGCATACCAAGCGCCTAACTGGATGTAGGAAGTCACAATTTCTCTTACTATACCAGGTCAATTTCTAAGAATTCTCAATTGAGACAGAATGTGATTGGAAGCATCTTCAAGACTGTCTTTAACTTTAATGTCAAAAAAAAGTTTAAAGTAAAATTGTAAACAAAACAAGACAAGTAACTCAAGATTTTTCAAACTCTGATCAGTTAAGTCATGTTTCCTTGTCCACATAAAGACTATTCTCATGCCAGTAGTGAGCCATCTGGCATGACTTAAGAGGCCACAATGAATTTCTCTAAGATTAGGTGGCAATACACCAATCTTAACTGCTTTACATAACTTGTAGGTTTGTTTTTGATCTGTTGACATATTTTTTAGTATTGTTTCTGGAATGTCAACAAAGCTCTCTCCCTCTGGAAGAGCTTTAAATTGAGGATTGTACTCTATTTTATTAACATCAGCAAGACATTTTCCCACAGGACCTACAAAGCCAGTACTACATGATATTAGTCCATCAACTCCTTCTATTAGGTGACGCAAAAATATTTCATTTGAATGAAGCATGCATATGGCCCAGTGGCATTTGTGACCTAACAGGTTTTCAAGATGTGTTATAGCACCACCTTTCCAGCCGGTGTTAATTGAAGTACTATCAGCTCCAAGTACTAAACATGATTCAGTAAGATTATATTGTTGCAGCAAATTATAAACACCTTCAGCAATCTTTTTAGCTGGCTTATCTGAATGAGTATGTGCATTTGGAGTAAAATGACCAAGATATCGACCACCAGGTTCTATAGTCACAGTAATGTGTTGCTCTTTGATAATACCATGATGTAGCTGTCCATTTGAATCATTTATCATTGTTCTTGTTGAATCTTTTCTTCCATCAAAGTAAATACCAATATTATCTGCTTTTGGAAGATTGAAATTGTCATTATTCTTTGCTACTACCATGATTTTTTTTCTTGCTCTCATCAACTTAGAAGGATCACAAGCAAGGTAAGAGTATTCAGGAGTGAGAAATCCTGCTTCAATTAAATCTTGCAGATAACATGTAGCAACTGCTGTAGTTGCGGCAGGTGAAATCCCAAACCTATAAAATAAAACTAGTTTATATTTATTTTTATTAATTCATCATCTGAACTTTTGCTGCTCAACAAAATAATAATCTATATGATTACCTTATACTAGCCATTGCTGTGTTTTTTATTGACATAGTGTTTTTTCTTGACTTCTTTTCTAAAAATTGTGTTACAAGGAAAGCATAGACACCTAATTTAGTTTTTTCATTCTTTTTTCATAAGCTTTTTCGTCACTGATTTTTCTCTTACATTTTTTTCTAAGTTTCATTGTCTCAATCTTATCAGCATGTCCTATTTGCATATCAGATTTTTCACCTGTCTTATTTCTTTGACTGTATAACTAACTGAGCTCCATAGTTGGAATTTTTTTAGAAAAAATACAGATGCATTTTATATGTGCTTTACTTTTACAATTTTGGGGGGAAGAACACCCAGACAGATCATGTTCACACAGAAGTATCTTATGAGGACATGTTATGAGGTCCATTAGCTTATCTAACTTCAATATAAGTTCTTCTTTTACTTTTGCCTTAGTTCTTCTCCATGCAACATTTTCTACTTTCTCCCAAAGGGTTTTAATTCTATAATAAAGCGATTTCTCACCAATAATAACTGGCTGTTGAAACTTAAAATTTGCTTTTCTCTATTGAGCAAGAACAAATGGAATCAGATCGCTAGCAAGATCTTTGTTAGAATATTTATTATGGTGTAGATTGCATGTTATGCTTTTTTGTTCTTTTAGTAAAATCCCTTTTTGAATAACTGCTCTGTTTGTAGGCAGCTCACTAGGAATAAAATCTTTTCCAGGTCCAATAAAATCTGAAATTGCAGTGGCGGATGATCTAGTTTTAACTTTCGACATTTAATTTATAAATATCTCGATTAAATAACTAATAACGAATAAAATAGTAACACATCAATCTTGTATAAAGCTTTTATACAGCGGAGAGCCAAGTAAAAATATCTTTTATAAATTATTCGGCGCTTGAATTTTATTTTTTTCAAAAACATGTAAATCTCACTGTACCCTAGTATACAGTGAGAAAGCAAAATATTTCTTAGAAGTCTAACGACCCTTTTTAATAAACTTTGAAGATTCCATTCTAAGGTCGGATTGCTTCAACAAAATATTGTCAGAATCTTAAAATGTAAGAATGGAGAAACATTGGAATGGGAAACAAGTCAGAACGTAAATACAAACTCTTAGTGTGAAAAGACTTCAGAACAGAAAGAAGTCAGAACAGAAAGAAGTCAGAACAGAAAGAAGTCAGAACAGAAAGAAGTCAGAACAAAAAGAAGCCAGAACAGAAAGATGTCAGAACAGAAAGAAGTCAGAACAGAAATAAGTCAGAGCAGAAAGAAGTCAGAATGTTTTTTCCAAACGGAAAAAAAGTCACATTTACGAACATGAAATCACTTTCTGTTTACAGCAACTTGAAGATTCGCATTTTCTTGTACTGAGTAAATGCAATAAGGAAAAAAAAAATCTTTTTTATGAAACATTTTCTCTAAATAAGCATCTCTGAAATACAAAAAAAGGTAAGCGAGATCTCTATTAAATGACATAAACATCTGTATTAAATGACATAAACAAAGTCTCTAATTAAACTTTTTTTTGAAGTAATGTGCTCTTTATGTTACTTTTATTTAAAATTGCTGTACGTTTTAAGACCAAAGTTTTGTTGATGCATATGCAGTCAAAGCAGTAGCAACTTGACTACTAAATATTTGTGTTGCACTTTTCACTTATATCGCCATTTATAGCATCGAATCTAAACTCTCAATTTCAGAACAGCATTTTATTTGTTCATATGATAGGGTACAACAAGTGCTTCTAAGAGTAGGGTGGGGTAATATGGATAGAGTTTTATATTTTTGTATTTTTGATATGATTTCTTTTCTTAGTTAATAAGCACCATAGAAACTTTTCTTATTTTTCTTTACATTCAGGGTGTATACAATAACTTCGCAATGAGTAGAACATAAATATATTTTAAGTAACTTACTAATCCTTTTTTTAACTACACCTTGGGGTAATAAGGATATACATATTGTATTTGATACATGTATCACATTTATCTCTTTTTATGTATTTAAAATGTCAAAGTTGTTTTGGTTATATCTAGTAGTTTAGTCTTTTTCTTGCTGAATCTTCTTTGGATCTTTTTTCTTCTCTTCTTCTTTTAACCTGGCCACAATATCTTGTGCTGTTAAAATTTCCTCTTTTTTTGCCTGGACACGTGCTCTACATTTTTTTGAATTGGACTAGGTGCAAGTACAGGCTCAATTGCTCTCGGTAGGTTTTTTTACAACATTATATTCTTTTTCATTACAATTATTTACTTCATCACGCTTCGATTGCATATTCATTACCTTCTTTATAGGTTTTGATTTTTCAGCAGAGTAACTAATATTGAAGCTACTACCATTAAAAGAAAGGTAAGGGAAACTACCATAAAGACCACTGCCATTAAAACCACTTTTCAGGAGTTTGCTATCTATCTTACTGACAAGAGCGTTTAGTAAAGTTGGAAATGCAGACTTATCAACATTTTTATGTCTGTTTTCTGTTAACAAATTTTTAAGTTTTTTCTTCTTATGGCATTTCAACGGAACGAAAAAACACCATGTATGATAAAGGTGGAGGATTTGTATGACACTGGTCATTTGCTGGTTTACAAAACAGTAAAGTATACAATGATTTACTACATGATGGAGCAAGGTAATACTCAATCCTAAACATTCCATTATACTTTACCTTTGCATACTATCATGTTGTTCAGAATATTCTTTAATAGACCTTGTGACAAGCTGGAAGTGCAACTTGTGGATTAATTTATAAAAGTTTCATCATTCATAGCTGTTACTATTAAGAGTGAAAATAAGTGGCATCATCTATGAATAAAATGTTTTTATGAGGATTTTTTCATTTTAATTTGTCATAAATTGGCAATCCATTAGTAAAGTAGTTATCATCTATGAAATCACAGACGTACTAACATAACTTTTATTCACATAATGTAGATTCTTTATCCAGCTGCTTTTCTAATCAGAAAAGCAAACAAGTGCATGTCAAGTGCTAAGCAATGTGCCTGTATCATACTGAAAGTATGACTTAGCATAAGCACACAACCTCTAAATTGCATTCAACCATGAACTTAAGATTAGAAATTTAGGCTAAAGCATAACCAGATCTTTTTAAAATGGATCCATCTGAAGATTAAAAAGAACAATAAGCGGACTTGACTAATGGATCGCCAATGCTTGTAGTATAGCTACTTAATGACGAACAGCTTTTGCATCAGAAAATCAACTTTATCATGTTTAAGAATAGGGATTAAAAGTTTTAAGTAGAAATTGGAGACTTTACTTACGCTCTTATAATAAATCTTTAGCTTAGTTTTTCTTACCAAACCATAAAACAATTTTCCAGTGAAAGTCTTCTCTTTGGACCCTGATGATTTCTTTTTTTCGGAAATAACCTTGCAATTTTTTAATATTGAATTTTCTGAGACTTTCGTTTTTTTGCAATATAAATATCTATACTGTAACAAGTTACAAATAACTTGGCTTCAAGTTGTACATATTGTAGTTTAAACTGATAAAATCCTCCCTTTCCGACCTCACGGTTTGCTTTATTTTTTGTGTTTACAACATTCTTTACAACCCGAACAGTGTTTATCAATATTGCTTTAATCTAAAAAATGATTTCTCTGATTTGATTCAAATTAGTTTAAAATAGTTTCTTTTCGTTCTGATATTTTCCCATTCTGTATTCTTTCCCTTCTGACATCTTTCTGGTTAGATTTCTTACTGCACAAAAGGTACAATTTTTGGTTCTGACATAATTCAGTTTTGACATTATACCCTTCTGACATCTTCCCATTCACTAGGTAATATTGGTGCAATTTTCCATTCTGACTTTTTATAGCAACCCTTTGCGCTTTGCGGTCTCTTCGATATCAATTTATAATGAAGTTACTAACCAACTAATGATTGTGTGGGTGTATATTATTATGTGCCAATACATACTTAATAAATAATTTTAGATTGTAAAAACTCATCTACCTGAGTAAGAAATGGACATCAAATAACGGTATGGGTCTCTGTGAATAACTTTATAGGATTAAATACATCCATGAATTTATTGTAAAATTAAGTATTGACTGTAATGTACGTTTCTTAAAACTCATGGAACCATTGAAGCTTTCTTATATTCAACGGGAGCAAAACACTTTTTATCAATCTTATGGTTAAAGGCTCCTCTTTAAAGCCACTGTTGATATTTCAGAAAATCTCAATCTCCTTAATTTGCAAATTTGAAAATTTTTAATAGCAGAGACAAATCATAAAAAACCAAGTTCATTTAAAAAAGTGGTTCATTTTAAAAGGCTCTGATTAAACTTTGATCCTTTATGCCCTTTCACTAATTGAGGACATTAAGAATAAAAAAATTAATTAGAGTTACATTGCACTTAAAATATCTGGAAGTTAATGGAAGGAAGCAGGTAAAAAATATACATTCTCCAATGTTGTTGGAAAGAAACTCTGAATTCTTTACACTGTCGAAAGTCAGCATTTCAAAGGAACAAGGTACAACAACTGAGAACACCGATGTTGTTTATTGCAAGATTTTAAAAGAAATGACCAATCATGTGGTGCTTGGAAACACAGTAAATGACCTTCTCAAGCTTGAAATTGTGGAGGATAATTTTTGAAAAAAACTCTTTATGTTATCAACGCATCAAGAGCAGTTGATGAAACAGCTCTCAACAAAATATCCTAAAATTACTCCAAACTTCAACAGCTTAAGATACTGGAATCAAATGCCAAGTAATCATTGAAATCGCAAAAAGAAGTTCCATATTAAGACATTGCTAATTTGATCAACACAAATTATGTTAGATTCTGAACTTCATGCAATCTTAATGTTACCAACCTTTTGTGTTGAATTTAAACTCAAGAAAACACCTAAACAGTTAACGTAACACAATCCTTCCACCATAGGAGTCTTAAGAACCCTAGAAGTTAAAAGATGGATTATGACAGCTATGATGCTGCTGGATCAAACAAAAGTAAAGCTCGTCAGCTCAAAAATGTGATTGATGCTTCTTTGATCATGGCTGAAGTCTCTTCTGCTTTGATCCTATCAACTGAGTATTTGCCAGAAGCTTTAGAATGGCATGAAAATCTAAACGTTTAGATGTACCCATTTCACCATGGTCAATTTCACGGTAGCTTCGTTGAAACTTTAAAACTCTTAGCAAGATATGTTAACTTATATGGACCAAAGTTAGGAGGAAAAAATTTATGAGTTTAAGAATTCAAAAATTTTTTTTTCCAGTTACTAAAACTCCTAAAGCTTATGCTCTTATCTACCATGTTCTAGAAATTTTTGAAGGCTATGGCACTTCACATAGATTATTTAGTGAACTGACAACAGAAGCAATCCATCATTCAAATATCACTGGAAAGTATACGAAAGAAACAAATCCCATCCAAATTATGGATTTAAGCTTTTGTGGTCAACATTGACTTCATCAGTAAATATTCGTGAAATTATTGAGAAAAACTTTTTAGCTTTAAAAAGTTAATAATTTCTTCTTTTTAGTAACTCTAAATTGCGCAGAAAAAATTATTAAAAGGCGGTAGAAAAAATTTATATTACGTAATATGTTGCGTAAAAATTTATATTACGTAATAATAACTGCTATTAACTAGAAATCTTTTTTAGAGACAGATGAAAATCACGGAATAAAAAAAAAAAAAAAAAACAAACACATAAAGCACATTTTATTGCTATATATGGAATATATATTAAGAAATGCGCTGTGCTTTTTGATAGCAAAGAAGATGTAACTTTTTATTGACTAGTAGATATCAATATTATTTAGAAAAAGTTTATGTTAAAAAAAAAAAAATTTAAAAACCTTCTTAATTAAGCGTATTTTTCATCGATATCTTGAAAGTGAATGTTTTTCTCAGACAAAGCTAAAAGATTTTGATTTTTTGCATATTTACTTTACCATATGAATATATTCGTACCTTCTAAGATTTTCATAGGAACAGCCGTAAGTATATGACCTGAAATTTACAGGTTGTGAAACATTAAAAAAAAAAAAAAAAGAAACTAATAAGCATAGATCATAAGAAATCTTAAAAAAAAACAAACAAAGTTTAGGTAATAATAAATGTGTAATTACCAACTCTTTTACCTTGACCAGGGTCAGAAATAAACCTTTTTTTTTTCAGTTATTTAACATCAAGCAAGAGAGTTTGTCGCAAATTTTTATGAATAAAACGTTTCCCCCTAAGTTTTTAAAAGAAAAACTTAATAATTGTGATTTTAGAAAAAAAGTTTATAGAAAAAAAGTTGCATTAATGTAATTTGAAAGAGCTTTATATTTCATGCAAATAACCAGATAACACACTAGCATCGGCCCAACATCGGCGCAACGTCCGCATTTAATCGGCTACAGATGTAATTTCTATGTATTTTTGATGGGCGGCTGCTCATCGGTAGGACGTAAACAAAAGCGTAAAAATGACATTGGCAATTTACCTTATTACGATGAATAAGCTGATGAATAAGCTGATGAATAGCCAATCAGGAACTGTGCGAAAAAAAATACAACTGAGTTATATATGACATGTAAAAAATATATTCTAGAGTAAGGTATACCAATAAAGGTATATTTGGTAGACTCAAGTAAGAAAACAATAACCATACTATTGTAATAAATAATTATAACTAGATAATACATTTAATATAGGTTATTTGCAGTATAAAGTATTGCATGTTTTTGTCATTTACATATTACTTTTTAAAACTGTAGATATGGCAAAAAAAAGTTTATAATATAAACTTTAAGTAAAAATAAATAAAAATAAAATAAAACAGCTGTTATATTATTTAAGCAACACATGTATGTATGTATGTATGTATGTATGTATGTATGTATGTATGTATGTATGTATGTATGTATATACCAAATTGTGATATTTTTAGATATTTCGTATTATGCATTTTTTGCTTTATTTGTTGTACATTTTGCATGGATTGCATCCCTAAAATAATAAACAAAAATAACACCTCAAACATAAAAATGGGAATTTTATCAAAGCTTAATAATTATTAGTAAAATAAATCCTCTGCATTTATCCCAGGCAACTCTTTCTTGGTCTTCTCTCGCCTTTTACGACCTCCAACTCTATCAGATGAAATACGCAGCCATGTTTTTATAGCTGACTCAATTTCAACGTTTTTAGCATCCTTCATCATGGGATTTGCACGCACAGAATCTGTATAAAATATAAATATACTGCAAAACCTTTGTATTTGCAAAGCAGTCGAAATATGCTATATTAATACTAACTTAATTTCAAAAAATGCTTAAAAGATTAATAACCTGTCACAAATCAGCATATGAAATTATATATGCTACTAAACTAGAACTGATACTGAGGGAATTTTTCACTTTCAGTTATTCTAATACATTTTATACCAATACTGCATAAAATACCGACTGCAGCCAAAAGACCATAAATAATTTCCATAAAATTTAACCCTAATACTAACAAATTTTGTGAAAATGGCAACTTTAGGACTCATTACCATGTTGTTACTATTGTAATTTTACAATAGAATTTATAAAGCTGTGATACAATGGTTTGTATATCTGAAAAGATTACAAGTCAGTGGTGCGAGCACTCTAAAATAAGTTTTGTTGATTCTATGCGATTAATTGGCTGTTCTTCTTTGACAATTAATTTGAGGCTTTATGACATCATTCTGTTTTTAATTTCCACCAGCAACTTAACTATATCATCTAAATAATATGTTTTCCATTTTAAGTTGAATCAAACCTTAATTAAAAGTTTGAATATTTCAAATTAATAATAAAGACCATCATCTCTATATAAGGCCGATGTCATTCCGACAAATAAAATAAATTGACTTATGTTTCGTCGGAAAACTTGTTCTGTGAATGTTTACAATGCGCAGGCGTAATGATACTAAACGTGCGCAAATGGTCACATTTCTTGTCTTAAAGTTTTTATTAGCAATATTATTAGCAATATATATATATATATATATTCCGAAAAATAAAACAAATTAACTTATGTTCCGTCGGAACATAAGTTAATTTGTTTATATATATATATATAATATATAATATATATATATTATATATATATATATATAAACAAATTAACTTATGTTCCGACGGAACATAAGTTAATTTATTTTATTTTTCGTACCGATATCAGGCCGATGAAGTAAAACGATATCGATCTAATGCTGGTATAAAGCATGTCGGCAAGACATCGGGGCGACGTCCATGTGTTATCTGGGTACTGCTTTAAAAATGTCTTTTTTTCTATCGGAAAAAGTTTGGGTTACAATTTTTTTACAAATCAAATTCAAAGGATTTAGTTATACACGGAAATGTGAATTTCAGTAATTTGCTTAGAAATCAGAGGAAAATATTCCGTTAGCTTCTTTTGGTCTCTGTGCCGGACTTTGCAGCCGGAACTAACAAAAGACCTTTTAAGAAGATCTATTAACCTATAGCACAAAACTTCCATAGAGTGAATGACTACTAGTATTACACTCACTTTATCTATTTCCAGGTCTTCTCCTCAGCAGCTGTATGATGCTTTCCAGCCTGGGTTTCTCAAATGTATTTAGCACACACAAATACCAAAAAGTGTGTTATAACAACCAACAGCAAGATTATTATTACTTAAACTTCATCCAACATTTTTACAAAAACTTACCTGTAGATCAAAAAGCAGTTACTTTTACTGCATTAAATGTGGCACACGATTCTGGGGGTGTGCGCATTCAAACTATAGACGAAGACCTGTCAGAATTTGTTAGGGCAATGTCAAAGCTAGATAACACTTTAACGGTAATATTTTCTGATCATGGTAACTCTTACACAAGTTTTGTTTCCCATGACATAGAGGGGCGTTTTGAAATGTTTCACCCTTCGATGTTTATGGTGATCCCAAAAGCTGTCAAAGATTTTATTGGCGAAGAAGAGATGCATAACTTACGGCTAAATCAAAACCGATTGATTTCCATGGTGGATTTTCACAAAATGCTGTTTTATTTTGCTAAAAAATATAGTGATGGTGGTAAACATCTCGATAGAGGTCTTGCAGAGCTCATTCCAAATGACAGAAACTGTGAGAATATTCCGTTGCGAATGCCGAATTTATGTCTATGCCAAAACACTTATTCTACAGATAAAAACAAGAACAGCGCTATTAATTACTTAGAATTTGCTGTGGGAAAACTAAATAATGTTATTACAAACTCATCACAAAACTATTCTTGTAAACGTCTTGTTCCTCTTGGATTCGAAATTGTAAGCAAAGAGAAAAACGGAGAATTCATTTTAACTAACTTCGATATTTATACATCTCCAGGTATTGGGTCTGATAATCACGTAGAAAAAATAAATGTTATTGTAAAGTCAATCGAAAGCGAATCTTATCAAAACTTTAGTATGGAACTAATAGGATGGGACAGAATCTCTCCGTTTGGTGAATATGAGAGATGCAGTGACGCGGGGTTGAATTTTAAACTTTGCGTGTGTGATTTGAAAAATGCAAGTTCTTTAAAAACATTTAATATCCAGAACATGTACAATACATCGAGAACCTCAGCAATTTACAATCTCTCCACTCACTCAGTTTACGAAGAAGTTAAGGTGTTAAAAGAAAAAAGTCTTTTTTTAATTGTGCGCACCATAAAAGAATCTCATAAAAATGTTGGCGAGTTTTTAGTCTCCTTAACGTTTGAGGCGGAATCAATTTCAGCTGAAAAATATTATGTAAATGTCGATGTTAAGTGGTTGCAGAACTTAAAAGCATCAGAAAATTCTAGGTGTCAGGGCAATGTCAGAAATACTTCAGTGACCTACTTATGTACTTATTCAAGAATTTGGGATGGAAATAACGCATGGTTTACTTATTCAGCACATTACAATAAAATATGAATAAATCTTTTTTTTTTCCAGTATCTTGCTAAAATTCTAATTGAACTTTAAATCATGTTTTTAATTATTGAACTTAACAAACTTTTTAATAATTTTTTTCTTTTTTTAGTTTAAATCCTATACTCACATAAAAACATATATACTCGTATAAAAACATATATACTCATATAAAAACATATATACTCATATAAAAACATTTACAGAAGTTAAAAACTGTCAGTAGAAAAAACCAAAGTTAAATAACGACGCTTTTTAACAGACACAAGATTCTCATTTCTCATCTGTCGCTGCTTGTGCAATAATTGATGGATAGGGTATCAGTAACAAAACAGAACGGAGAAATTATAATTGAGTGTCTTTGTTGCTTATACAAAATGTCTTAAAATTTGGATCTCAAGATGAATTTACATCGGAATTTTCCTAAACTCAAAAGAAGCCCGGCGTAATTTAGGTTTATTTGAATAGCACTTTTTGAGGAGAGATTTGCACTTGCTAGTTGTAAAGGAGAAATTACCTGATTACATAATTCATATGCAACATAGTTAATTGAATTTACACAATAAATTTTTCAAAAATAAAGATAACTTTTCTTATTGGATATCAAATACAAGATTCAGTAGAAAATTTAATATTTCTACCCTATTATTAAATTTTTAAAAATTCAGATAAAATATTATTAAGTATTATAACATAGTCGAAGAAAGACACTTGTCTTACTTTTGCTAGGAACTTAAATCTTTTTTTTGTATAGAGAAAATAACAGTGTAACACGATTTTTGTTCCCAGCAAATTAATGCAAAACATTAGATAGCATCCATCATTTTTACCAAGCTCTGTTTTTGTGGTTTATAAATTAAGTTTCGGTTAAAAAATAGCTCATTTTTTTGTGACTTTTTGCAGATTTTATATATAAAATGAATACTTTTTTTGATAAATTTGTACAATTTTTTTTTTCTCTATTTAAAACAAGTTTATATTATTAAAAAGGACAGTTTTTCTAGATTTGCGAGTAATATAATATCTTCTTCTACAACTCTTAAATGTAGCCTCCCATCATGCTGTTATTGTAAGATCCCTGAAATCTGCGTTCTAGACCCATGATTGTTTCGGTGGAGTCGCTCTCCTTGCTCCTCTAAAAATTCTCCCACATTCTCCAAGAAATTATCAAGATGAGCATTAAGGATAAGGACATTCATGGACATCTTACAACCCATAGCCGCTCTTGATAAGCTACCAATTCAGTCACAACAGGTTTGAGTTCCCTATTGCTATTTGAAACAGAAGAATGTGGAAGTCTTTTCACCCTTAAGCTGTGACACTTGGTATTCTGTCGTTGTCGAATATTGTTTGGCAACTTTTTAAAAATCAGATCCTAATATAACCAAAATATAAGCTTATAATTTATAAAAAAAAAAAAGTAACGAAATAGTAAATTGATGAGGCTGTTTGCTAAACAAACATTAATGCATAAATTGTCAAATAAAACTTTAAAAAAACAATAACTTTTAAAACTTTCGTATTTATAATACACATTGCATAAATGATTATTTATTTAAACCAAAAAGTACATGAACTTAAAAAGAATAAAAACTTTAAATGCAAAATTAATACTATCACTTTTAGTATGAACAAATTGGACTAAAAAATACGATATTAAACGTAATATTTCACTTACCCATCGTTGACCATAACAAGGATATAAGCTGAGACATCGTTGAGCATAACAAGGATATAAGCTGAGACTTTGAAAAAAATATTTTGTGCAGAAGAATTCTATTTGCAACGATAGCATGAGTTGGGATATGGGAGAAGCAGAATGATAACAGACAAGCCATTAATTCTCTGGCCACAATCTTATCTTATACTATAAAGTTGCTGCTAACAAATTGTTTAATATGTGGAGGAAAGTAATTAATGAGTTGTTGTTGTTTAACGTCGCCAACAAAAGGAGTTCTATCAATCTAAATCAATATGGAAGTAGACATTAATAAAATAATATTAGGAGATAATCGTTATTAAATTAGACACCATAAAAGCTTCAAATAAAAAAATGCAAATTTATTTTTAAAATAAAACATTTAGAACAAGTTATAAACTATAACATTTAATGATCAAGTACTTCGTAAGTCAAAAAATGTTTTTCATCAAAATCAGGATGTAAGCCTGACAATGGCACTGCCTATATAGCAGAATTCCCAATTTTTGAAAAATTTACAATTCTAAAGCTTTGAATTCCTAAAACTTAATTAACTTTAAAAGAAAAAAAAGTAGTAAGACAATATAAATTCCCAATATTGAAAAAAAGCTATACAAACATATATACATTAGGGTGTTTCTTATTTTTGAAGATTCGATTTTTGCATGGGCCACCCTGCCATTTGGTTCATTATCATAAAAAAGTAATGCACTTTTTTTTTTTCTTTAGAATGATTTTTAGGGGTCGCTACCGACCCTAGAGTGTTGCGCAAATGTACCCTAAAAATGCTTATGTTGCGTATGATGCTATGCAACAAAAGTGGTTGGTTGGTAGCGTACAAACCTCTTTTAACTAGTAATTTTTTTACTTTTAGTGTGCAGAATTGTGTCTATAATGCTTAATTGTTCCTTTTGCAGTTTAAACTAGTGTAACTCCTGTACAATGATGGCTTCATCAACCAGTGCAACGATAGCTACCAGAAAGAAAACGAAGATATGGCTTATTGGACAGATGTCCTCTTCTTTAGATTGTGTTATGCTTCCATTAAAAAGGGAAGTTTTGGCCCTTTTCTTCCATTACAAGCAGATTGCCAAGCAAAGCATTAGGGAAGCATTTCACTCCACAGCAAATGATATTTTTAAAGTTTGGTCAAAGGCCCGAATACCAGTGCAATCAAAGAAGCCCGTTGTCCCTAAAATCGAAAACATTTACAAGGAATGGGAAAAGTTGAAGAAAAATAAAGAGAATAAAGCTAAGCGTTCAGATTATTTGAAACAAAAGGAAGACCAATGGAATAAAGGGTTAGAAGAACTATTCGATATTGCCCATGCCAACTGATTGGAAATGATCACCATTCAGGAGGATAAGAACTTCCTATTATGCCAAAGAGAGAAAATTCGGAGAGGCAAAATGGGTCCAGTCGATAAGAAATTGGCAAAGCAAGAAGAAGTATCAAGAAAAAGACAAAAAGAAATGAACCGAAAAAGGGACCGAGAGGAGAGGGCAAGAAAATCTCGAGAAGAAACAGTTGTTCTTTCATC
>QPEY01000024.1:1384443-1420432 GCA_014706445.1 Hydra viridissima
GAAGAAAACAAAAGTCTTTTACGATAAACCTGTTTACTTGGGAATGAGCATCCTCGACATCAGCAAAACTCTCATGTTTGAACACCACTACGACTACATCAAGCCTAAATAAGGTGATTGCGCAAAATTACTTATGACCGATACCGACTCGCTCATTTACGAAATTGAAACAAAAGATTTCTATAAAGACATTGCTGATGATGTAGAAAACAAATTTGACACGAGCGACTTTCCTAAAGATCATCCCGCCATTCAAAACGTTGGCTTCAAGGTAGGTAAAAATAAAAAGATTATCGGAATGTTCAAAGATGAGACAGGTGGTAAGCAAATCACACAATTTGTTGGCCTTAGACCCAAGCTCTACTCCTACTACATCCCTGAAGAAAAAGAGGAAGAAGATAAAGAACACAAAAAATGCAAAGGGGTTAAAAAGAAAGTCGTAGAAAATCGCATCACTCACCAAAATTTCTACGATTGCTTAATGAATGAAAAAGAACATCTTGCAACCATGAACGTTTTTCGATCCCGTCTTCACGAAATTTACACTGAAGAAATTAACAAAGTTGCACTCAGCGCTAACGACGACAAGAGGATCATACAAAATGATAAAATAAGCACCTTAGCCATTGGTCACTACAAAACATGCACGGTAAGAAATTGAATAAAAAGGTAAGAAAAAGACGTCGAATATTAATTTTTATACTTCTTCTTGATAAGAATTTTAAAAACCCTATCCATGCGCTAGAATCCTTAAGTATAGGAAACTGGTTCATGCGCTAGAACCGGCATTTTACAATAGTTATACTATAAGAAAGAGGTATTTTTAGAGGAATGTAGAAGGTATACAAATATTTTAAAGGAATGTAGTAGGTATACAAGTATTTTAAAGGAATGTAGTAGGTATACAAATATTTTAAAGGAATGTAGTAGGTATACAAATATTTTAAACGAATGTAGTAGGTATACGAAATGTAAGCAAAAAAAAAAATGCTAAATTAAAAACCTCATAAACTAAAAATACCTTCATAAAATACCTCATGCCCTTATAAAATTTAAAAATTAGCAGAGCTTGCATTTTTGTCGGTGGTATCGGTGATGTCGGTTGACTATTTAATTAGGAAAAAAATGCTGACTACTTAAAAGCATATTTTAATCAAAATTAGCTTACATCAATTATATTATCAGAAATTTATTTCTAATGATACTTCATGTCCAAAATGATATTATATTTTTTCCACGTTTTTCTTATTTATGATTAGTTTATTTTCATTAGATTTTAAATGAAAAATGAAAAGTTTTTGACTTTTTTGTTATATTTTAAAAGTTAATGCTTTATTAGGGACTTACCAAGGTCAAATGCAAGATTTGGAGTATTTTGGAATTTCAGCTTCTCATCCTATGTTTACCAAAAAATTTGAGTTAGAGGTAAAGTCAAATAAAACTATAGCTAATAGTGTTCCACAACCTTGGTACGATCAGCATGTTTGTATAGTTAACGATGGGTATGGTGCATGGATAAATAATAAATATGTTACACCAAAAACATTCACATACAATAATATTAAAGAGTCATTTGCAAAGAGAAATCCGGAGCAAATAATGGTTTCCGCCAAATCCACTATTTGGTTTTACGGAGATTCAACACAACGAAGCATTTATCTTTACATGCAAAATCATTCACCGTTGTGTATAAAGTATAGTTGTCAGTTTACATTCACATGGACTTACACTGTAATAAAAAATGATATAGCAGCAGTAGAGAATACTTTATTTGATGAAAACGATTTCAACCAGACGCATTTTCTAAATGATACAGCGGAGAAAATAGAATTAGCCTCACCATGTGCTGATCCAATATTTTGTAAATCTGTACACAAGTTTGTGCTGTACAACTTTTGTATCCACACACATATAATTACTGTTACAAACAGCAACTTTTTAGATTATAATATAGCATAATTAAATTGCGGAACATTTGATAAACCATAAAATGTATAATACTTGATATTTGCGGTAACAAATAGAATTAGCCTCATCAATAATTATTTTCAGTTTACTTGTATATTTTGATCTGGTGATACGCATTTGTGAGTTAGTTTTTTATTATTATTTGTAAGTTAAACAAAGACTGTGAAATCAGTGCTCATAAAGTTTTTAACATTTGGTTTTTGATACCTTTATTTGAAATGGGACGTGGTAAGCGTTTAACGAATGAAGAATTAGCAGTAATCAAAGCATACAAAGATACAGGCTTATCTAATCGGGAAATTGCAATGAAAATTAAAAGATCTCCAAAAGTGGTTAACAATTACTTCAAGATTGGCGTTAATTATGGAGCCTATAAGGGAAGTGGTGGCAAACGTAAAATTGATAATCGTACTAAACGAGTTATTGTACGTCGTGCTGCTGCTCAGCACATGACTGCATCTCAAATTCGTGCTGATTTACAATTACCTGTATCTGTTCAACGTGTGAGACAAATNTTCAATCCTTCGAACTTTAAAAATTTTGTACCAAGATGGACAATGTCTTGGCGTTTGTATTAAACAATATTTTAAAAAATTTAAAAATAGCTCCTTTTCTCCATTTCTCATTTCAATAAAAAAAAAATTTGTTCTCATCAGTCAGAGGTAATTTGAATATTGATAATAACATTCTTTATTCATTTAAAAACAAAATTTTGTTTTATCTAAATTTGCATCTGCAAAATAATAAAGATAACATTTGTAATAAAATACAAGATTTTTTGCAAAGGTTGTAAAATTGAGGAAGGGGTGTCAGATCAGCTGTTACGGTTTGCACAGCAATAGTAAAATAACGGTATTGATCCCAGGGTTCAAAATTAACATTTAAAAATGTATATAAAAAACTATACATTTCTAATGTTTGGTTTTTAATTGACATATGGTTGAATCGGATAAAAGTTTGCTAAAAATGTGTAAAGATTAGATATATTTTAAACTTAAGTAAAACTCTAGATGTAAAAGCATTATCTAAGACTGAAACGTTTTATTGCAGTAAAACTACTTTATGCTTTATGAAACCAGCATCCTATAGTATAAAATCCAGGAATTTATACTATAGGAAAGAGGTATTTTTGAAATGAGAGGAATATAGTAGGTATACGAAATGTAAGCAAAAAAGATAAACTAAATTAAAAATACCTCATGCCCTTATTAAATTTAAAAATGAGCAGAGCTTGCATTTTTGTCGGTTGTATCGGTGATGTCGGTTGGCTATTTAATTAGGAAAAAAAATGTTGGCTTCTTCTTATTTTAATCAAAATTGGCGTACATCAATTATATTATCAGAAATTTATTTCTTATGATACTTCATGTCCAAAATGATATTATATTTTTTCCACGATTTTCTTATTTATGATTAGTTTATTTTTATTAGATTCAAATTTTAAATTAAAAATAAAAAGCTTTTGACTTTTTTACTACATTTTATAAATTAATGCTTTTTTAGGGACATACCAAGGTCAAATGCAAGATTTGGAGTATTTTGGAATTTCAGCTTGTCATCCTATGTTTACCAAAAAATTTGAGTTTGAAGTAAAGTCAAATAAAACTATAGCTAATAGTGTTCCACAACCTTGGTACGATCAGCATGTTTGTATAGTTAACGATGGGTATGGTGTTTGGATAAATAATAAGTATGTTACACCAAAAATATCCACATACAATAATATTAAAGAATCCTTTGCAAAAAGAAATCCGGAGCAAATAATGGCTTCAACCAAATCCACTATTTGGTTTTACGGAGATTCAACACAAAGAAGCATTTATCTTTACATGCAAAATCATTCACCGTTGCGTATAAAATATAGTTGTCAGTTTACTTTCACGTGGACTTATACTATAATAAAAAATGATATAACGGCAGTAGAGAATACTTTATTTGATGAAAACGATTTCAACCAGACGCATTTTCTAAATGATATTAAAAATACATTGATTTCTAGTCCTATGAGAGACAATAATAGCATACTCTTTCTAAACTTTGGAACACACCAGATGAAGAATTTAAACATGAGCGTCTCCGAAGCTCTTTTAGATGAATTCATAAAAATGATTCAAAAAATGAGACAAGAGTTATCAGCACATGGCTTTGCGAAAATTCTTTGGAGGTTAACTACACCTGTTCAAGTTCAAGACGGAAGAAGAAGATATCTGACAACGCAGGTTTGTTAAAATATTTTTGATGTTAACCAGTAGCTTATTGATTGATTGTTATTGATAGAACTCTCTGTTTCATCTGGTTGAGCAAGTTTGAACTAGTCCGGTTATTGTAGTATCTGAAAGTTTCGATGCTTTGAGATTAAGTAAATCATTTGATTTCAGAAAATGATTGAAGAAGCCAACCAGCCCTATCATCCTAAGACTCAAATCTCTCCGCTATTATGATCAACACACCAGAACACATTATTTATAACACAATCTTTCTTCATATTTGCTCCACTATCGCATACTATTATTGTGCGCTTATTCGGTCCCAAGTTTAGGTCTTTAGTGAAGCAATCCAATCTTTTTTCGATTTCTTCTGATAAATATTTGCTAGCAAAGTGTCGTAGGGTGACCAAGAAAAGCCTAATTTGAAAATCCAAATCAGTTTAATAACAGTTATACAGAACATTCTATCTATATATCTATCAACCAATCAATAAATATATCTAGACATTTATACCCATCCATCTAACTAACTAAGACATAAATATATAAAAGCCTTTCAATTTGTTTTCAAACTTCCCTTTCGAAAGTTAATTCAAGTGAATTGAATAATATTTTTAGATTTTTTCATTGCTTCTTTTGAAGGCCAATGTCGGGGAGAAAAAATATGATAAGTTTGCAAAATCTAGATTATTGGGAAAGCCTATTGCTTAAAATCAAAAATGGTAAATAGACTTTATCCAAATTTCTTTAACGTTTTGCCAGTGACACATTTAAAATTTTTGGAACTAAATTGTTCTTAGCTAAAAAAGTGATGATATTTTGATGAAATTTGTAACATTTAAACCCCAGCCTAAAAACTCAAAAGCCTTAATCGACTTATTTAGAGATCTAAAGTTGGGAAGTGTTTAGCGAGTGTATCTGGTCAGTGATAGAGGGTTTTAAATTGTTCAACACTCTGAACCAAAGAAGGTATATTATTTATCCACCGTCTTTTGGTTGTGGGGCAACAGGGCTCACATTAATTGTAACAAAGTGTTCTGAATTTGAGATAGGATAACACTTGGTAAACAATTGTACAATTGTAAAGCCAGTATATATATATATATATATATATATATATATATATATATATATATATATATATATATATATATATATATTTGTTTTAAGAAGTTAAATTTAAAAAGAAACATATACTGTGTCATTTACCTAATATATTGGTCAGCTACCATTAAAATTGAACTTCTGTCCCAAATTTTCTTCAGTGACAAAACAACATAAGTGCTTTTAATAAAATTACATCCTCCTGGGTTATTGCAATCAATTTCAAAACTCCCATGGGGAAATTAGAAAAAAACTATATCACTAAGTTTATGTTGTAATTTTTTTTGTCTCGCTTTAAATAATCATGTAAATATTGCAGAACTTGCTCTCCAGTAGGCAATTGAGATGATGGTAGTATCTCAATTGTAGGGGAGAGTCGCCCATTATGGACCGTCCCCTTTTATGGACCACCGATGAAACAAATAAATGCGATTTTATTTTTAAATTTTGGAAACGTAGCATTAAAGAGTGACTTCCGTTCAGTTAAATCGCATTTCAATGATGGCGGTCAGCAAGATTACTTCAAAAAGGTAAGTTAGTATTTTATTTGGTTATTTTTTTCTAAAAGTACACTCGCTTTTTTTTGTGTGTCATTCTACAAATAAATGAACCAGGACAATGCTTCTATGCTAAATGGAAAGCTTTTTCATTTCATTTCTTACTAAATACAAGCGTGTTGCTCCAAATGACATCGTTTTGGTTTTATTTAGTAAAATTAGATGCCCATGTGGTTCTCCCAATATGGACCAACTGTTGTCCCTAAAATGGACCAGTGGTTCAAGATGGGAAACTGTAGTCCATATTGGGGAACATAAGTTCTTATTCTCTTGGATGTTATTATTTTATCATAGGCTATTAATAAATTAAATTATCTTAATCTTATGTTTTATTTTAATCTTTGATTATTATTAGTATTTGAAATTTGACTAGACTATAGCCAGACTATAGAATCTATAATAGATTATAATTATTTAATTATAGTAATTATAGATCTACTAAGTATTTACTATTACTATAATTGACCTATTAAATTTAAATTAGATAATTATATAATAATATAAGTTAAGATATAATTATAAGGCTAAGGGTCTAAAAATAATTAAGAATCATTATTAATATTATAGTATTATTATAGTTATAGGCTATAGGCCTAATGATTAAAATTAAATTAATAATAATAATAATAGCCTATTAATAATAATAAATAATGATAAATATTTATTAAGTATTATATTTGTAGTGGTAGATTGTAGTGGGTAAATTTAGACAAATTTATTTTTAAAATTTTGCCCTGTCCTACAATTTATTTCAATCTTTTTTTTTTAATCAGGGGCTGCTGGACTAATGATGATCTTCAACGTGCTATTGAGGCGTACAGAAATGGTGATATTGGCTTGAACAAATGTGCAGCCACATACGGCATCCCCAAAGCAACTCTAAAGAGGCATTTTGATAATGCTAACAAGTTTGCTAACGGCTTTAAAAAGCTAGGCAGAAGTACTATCCTTCCTGCGGATGTTGAGCTAGAAATACACAACCTAGTTTTAAAATTGGAGGCCATGTTTTTCGGAATGTCGAGGAAAGATTTAATGACTCTGGCATTTGAAGTTGCAGAACACAAGGGTTTAAATCACCCATTTAATAAGGATAAAGGTCAAGCTGGGAAAAAGTGGTATTACAAATTTTTAACCAGGTTCCCTGACCTCTGCCTCCGCCAACCAGAAGCTACTTCCATGTCGCGAGCCAGCGGCTTCAACCTGGGGGATGTTGACAGGTTTTTTAATTTACTAGAAAATTTAATAAAAGATCATTGCCTCAAGGCCAATAACATTTACAATATTGATGAATCTGGTATTTCAACCGTGCAAAAGAAATGCCAGCGCGTGCTTGGCCTAAAAGGCAAAAAACAGATAGGTAGCATAGCCAGTGCAGAAAGGGGTGTTAACACAACAGTTGTCTGTTGCGTAAATGCTGGTGGAACACATTATGTTCCACCAATGATTATATTCAAAAGAAAACGGGTTCCTGATGAACTGGGAGATGGTGCACCAGAAGGCAGCATTGTAACATGTTCTGATTCAGGATGGATAAATTCTGAACTTTTCGTACAGTGGATGAGAATGTTCATCAGTCATGTGAAGCCAACAAAAGATGATAAGGTTTTACTTATTTTAGATGGCCACAAATCCCATACTAAAAATCTTGAGGCCATTCAGCTTGCCATTGACAACAATGTCATAATGTTGTCACTTCCACCTCACACAACACACAAACTGCAGCCTCTGGATAAAGCTTTTTTTAAGCCCCTTCAAGTCTACTACGACCAGGAGGTGGAAAAATGGCTGAGACTAAATCCAGGACGTTCAGTGAGTTCATATCAGGTGGCCAATCTTTTTCATCTGGCATATGCAAAGGCTGCTACCATGTCAACAGCAATTAATGGTTTTGCATCGTGTGGAATTTGGCCATGCACACGAGATGTTTTTAAACCTCAGGATTATGCGCCATCATTCGCTTCTCAAGCAGGAGACCGCGAGACCATGCTGTCTTCACCACTTACATCAGGGACATTACCAGCACAAGCCCAGGAAGCTTCGATACCAGCATTGGTATGTGTAACTAGACCAGCACAAGACCAGGAGGGTGTGCCACCACTTCCAGGCATAATGGATGAGATGGTTCCAAAACCAACAACTTATGTGACCCACCCAGTGTCACTGGCTGTTAAAACGTCCCATTCCAAAACAGTTCTGCCACAGGTGCTGGAAAATTTTTTGCTCATCCCAATTTACTCTGATGGGAAATGTTTTTTTAGGTCAGTTGTTGTGTGCACAACACCAGATCTTCAGTCAGCTCAGCGATTAAACGGCAAGCTGGTCAGTCCACTGCTTCATCTGAAGGAAACTGCTATGGCTGACTCACTTCGTAATCAGCTTGTTAGCCATTTGATATCTAATTTGGAAATATTGTCTGTTGACATGCACGGGGATGCCTTAAATGCTGACCAACCCCAGCATCTTCACTTTAACTTGTTAGAAGAGCGTATTGCTCACATTGCCAAACCAGACTCGTTTGTGGGAGAATGGGAGATAAATCAGATCTCCTGTCTTCTGAAAACAAAAATTGTGATTCACAATGCAAACAGGAATGTGCTGATGTATGGTGAAGAACATAGTGGTAACCCCATCACAGTGAAGTACACCATGTTTGAAAATAACTCTGGGCACTATGAGGCACTAATTTTTTACATCCGGGCTTTGTCTCCAATTCAGAGACTGGTCCCTGTTCTTCCCCCAAAGGGTGCAGGCAAAAGGAAGTGTCGCAAAGAACAGTCAGAAATTCTTACTTCAAGTCCATATAAAAAGCTGTTCCTACAGGAAAGTCCAAAAACAAACACAAAAGTTAAAAAGTCCAAAAACACAAAAATAATTAAAGAAAAAGTAGTAAAGAAATGTAAGAAACCCAAAATGAATTCAACAACTAGTACCAGTATTTTAAATGAAAGTTCATGGCTTTGTTTTATGTGTGGAGAATGTAACATAGAAAATATGATATGCTGTCGATCCTGCAAAAGATGGGCACATGAAGAATGCGCAGGAACTTCAGATTGTGACTTTATTTGTGAACTTTGTAAATAAATTTTGAAATATTATTACACATCAGTATTCATGTTTTTGTGTGTGCTAAATGTTAAAATAGTAAAACACTTTATAAATAAAACTGAGTGTATGCATACATGTGCATGAGACTGGTAGAATTAGAATCAAATAAATGGTGGCTGGCTTAAACTTAATAACTTTTTTTTTTTTTTACAAAAAGGACATCTAAAAACCTGTTAAAAATTAGAAGCTTACATACTCTTGAGTATTTATATTCTAATAATTCTATCTTTAGTGTGTATATAATTTGTTTAAATGACCAAGTCAAACCGTTTATAACTAGTCCATAATAGGAACCTCAATGGTCCATATTTGGAGCACAAGCTTAAAGTACCCCCAATATGGACCACTTATGTTTTTGACACCTTTTATAATTATTAATAAATCAACCACTACAAGCTTCATATAATATGTTCAGCTGAAGGTAAGAAGTGGTTTACAATATAAAAGTTAACTATTTAAGCAAAAGTGAGTGAATTATACACTCTGCAACAAAAGTGGTCCATAATCGGCGACTCTCCCCTATCATTGATCAAAAAAACTTTATGTTTCAATCTTGTATCTTTTCCCATTTTATTTTATATATTAAATTATATTGGTTTCTACTGGTAGATATACTATTTTTTCCGCTAAAATAAAATATAAAACAGGAAATATAAAATTATTTTTGATTTTTCTCTATGCGAAAAAATCAATTTTTCTACTTTAACAAAGCTTAAAAGGGTCATTAATATTTGTGATCTTAATAAAATAAACAGAGCGGCAAGTTTAAGGTATAGTAAAAACCAGTCAAAAAATTGTATTAACGAGTCAAATTTTGTTTTTTGTTAATCACAGAGTACACCCACAGCACACGGAAAATAGCGCCTTTTGATTTTCGAAAATAAGGGGCGTTTGACCCACCCTAATATAAGGTAGTTCACTCATTATAAATCTAGGCGCTACTACACTTTCTCCCCTCCCCCCTCCCCCCTAATTTTATGAGTGATTCTGAAAGAGACTTTTTTGCTGATTAAGAATCGTATTAAAGCATAAGTCTCAAAATCAATGGAAAGTGTTCTAATCTGAAGTTGAAAGTACAAAAATATTCCACAAATCGCTGATATTCGCCATTTTGAATTTACTAACTTTACGGTGTATTTTGTCTTCAACCGCAAAACATTGCTGGCCTGGTTCCTACCATAAAAAATGATTTTTGGTTTATCATGGATCATACTTGTCCGAAAATGAGAATAAATACTCTGAAAAGCATCGGAAAAACCTTTTCGTGGGAACAATATACACACCTTCCTGATAAGAAAAATCCTAAAATTGAAATCTTTTATGACCGTCCGAGAAAAAAAATTCAATTTGAAGTTTTCGGCATTGTCCAAAAAGTTTGCAAAATGGTACAATATGTATCTTTGGAATAAAAATCATAAAAATAAGTCAGAAACTGTATTAAAAACATTTTGTTATTATAACAAAGTCCTAGTGAGTAATATTTAGTTCTAAACAAGTTTTTATAATTCCAGGAAAAAGCAGTTTTTGTCAAGTGTTAAATTCTGCATGACAACTTTTTTTTAACTTCAAAGCAATAATGCTAAATTCTGTTAAAAAACATGATGACTGTAGGAAAACAGTATGTTTCCTATGTTTGAACAAATGTACTTGAGAACTGACTAGCTTTTTAATTGAACAAATCACAAAATCAGTTTCATTCACACTTGAATTTTCTGACTCACAAGTTCCAAGTGGAATATGCAATAACTGAAGGGTTCTTTTAGAAAAAAAGAGCAAAGGTTAAAATGTGATTCTCCCAAAACTTTATGATTTCACAGAAGTCTTGGTTAGACCAGAAAAATGTGGTCAGCCTTGTGATTGAATTGTTTGTCGAGTTGGTCATTTGTAAGCACTTCAAAAACACCCTCTGCACAAATCAGAATCTTCAGGAGCTTCACAAAATCAAAGAAGATGTTCAGACTGTCTCACACTTGTTGCAAGAGGAGTGTCACATAAGTGCAATCAATACACTTTCAGAGAAAATCTTAAAGAACTTGCTTCAAAGGATCCAAAAGCCAGTAAACAGATTGCATTGATTGTTTTCTCAGCAAAATAGTCCTCACCAATTGGAACTTTCAGAATTGCGCAAAGTGGTGGAGGCCGTCCCATGCCAATTACTCTAGGTAAAGGGAATCTTGCTTAATACTTCAATCGTAAAAGTACTGCATAAAATTTTTGTATTTTAATAAGATCACTGCCTTTTAAGTGTTTCAAGTTGGTGTTTTTCAAATTTCTTTCCTAAAGGTCCTTCAAACCCCAAAAGACTGCATACAAAATAACACTGGACTGTCAAACAACAACATCAAAAAACTTGCGTCTACATTAAACCAAGTCACAAACACAAAAGTTGTCGAGTCAAGATTAAAAGAAAAGTTTCTTGACATTAAAAAGCAATTGGCAGACCACTTTTGACACACATACAGTACTGTGAATAAGTTTTAGCCCATTTATCAAAACTCATGTTTTTTTAACATATTTTAAATAACAGCTTCTGAATATTTTTTTTTTAAATAATGTCTTACTTCAAACAATACTAAACACTATTTTAACAAACAAAAGCAATATTTATCAAAATTTTAAATAGATTTTTGTATTTAGATATCTAACGTGTTTATTTTTATTATATGCTGATCAGAACCCAAATCGTTTCAGCTCGTTTGTTTTTAGTTTGCTCTTGCATTTTTGTTTATTTATTGCTGTGAAGGCTTCATATTAGATGATAGTACAGTTTACAAAGATATTTCATAGATACTGTATGTTTAATATCATTTTTTGTTTTTCTAAGAGCAAAACTTGTTTTAATTCGAGTTTTTTTTTGTTTTTTTTTTCTTTTGCATTATTATGTTTATTGCTACCAAAGTGCTAAATTGGGTAAAACTCCACCAGTGGAACGTAAAAAAATTGTTTTTCATGAAGAAGGTTATTCTCAACGACAATTTGTCCGAAAAACAAAATATTCAAGGACAGCCATTTGAGGAACTATATAAAAATAAAAAAAAAAAACACGGGATTTCTTGAGGAAAAAACTTGAAGAGGAAGACCTCTACAGCTTACAAAACATAACATAAATTATTTTTAAAATGTGTCTCTGCGAAATCGGAAAAAAACCTCCAGTGAACTAGCCCAAGACATTCAGGCTGTGACTGGGCCAAATGTTTCCTCATCTTAAATTCGACAACATTTACTAAACGCTAGGTTAAGGGGGTGTGTTATTGTCAGAAAGCCTTTATTAGGTCGTGGCAATAAAGAAAAAAGACTTAAATATGCAAAACAACATAATAGTTAGACGCAAGAAATGTTAAACCGTCTACTATACACAGATTAATCAAAATTTGAGTTGTTTGGCAGCAGAAGAGAACAGTATGTAAGAAGAAGGATTGGAGAGACTTATCGCCCTGATTGTCTACATCCAACAATCAAGCATGGGGAGGTTCTATTTTAGTTTGGGGTTGTATTTCATCATCTGGAGTAGGTGATTTTATCAGAATTGATAGCAAACTGACAGGGGAACAGTATATATAAATTTTAAGACATGATGCAATACCATCTGGAATGAGACTAATTGGTAATAGTTTCATTCTACAGCAAGACAATGATCCCAAACATTGTTGCCAAGAGGCAAAAAAATATTTACAGGACATATGTGAGGAGGGGTTGACAGTTGTTGGCGTTGATTTTGATTCCATTTTCGGCAAAAATAAGCTCTGTTTTGCCCAAAAATGACACTCCGGCCCAAACCATCACTCCAGCTGGCTTCTGGGTGCGTGAAACAATGCAACCTTTTTTGTTAGCCTCAGAAGACCCTGAAGCAAGTACACGATCATTTTGGACATTGTGGGATTGCTTAACGCTGAAGAATTTTTCGTCTGAAAAAAGAACTTTTCGTTAAAATTGAGCACCGCGCTCCCGTTACAACCTTTGACATCTTTGATTTCTTGTTTCGCATTTTTTGTCATCTAGATGCTGGGCTTTTTGAAGCTTTAAAGACTTGAGTTTAAGTTCTTTTTTGACAATATGACGGACACTGTGCTCATCAATGCCAATTTCTCTGGCCATTTGTCTCATTAAACGGCGGAAATTTCGTCGAATTAGGTCTCGGATCAGTTTGCGGTTTGCAGGAGTGTTGGCAGTGCGTGGTCTTCCACTACGAGGACGGTCCTTAGTATGGCCCAACTCCTTGAAACATTTAATTGCTTTAGACACTACAGATTTATTGACACTGAGTAAATGCACAACCTGGCTGTTTTAGTCATTCCCCCTCAAACTGATATGACTTTCCTACGCTACTGAATAATAATAAATTACATTATTATAATAATAACAAATTAGGGAGAAGATGAATTAATTTTTCGTGAAGCTAAAAAAGATCCATTTATCTCCAGCAACACCATTTAAAAAAACTTAGAGTTAAATGTAACAGCACAAACAATTAGAGGACGTTTAGTTGAAGCTAATTTGTTTTCGAGATCACCTAGAAGTGTGCCTTTTTTGAAAAAACGACACATAAAAGCTAGAAAAGTGTTATGTCATAAATATTCTGCATGGACAAATAAGATTTGGGGCACAGTTTTTTAGACAGATGAATCTAAATTTAATCCGAAAAACACAAAATAAAGGGTTTGACCCACATTACACTAAAAAAACACTTAAATTTGGTGGTGGAAGCATTGTGGTGTGGGATGTTTCTCGTTATTTGGTATTGGTCCTATCTATTTAATAACAGACACTATGACAGCTGATATTTAGACTTAATATCCTTGAAGAAATAATGCTTCCTTATGCTGAGGATAACCTGCCGCTGCTCTGGATATTTTAACAAGATAACAATTCAAAACATACACAAAGAGATGGTTCCAAAATAATGGTATAAGACAATTGGATTGACCAGTACAATCACCAGATTTAAATCCAATAGAAAATTTATGGAAAATTGGAAAGGATAAGGTTGCAAAACAAAAGCCTCGGAACAAAAGGGATCAGAGGGAGGCTGTGAAAACATCATGGTACGCTATTCCACTATCAACATGCCATAAATTGGTCAATAGCATGCCCAAAAGACTTATCGAAGTTAAAAAAAATGAAGAACATGCAACAAAATATTAGACAATTTTGGTAAATATTATATTGTTTGATAAACCTTTTTTAGAAAAAAAGTAAAGTTTGTTTTTGTTCCTAATTGTTTTTAATTACTTTTGTTAAATATTTGTTTTATAAACATTGAATTTTCTTGTTTTTTTTTCAAATATACGATCAAATTAACCATTTCTGTATTTATTATTTTTTCCAGTAAATTTCCGCCTACTTTAAACAAAATTGTTAGTAACATGAGAAAAATTGAAAAACAATCCATAATTTTTTTAAAAATATAGATTTGAACAATAAGGTTTGTAAAAACATAAAAATTAATATCAGTTAACATCAATTGGTGTGAATAAAAAGCATTTTTCTAAATGTTTAGATAGTGTATTTACTATTTTTTCTATAAAGTGGTGGAAAATATATATATATATATATATATATATATATATATATATATATATATATATATATATATATATATATATATATATATATATATATATACTTTCAGCTTTATATATGTTTCTCTTCTCTTGTTATCGAAAACTCTATGAGCATATCACGTTTTTTAGTAACGAATAACTATTCGTCAACTTTACGAAAAAAATATTCTTGATTGAAGATCTGTGATGGGACTCGATGTTTTCATCAGAATAGTCTCGAATGTTCTTCTAGAAGGTTTGGGAAAATATTTTTACTATAAATAGAATTTTCATTGTTGAATTCACTAAGTTTACTTTATGGCTCCCAAAAAGAAGGAACATAGTAATGGCATGAGATGTCTGGTAATAAAGCATTAGCAGAACGATTTCTCACAACGTGATATAGCATCAAAAATATACTTCCTCGATCTACAGTGGAATATATTGTCAAAAAGTACAAAATGACAAAATTCATAGGGAATCTTTTTGGACGTGGTCGAAAAAAAAAAACAAAAGCAACAACAGATTGGCTAATCCAACGTAAACTCAAAATTAATCAATAGAAATCAGCTTCGATAGTGAAGATAGAAATGGAAAATGAGTTGGGAATTTTACTTCATGTCGATACCATTTGTAAAAGAGCACATGAATGCGGATTATCTGGCCGGGTAGCTCGCAAGAAGCCATATGTGAATAAGCGTAGTCGGTTAAAACGACTCAGATTTGCAAAAGAAATGGTCAATAAATCTCTGGTATATTAGTAACTCGCAATTATGCGTTGTTCAGGGCAACTCGGAGGATTGGCATTTTTCGGGACAATTTCGATAGCGCTTTGGTTGTACCTTTGTCTTCTTGGAGTCGTGGATTGTTGGCAAATCCGGCTAAAAGATGAAAAAAAAAACAAAGCCTTGATGTGTTTTTAATAAATGGCTAGAGATGTTTCTGAAAACATTTGGTGATACACAAATTGGAAGTCAAAGTCTTTCGAGTGACGAATGGAGTATTTTTAAGGTCACAAGAGCAAATTGCTTGCCACACGAGGAACTTGGGAATAAATTTCTCCGTCTGAATATACTTAAATTTGTTGCTGACATAGATATCTTTTGTCTGATAATAATATTGATTACATAGAACGTCAATTTGTTAAGTATTTGTCGAGTTATTGCTAATTATGTCCGACCGAAAAGTTTTGAGGCCAGTTGATAGTTTTCACAAATCATTTGATTTGGAATGAAACACTTGCAAGACTAATGTAGCTAAAATTATTGGTCTCAACCAAAATCAACTTTTCATAAGAAACTTGTTTTTATTATTTTATTAGTGCATTGTATTGCATTATGGGCACAGAAAAAAAAAATTAATTAAGAACAAAATTTCTATTCTTTACTTAATGAACTCAAAAAGGGAACTTTTTGGCACATTTGTTTATTTTCACCAGAACATGGCCGTTATAACTCAACATAAATGGGGATAATCTGAATTTTCATCATTGAAGTTGAGTTATTATGGTTATATTTTGGCGATACAGCCTTTTTGTGTTGAGAACAGTTTATATATTTTAGTTGCTAAGTGAAATGCAATGAAGTAGCTAGGATAACTTTCGCCTCGAGATCGATACCTTGATATACCAGATGAGTTACGTAGTCTTTTTTTAGTCCTGTTCCCTAAAACACTTAAATAACTTACAAGTAATTGTAAAAAAAAAAAAAAAAATGCTTGATTTGCAACTGTTTACACAATTTTATTATGTAAAAAACTTAGTGTGTAAATATTTTTAAAAAATTCTTTACTAATAAGTTCTTACAATATAAATATGCAACTTTTAATACACATATTCATATTGCTAATGCTCATTAAATCTTGTTGAAGTAAAAAAAAAATATATGCTTATCGAGGGTGTGGTTAGTGTGGTTTCTACTGTTATAGAAATGTTTAGTAGTAGTAATTATGAGGCTGAAACTTTACCAATTTTATATATTTATATCTGAATTAGGTCTTCAGAAATTGGATACCACTATTTATAATGTCACACAAATTATATGATACATTAGATGGGGTTTGGAAATATAAAAAAATATGATTAAGAAATGTCAAAAAAGTCATTAATGGAAATCACTGGAATGGTATTCATTAAGTGATTATAATGAAATGCAAATTATATTTCATGAATTTTTTAGATTAGGGTTATGTTTGGGTACTTTGGACTCATTAAGTTTTTAAAAATATTTTGAATTGAAAAAGTTTTATATTGAAATTGATGTGTAAAAGAGTTTCTACTTTTTAGTACTTGGGAAATTAGGCATCGAATGTATCCAGTTAAAGTTATTCTGTATAGTTCTCTAGCAACAAATGCATCAATAACATGGGAATAATCTCCTAATCAAACAAAAGCCTCAACTTTACAAATTTTTTCATTCATTTATACCGGTTTAAATGAAGAGAAATTTTGCAAAGTTGTGGTTTTTGTTTATTGTATTTCAAAATTTTGCGTTAAAAATCCTCATAAAAAACCGCTAACACATATTTACGTTATTTTTTTGTTGTTGGTTTTAACCAAACTTTATTGCCGTTTCAAAATCTTTTGTCCATTTCATTTTTTGCTGGAATGTTCTCTTTTTTCAATCCTTTATAACCAATCGGATAGCTGTATATTTTTATCAATGGGCTTATATCATTTTTAACGGCTGAAACATAGTACCACTTTACCGCTTCTGGTATTGATATTTTTAATCGTTCTGTTATTCTCCTAATCGTACGGTCCTTTTTTTTCACAATTCTATTTCTATCAGGATAATACGGCTTGCAATTTACCACTTCCAATGTTCCATTTATCTCCATTGCTTCTTTTACCACTTCTGAATCCATCATCTTGATTACCGCCTTATCTGACACCATAATGTCCTCCTTTGTCTCTTCCATCTCTAAGAGGTGTAGCATTAACACAAAGTTTTCTATCACCAAACACTGCAACACTAAAAATTTCTGATTTTTAAATTCAACATTTTTCACTTTCCATCACTAACTAATCGTACATTTTTCACTTTTGGATCATTTTGGTCGGTGTGAAAGTTCCCCTTTATTTGGTTCTTTGAACCCTTCCTGGTGAAGCGGTCTTCTATCTTGTCAGTGACCACATTTAAAACCTCAAAAGATCTTCGGACACAAGTTTTTTGTAAGTGAACAGATTTTTACAATGTGGTTAAAAACGTTGGAGTTGTAACACATTAAAGAGGTTTTTGTGGCATAGTGTCAAGATATATTGCCAACAGCATCACTGTCAATGTTTTTTATGCTTTTTATGTCTTTTAACTCTTTCGCACTTATTTACGTGATTGATAACTGGATATACTTGTTAAAAAAAGACTGGGGAGTAACTATGTTTAGATATATACTTAAGGACAAGATATATTTGAGAAATCACTAAAAGCCGCAAATACTGGAATTTTCGCAAAAAATAATTTCGGAATATTATCTTATATAGTCCAGCAAAATATGTTATTACTGCAAGATGTAATATAACCATAGCTAATTGTGTTTATTTTTAACGGAGGATAGTATAGGTATTGATGAGTTAATGGATATTATTAATGATGCACTAAAGCATGGCTTAAATGTGACATTTGATGTGACTTCACCAAATAAAGCATATGCTGGCCATACAGTTTACAGGTTAACACTTAAAGTAAGAAACTGATACTCTTTGTATTAGATAATATATTAAATGAGTTTTTAAAACAATTGTTTGCATGATGTTACATTTTTTTGATGCATTGATTCAAGCTTTAATTTTTATTCATAACTACAAGCTTTTAAATTATATAAAAATGATAAAATAAAAATCATAACAGAAAAAAGTAGCAAAAAGAAATTTGTAAAAAGAAGTAAAGATGTAATGGTTTAAGTATGCGAAAATAGAAAAACTGTTTTAAAAATTTTTTTATTATACAGTTAAAAAAAAAAATTTTGTTTTTGTAAATAAATATAAAATTGTAATTAACCTTTGACAATACAGTTGAGTTTTTAATGACTTAGAGAGTTTTCATTACATAAAAAAGTGATTTTTAATTGATATATGTTGGTTAAGCTTATTTTTTTTTGTTTTTGATATCTGTTACTTGTTCTCATAACACTTAATAGTATCTGGTTCACATAATATTTTAAAGTATCTGGTTCTTACAATATTTGATAGCACTTGACAACATTTGATCTGGTACAGTTGTTTAAAGAAAAATCTGTTTTTTAGAGCTGTTGCATTTAAAATCATTTTTCATCCAAGATTGAAATTCTTTCAATAACCAGTTCATTTTAACTAACTGTTTGTTTGCTTTTAAAATCAAGTAATTTTCAAGTGGTAGCTATTAATTCATACAACTTTTGTAGTATTTTTTTTATCTTTCTTTGTCAATATTCACATAGGGATGATTTAGGAAACTGTGCTGGAGAAATGCATATCTTACAGCTTTACTTGAGCTAATTCAAGTGTTTCCTTTTTCAAAAATGTTATTTCAATTTGATTAATATGATTATGATTCAGATTCTTGTTTCTCCATTACAATTACAATTGTTTAATAGTTTTGACCAACCAAGTTTAATACTTTTTTTCTTTTTGTTTCAATAATAAGAAACTATTTTTACATATAAGAAAAACAGTATTGTTTTATGATAATCTGTAAAATATAACATTCTTCAATTCAAAAGTTCGACACCTATTTTAAACTTCAAAACTGATTTAAACCATAAAAATTTCTGTGAATATTAGATGAGACTTCCAAACTAGATTAGTTGATTACAAGTACTTTTTCTCAAGTAATTTGATTTCAATTCAACAACCAAATTCTGTAAATTAGTTTTTTTACTTGTAAAATTATCCTATTTCAAGTATTTATTAACTTTCATCAGTTATAAAAAGACGTCCAAAATTAATAATCAAATTTTTATTATTTTCTGACAATTTTTTATAATACAACTAAGTTTTTAAAATCCCTGCACAAGGTTTTTGGTTACCCATAATGGTAGCTTGGAACAAAATTTCTTATCTTTTCACTACAACTTTTTTATTACCATTTCAATATCACATTAAATTAATTTAAAAGATGCCACCCTTATATGTATTTTTCATAAAAATACAATAGATAATTATTAACAAATAGAAAGCATTACTTAGTATATTTTGTCTTTAAACAAGAGTTGTCTTTTATATTCTTTTAAAATCTTTTGGTATTTAATCTTTCAACACAAATTATTTTTGAACAAAAATAAATTAAATGCACCTTCATATCTCATCTTAAAACACAAATTTGATCATTGTGAATTGTCTCATGGTTCTGGTACCAAAATTGGCTTGTCAATATCTGCTGCTTTATACCAAATTTGTTCAGATTTATTTGGCCACTTCCACACTGTTGCATGACCTTCACTTGGTAGTCCATAATTGTGCTTTTGATTTTTTCATTCAATCATAAGTTACTACAACCTATCTTCTTTTTTTTTTATTCACAGGATTAGTTTTTCTCATATTATTTGCCATTTTCAAGTTGTTTCATAAGATTTTTCTATGCTATAATTATCTTTGCTAGGTTCATGTTTTTCTTGTCTTTTCACTAGTGGTTTGCTGCTTGTTTGCTTTATTGAAATCAGTATTATTTGTACAAAAACCAGTGGATACACTTTTACCTGAGATATTAATTTTCTGATGTTTTAGGCTGGTTTTCATCTCAAATCCAGAACTTCTTTAAACAATCAAGGACAGCATCTGATATTGGACCTGTGCCAAGTGGCGCATGTTTAGTTTATTGTTTAGTATACTTGATAAAAGAAACATAGAATGTAATGCAGCATATGTAAAAAACAGGTTAATAACATATGAAATAGTAAAGCTTAAAAAAACTAGAATTTACAAAAACCTATAGTAAGTCAACCCACTCTTTAACCACAAAGTGTCAATGTTTTCTGATATCAATACTGTATACACATTTGAGCGGAAATCTATTTCAAAGTTATGCACATTCTATAGAGTTCACGTGGTATATTTGGTATGATCCATCAATATTTTGTTTTAGGAGTATAAAGTTTTTTGCACAAGCTAAAAACTCTAATTTTTAAAAATCATAATATGAATATGTCAAAATAGAATAAACTTTATAACTTTTTCCCAAAAGTTATAAAGTTTATTCCAAGTCACCCAACGATTCTAAGTCATCCTGTTTTACAGTACAAAAATAACTTATCTGCTTTATGTCACATAGGTAAATTATTTTATGTAGGAGCTTTGGAAATTTCATAAAGTTTTCAATATTTGAAATATTTAGCTTAAAATGATAAAAATCAATCAGAAAACTAAAAAATCACATATTTTTAATTGTGCAGATTTATTTGAATTTTTGCTAATTAATAGATTGTAAATAACCTGTATTACAAAAATAAATTTAAGTTTTCAATTAATTTTTATAAATTTTTTTTTTTGCACTTTCAATATATCAGCTCTGTTTTCAAATAAATAATTCTGATATGGTATAAGGAAATCAATCAAGTATTTGATTATAGTTAGGTCTACGTGACTATATATGCAGTAAGTATGTTACAGATCACTTCTACCTAAACTAAATTGAATAGTTTAACCTAGGAAATTTGTTGTTAATGGATCAGCCAATCTAGGTTTTAATAGTAAATAGTTTATAGTTTATAAGTATATAGGTATTTATTCATTTAATTATGAATAGCTAAAACAATCCTAGACACCCTATCAGGAGAGTGAGAAGAAATAGAATATTAACTTCAATCCATTACATCAATTTTTTTATTGAATTGTTTATAAACAATGTTTTAGACATTGTGCACAGACACAAGCAGTGAACTGCTAACAGATTGTATAAATATTAAGATATTCTAATCTGTCTACCATATTTAGACTTATTTTGTAAAAAAAACTTATGTTTGTAAGCATCAACATTGATTTTTTTTTATATATTACTTCAGTTCTCCTACCTTAAGCAACTTTGAATAACTCTTAAATGGTTTCAGCTAATTAGCTTATAATGATAAAAATATGTTAAAAATAATAACTGGGAACTAGCTTATAAAAGCATGGTATGTCAATTCTGTTAGTCAATAAACTCTTAAATAAGCCATTTTTCTTATTCAAAATTTTCAATACTGAAAATCAAGGTTGTCAGCTTGTTTAGAATGATTCAGAGAGCAGAGAAAGCTTTTTTTGTATTAAAAATATTGTTAAAGCTATTAACAATCAAGTTTTTGAATGCTCTTCACTGAAAATATTTTATTGTTTTAAGTGCTTAAAAATGATTTTCATCTCATCTTCTCCCATTCCCCATCTCCCATTCCCCATCTCCCATCCCCGCCATCCGCTGCAATAGGGAAAAAGTATCAATTGTTATTTAATTAACAATAATTGTTTACTTAACATCCCTGATTCTTCTTGATTTTTTTAATTTTTTTTTTTTTTGTTTTTTCAGATACAAAACGCTATTGATGCATCTAAAACAAGAAATGAGGTATAAAAATTGAAATTAAATGTTGTTTTCAGGTTATGTAAGTTTTACTAATTTCATTTTCTGCTTAAAATCCTTGAAAAAAATTAAGGCTATTATTATCAAAAATATTGTTTCAGATAACTATTGTTTGTGTTTTTATTTTTATTTTTAATTATTTAACAAGAATCTCAGTAAAAATTTTCATAACGAGTAAAAAAGTGCAGATGATTGATTCAAAAATGAATACTTTATTTTAAAAAAAAATCATAATAGTTTTTTTTTTCTCGTTATTTGTAGATAAGATGTTAAAGTTTTGTTAGATCATCTGATTCTAAAATGTTTTCAAAATTATTTCCAGTTGTCTCTAATATTCCAGTTGTCTCCTTTTCAATATCATAGTAGGGTAAGGTTGCTAATATTGTACCAATGCCCATATTGTACTTTTAAAATAACTCGTTATTTTTACAACCCACAAGAAATTTTTTAATTTATTTTTTATTTTTGCTGAATGTAATTAAGGAGTCAACTGCTTTTTTTTTTGTCATCCAACTGCATTAAGGCCAGAGTAAGCTCTTGTTGGTTTGTTATTAGACATTTCTTATTTTAGGGATTTATGGCTAAGCGTATTTAACTAAAGAAAGTAGAAGATATGATTTGTTCATTGTATTTATGTTGAAGCATAATTTATCTAAATTCAAAATAACTACCTAGAATTTAAAATACCTTATTATTAGTTAACAAATTTTTTAATAAACTGAATGTCAGATAAGTTGTGTAAGTTGTACCTCAAGGCAGATCCTAAATTGTTACCGATGCTACCATTTTGACCGCTAAAAAACCTGTATAAAGTTTAACAAATTCCTTTTGAAATTCCAATTAAAGAAATATCCATACTTCCAATACGAACTTCACCACTAAACAAAAAAAAAAAGAATTCCAGTATTACTCTAGCATTGACAAGTAGTCCTTACAAAGATGCACTCTCCAATTCAGTTTTACCAATATCAACTAAAAAGATAGAACAGGGCAGGAATGGTGTAAAAAGATTCAAGCATGCAAATACATCTCTTCATAGTGAAAGCTTGTTTTGTTACCTTGGTGAAGAAAATATAGAAAAGAATATGATAAAATGTCTTGCTTGTCAAGGCTGGTGTCATGTTAACTGTGCAGGTGTTAATCAAAAATAGAAACAATATATCTGCAATTATTGCCAAAATAAAGTTTTTATGTATTTTATGGGCAGTTAGGTGTTATGTGATGTTATATCAGAATATTTCCAATGGCTGATTTTACAAAAACCATTCATTTTAATCAGTTCTTTTAATCCCTTAAATCTAAAATCATAAAATATTTGTGAAGTTGTAAAGTATTTGAAATCAAGAAAGTGGTACAATATTGGATTACAATGGTACAATTAAGGATTTAGTTTCCTTAATTGTACTCTTAGCGCTACTTTTTTAATTTGATTCCTCGAGACTTAACGCTTTTTAAATTTTGAGCTTTTTTAACATCTTTACAACAAACAATCCCTAAATTATGAAATACAATTGAAAATTCATGTTTCACTCAGTATATTGCCTATAATTTTTAAATTTGGTCTTAGGGGGTACAATATTGGCAACCTTACCCTATCTGATAAGTGAGAGTAAGTTCTAAACATTTTTAACAAAATCAAATCGAAAAAAAAAAAATACACTTGTTGATGTTTTCTAATGTTTAAAAAAGTAAATAGAAAAGATTAGAAAACAAATCTTACATTAAAAAATGTTTGAAAAAAGGTTTTCACATGAGTGAGATGAAGGCACTAATAAATCACAAAAAACTTCGAGGACAAATTTGAAATGCCGTAAACTTCAAAATACAAAAGTTTATGACAAACTTTTGAACTGTCTTTGGGTGGAATAATTAATTTTATAGTTTTTCACAAGAGCTAAGAAAGTTACAAAAAACTTCTGGTAACAAAGTTTTAATGAAAATTCATAATTTTATCAAAATGAAGTGTTGTTTTATTTTTTCAATGAACTTTTAAATACAGATTATACAAGAAAAAGTGAAATAGTGGCACAGGGGATCCATAACAATTATTTTACTGAATAAATGCAAACTGTTTTTATCATTTTTTTTACAAGAACAATATAATTTTACAAATTTAGTGTGATTTTTTTAAAATAGCCTTAACTATACAATCAGAAAATATCAGTATTGTAACCCAGATAAGGATATAGAATTTTTGGAGGGTGATTTGAAGATTTCTTGTAAGCAGCTAAACTATGGGTCAATATACAGTTTTGTTAAAATTCACTCTAAAGAATTGTTCATAATTTTGCTGCACATAACCTTCTTAGAACTAAGCCTAACGTCTTTTTAACTTTAACTTTTAACGTTTTTGGTTTGAAAAATCAAACTTTACCAAAGTCTTATGTTATGTGTGCACTTATAAGGAGTACTTATAAGACTTGTTAGTGCTTTCTTTGTACTTTTACTTTCTCTGTGAAAAATGATGATATATCATTTAAATGATGATATATCATCAGGTACTTCATGACTGGAAGAAAGAAGAGGAGAACTTCTAGTGCATCAAAAACGAGAGAGTAAATCTGATTAAAAAGAAAAATTGTCAAAATCCAAATTGTTCTAAGTGAAAATTAGCCTGTGATCCAAATTTGTCTCAAGCTACAATTTACTGCATTACTAAAGATGATCAACAAATTTCAGCATTCAGATGTCAAAAAAATAAGCTTTTATATCCATGTCATTTTTAATGACATGAAAATTTTCACAGTTTAGGAGAAATTCAACTTCCAAAACCACTGCGTGTTTACTGTCATTAGAGTTGTTGAGAAAGTTACTGGTATTTCCCATGCCGAGTTTAGTTGCTCTTGAATTTTGGGGGCTGTGGGAGTAAGATTTTTCTTACTTTGAACACAGTTGAACGTGTCCTCTTGTTTTGAAGTTGCTTTAGGCCTCATAGAGCAATGATGGTTCTTGAAATGAAACATCAGTTTTTGATGCATCTTTTTGCATTGAATAACCTTCTTTGCCACAATGACTGCTCATGTTTCTACTCACAGAGCTGCTCTTTAACTTGTTTTTTTATTATCAAAACATAAAAAAAAATAATTTTTTTTTTCCATATTTTTAAAAGTTTAAATGAGAATTGTCAATTTAGATGGTAGATGTCGATTTAGATGACAATGTTTCTGTAACAGTTACATTATTTATTACAAAAAATGTTCTGCTTAACTTTTTCTTTGTATAAAGAAAGCACAAAAAATAATTTAAAATATGTTTTGAGTGAATTCATGCTGCGAAGATGATGCATGATACATCTTGTTTAAACAAGTCATGAAAAATTAAACAGCCTCCTTCATTTTGATTAGGAATGTGTTTCATTTTATTGTTCATAAAATGCACATAATTGAAAAAATCCACTGATTAACTGACTAAATTATGTAGCATTTAAGGAAAAAGCAAGTGAGTATACACATTCTATCCATATTGTGTGGGATATATATATATATATATATATATATATATATATATATATATATATATATATATATATATATATATATATACACGCACACAAACACGCACACACATGAATAGTAAAAGACTTATTCAATCAAGGCTGCTCAATAGCCCATATGCAAGGGCAAATACATTGAAAATACAGAGAAGGGTGACAATTTTGTTGGTACATAAAGTTTCATACTAGCATAATTGCAATCATCAGCAAAAATACACAAACAAAAGTTTTTACAAAAGAAACATTAAAAAGAAAAGGCTGTTAAAAATGTCATTAAAAAATGAATTGTCCTTATTAATGGCTTTACATTAGTCTTTACTCTCAAATGATTCAAGCATTTACTGTCAAATGATACAAGTTGAACACTCTATGAAAATTTTCATTCTCACAATCGAGAAAGTAAGCTTTGAATACTTAACAAATAATATTCCAATTTCCTTCAGAAAAAAAGTTATGAAATTAAGCTAATGTAGAAAATGGGATTAGTCATAAAAATGTTTTGGAAGGCTACAAGAACAAAAAAGTTACAAGATGCTACAAGAACAAAAGCCAAAATGAAGAAGAAAAATGATGTGGTCTAAAAACATTGAAATGTCCACCACAAGTGAAGGAAATGGTTACTTTTGAAAACAAGTTGTTGAAGTAGTGAAAAACATTAAATTTAAAAAGGTATACAGCACATGCTTTTTATGTCCCTTTTTATGTCAAAGAGATATAAAAAGCATGAGAAATTAGAAATGGTTTAACTAGCGCTTTAATAACACTTTAGGACCACAAGGAGTACTTTTTAAACAACCCTAAGATACAGTTAGTAAATTCTGCAAAAAATGAGCTGGGAAAAATTAGCAAATCTATTTTAGACAAAATAAACAATATAAAGAGCATGTTAAATCTGGAAAAACACAATTACGACGGAAAAACACACAAAATGTAATATATAGTTTAAAAGTATTCAGGATAAGAAAATACATAAATTCGTTGTTTCAATATTAACAATTTTTATCCATTAATTAGTGAAGAACTGCTGAGAATAGTAATATCCTTTGTTGAGAAATGTGTTTGTAATACAGCTGAAGAAAAATGTATACCATTCTAAAAAAATTCCTTCTGTTTCATGGAAATGAGACATGGATAAAAAAAGGATGCAGTCTTTTTGATTTAACAATAGATGCATTTGATGGGATTGAAGTATGCCCGTCAAACCATCATCTTGGTAAATGCATATAAAAAATTTATAGGTTTTTATCAAGACGATGATTTGGCAATTTTTAAAAATTTAAGTGGGTCCAGAATCAGAAAGAGTTAAGAAAACAATCACAAAAAAGTTTAAAGAATATCGATTAAATTAGCACTAAATCCAACTTCCAAAATTAAAAAAGCTACTTGGATATCACTTTGAACCTAAACAATTCTATTTACCAAGCTTACAGCAAGCTAGGGAATCAAATAACCTATATACATAAGGAATCAGACCACCCTCCAAATATTATTAAACAAATACCCATTTGGTTAGAAAGCAGATTATCAAGACAATCATTCAGTGAGAAATGGTTTGACTGAGAAGTTATAAAGAAACATTAAATAAGGCAAGTTATAGCTATAAGTTCAAATATAATGATAATACTCCTAATAAAAATGGCACAAAATATAATTGCAAGTGTATATTATATTGTTCAATCCAGCATTTAGCAAAAATATGATCACAAAAGTTGGCAAATCATTTCTTGATTTAGTTGACAAGCACTTTCCTTTAAAGTATATTTTCACAAAATACTCAACAGAAATATTTTAAAGTTTGTTACAGCTGCATGTTAAATTTAAAATCTATAATAAACTTGCATAACCATAATATCAAAAGGAAATTGCTGACAAAAATAAGAAATCCTGCAATTGTATCAGCAGTTTGGATTGTCCCCTAAACCAACTTTGCCTAACTGAAAACACACTATACGAAACTGTTATTTCTTCCAACCTTCTGAACTATTTAGATAGAGTATATATTAGCATAAGTGAACCACAATTTAAGTTAAGTTACGCAAACCACATTAAGTTGTTTAATACTGCAAGTTCAAATACAATACCAAACTATCTAAAGAAGTGAGGCTTATAAAAGAAAAAAATGGAAATCCATTAATTAAATGGAGTATTATCAGGAGATGCCAACCTTACCAACCAACCACAAGAAGATGCTCCCTACGCTTAAATGAAAAAACTGAAATTGCTATCTATAGGGGCACAAATTTATTTAACAAAAAGCAAGAACTGTTGAGCAAGTGTAGACATGAATAAATACATGCTAGTGTCATTTGATAGTACAGATAAATGTGAAGTCATTAATAAGAGCAATTCGTTTTTCAGTGGCATTTTTAGCAGCTTTTTCTTTTTCTTTAATGTTTTCTTGTACCATCTTTTGTACCATCTTGTACCATTTGTACCATCTTTTCATTATGTTTTTTGACTGATGACTGCCAGTATGCCGGTATGAAGCTTTATGTACCAACAAACTTGTCATCCTTTGCTGTATCTTTAAAATATATGTTTATACTTATATCCATATTTACATTTATGTCATCAAAATTATGTTTATGTAAGGGAAATAGTCACATAAGCTTAGGAAAGCTTAGACTTGTTTTTAGACAGTGCTGGTACAGGGTGTGTATAAATAAATTTTACCTCATGATGACCAAAGCTATGGAGATGGAAGTTTATATTGCATCAAATATATGATCTCTCAGATATGACCTTTACAAGGTAACAAACATACTGACTGATTGACCCATAAAATAAAGATTTAAATCAAGAAATACTTTCTAAATGACTAGAAGTGAGCATTATGAGTATATCTTTTCCAAATCTTAACACCTAAAACTGTCTCGTTTTGTCAATGGCAAGAAAACTGCTGAATCTCTATAAGTCTGACAAGAAAATCAGAAAATGTATCTGCTGTAAGTTTCTAAAGAACGCCATGAAAAAATGTAATAGCTAAATAATAGATTAACTTTAGGACTATGCTACATATCAAAGAAATTACATCAACATTTAATTTATGAAAGATACATTTCAATGTACTGGTGCTGCATTTCAAGAGTTCTGAAAAACTGTCAAATTAGATTTAAAAATTGAAACTTAGTTGCTATTTAGATAATTTTGTAATTTTGTTTTTGGTTAAAAAAAAATTTTAAATGTTAAAGTCTATTAGTTTTGAACCGTGATATTCATATAAAATGGTTAAGTAAAATTTTGTCATGTAAAAAAAAGTTTCATTTCTTTAATGATTTGTCTTTTTGTGTTGTCTGCTGTAAAAAAACACTTTTTCACATCTCAACTATTTCTTTCCTTTTTTTCAATGTCACTAAACTTATCCAAAAAAATATTCTAAATCAGCAAGAGTTAAGTAATTTAAACTGTTAAAGTCTTTATTACTTTTATTATTTATTTTAGTTTATTGGTTGGAAAAGATTTAGTGAGTTCCAGAAACTTTACAAGTTATTAAAGGCTGATTTTGAAACAATATTTGCAAGTTGTTTTCCAGATTTTCCAAAAAGAAAACTATTTGGTAAGTAGTTTTACATTTTGGCTGGTTATTAACTCTCAAGTACATTTTCTTTTATCTCTTTTTGCTGCAACAGCAGCATAACAAAGAGATCAGCAGTAGTAATGCACAATAATAGTATACATCTCTAGATATCAATTGAGGGTCTAGGGTACTTTAAATCTTCCTGCCAAAGAATTTTTTAAGTTTTGACCTTTTATATAATTCTCTAAATACTTTGATAAAGTATAGAACTCTTTTTAAGTTGCTTAATGATAAAAATTTTAGCCTTAAATAAACAAACTAAAAGATAGTAAAAATGATGAAAAATTTTTCTAAACATCAGACTCATGGAGAAAAAGATTTTTACTAAAAAAATTTTTTCTTTAATACTGACAACATTACATTCAAATGTAATTACTTTTAAAAAAATTTTAAAATTTCATGGGTATCAGTCACAGTATCTTAAAAGTTTCCCTGCAACCATTTCTCCTTGTTTTGCTCGCTTTATTTTTCGCCTTTGTTTTTCTTCTTTGTTTTTTATTTTTGAGTAAAAAACTGCTTGAAAATTGTTTTAGTTAACAGTACTGTTTAATTGCATTCACATTATATCAAAATTATACTGATTTATGACATTACATTAAAATTATACTGATTTATGGCATTACATTATAATTATACTGATCTACTTTTAGGAAGGTTTGATGAGGCTGTTATTGAAGAAAGACGTCTTTCTTCAATGAATCTTATGAATTTTGTTGTGCAATACCCTTTAATGACTCAACATTCCGCTTTTCAAGGATTTGTAAAGGTATTTTTATATATTTTATTAACTTATATAGTTTGATGAAAGAATTGTTTAAGAAGTACAAGTTTTCTCATATATATATATATATATATATATATATATATATATATATATATATATATATATATATATATATATATATATATATATATATATATATATATATATATATATATACATATATACATATATACATATATACATATATACATATATATATATCTGTGTGTTTATTAGGGTGTCCTAAAACTAAAAAAAAAGCTCTTTCTTGATTCCAAATCTATAGGCACTAAGTAAGTCATAAAACAATCTCTTAGGGTTCAATAAGGAAGTAATAGATGTTAAATATGATTTTTATAGTTTAAGCTGACTCATCCTCGATAGAAAACACTAGTTTTAAATTGTGGATTTTTCTCATTGAGAAAGTGAGAAAACAATAAGATTGTATAAATATATTGCCACTATTTAAGCTTGTTAACTCACATTTACAAATCTGAAAATGCAATAAAAGCTAATATTTGTTAGTAAATCAGATGTTACTATGGTGAAAAATTAGACAAAAAATACAAATTTCTCAACAGTTTCCAGTCTCTTTTTTAGTCATACTCTTAGAGAAAACGTTTCCAGGCTACTTTCTAATTATAAAAAGACTTTATCTCTATTATTCTATCTTTCATATTTTGAATTTCTAACTACAAAAAGGACATTTTAAAAGTGATCTTTATCTCTGGTAGCTGCAATAAAATCTTTAATGAGCTTAATGTTCCTTTCTGCAGCATCATTAATACAGATTTGTATTTGATCCATACAATAAACTCCTGCAGCTGAGTGTGGTTATGATCATCTGTAGTGTTGCCCTTGATGTGTTGAAATGTTTAAAAAGAATGTAGCTGTACACAGAAATCAACTCAGGTAGCTCTCTGGTTTCTCCAATTTTTATATTTGATGGTTTACAATGTTGAAATTCCTCTGGCTCTTAAAACTCAACAAGAGCTTGTAGCTTTGTTTCAGCTGAGACCTCTTGATCACTCAAGGACAACACACCGAGTTGGGGGGGGGGGTAATTAGGTATAACATCCCATTCTCAGAAGCAAAGCATTCCTAATCTTCTTATTGACCTTTCTCGAAGCATAGGCTTTCTGGATAGTTTTTAAATCATTATTAGAAGTCTGGAACCCTAAAAAAATTTTCAAGAACCATGGAACATAGCAAATTGCAATAAACAGGGTTGCTCCTTTCAGCTGTAGTGCCTTTTTGTCTGTCAAAGTATTAGACTTTGACAGACAAAAATGACTTTGGCAGTACAGAGGGTAAGAATGTAGATGGCACTGTTAAAATTGTTTGCCTCATGACAGTGCCCAGGTTTGTGAAACTTGAAATCTAGTGTTTCAATTTCAAAGGAGAAAGAGGCTAGCTTACAGACTATTCTATAATCATTCCTTAGAAATACCATAGTAGTAGTTACATTTTAAAAAAGCTTCTTTTCTTTCTTTACAACTGTGAAGAACTGAGCCAATCTTTAGATCATCCCTTTGCCAGTCCAATTTACATACTTGAAACCCATTCATAAGGAAAACTGTATGAAGTTTGTGCAATAAAATATAGCTTGTGAATGGAATCAGGTAATTTGATAATAAGAAATCGATGAGATTGTAATAAATTCATTATTAAAGTAAAAAGGCTTTCTAATTTCAAAAAAAGGTGGTCCTGATGGATTGGATAGATATTGGTGTGATTTGAGAAAAGAACTTCAATATTTTTTAGAGGAGGTTTTTTGATGGACAGGTTTGGTTTCTGTGCAACTGGAAAGTTGAATCCACACATTTTTAAAAATAAGTAGATGCTACTATTTATCCAGTTTTTGTTTATAAACATAAAACTCCTCACAATACCCTAATTTACAGACTCTGCACTTTAAGGCAAAATCTAAGGCAAAGTCATAAAAAAAATCAAAGAAACTGTGCAGGTCATTTTAGAATAAACCATTACATATATCATTGCAATTTGTATTACATATTACTTATAATATATCAAAACTTTTGCTTTTTTAATTTAATTTTTGCTTTTTTAATTTAATCATAACAAAACTATGTTTGGTCTTGTTTATTTCAATTTTAACTTGATCAATGCTATACTTATCCAAGTAAAAAAAAAAATGTTATCATAATTGCATTGTCTAACATAAAGTAGGAAATAACAAAATAAGCTTCTAATTTATGATTAAAAATTCTTGGTCCACACAAGGGTCAGCACTGATTCTATTTAAAAATATGCACCACCATAAACAAATCACTTTCAAACAAGACAATCCTAGCTTCTTGGTTTAAAGCTAAGAAAATTCATTTGCTGTAGTGGCCATCTCAATATCCTCAGTTAAATCCTGTGGAAATGTGTGGGCCAAGTTATTGAACGCAATAGAACAGTAATAAGTTATCAAAACTAAAACACATTAAACTTGTAAGCTTCTTGATTTTTCTCCAATTTGTTGTTAATTTCCAATGATATCCTCATTCTAATGTGATATTTTTCTTATTATGTGATACATGAATTACACTTAGTATTTTTGAATTTTTTGAATAAAATTTGATATAAATTTCAACCAAAATTTAGGTGTGCCTATAAAACTGAGACAGTATACAATGGATATTTTACTTTGAGTTGTTTGAGAGCTTGCTCAATCTGACTTTTTCAAGCTAATTTTTTTGTTTGTCAAAATAGTTTTTTAATTGTTTGTTGTAAAGGAGTATTGCTCTAATTTGGAAATCTTTCACTCCTGCTCTTTTCCTCCTCTTTGGTGTATATTACTTCCTATATACATCAACAAGAATGGAAAATTTACAATAACCTGTTATTTTGTTACTGTTTCTCTCCTTTCTTATCTGTATACATTTTTATGAATATACAATGTATACTTGTTAAATGTAAATTAATAGTTTGTTATAAATATAGTTGAAAATATTTTCCCTATAAAATTGCTTTTTCATTTGCTTACAGGCAAAACGGGCATTTTCAACATCAATATCATCAGTCTCCAGTCTCTCTATATCACCTTCAGAGAACTGTTCAATAACTTCATGTCATTCAGGTGTTACTTTTTGCTATGGTACCTTTATATTCACAATAGATGGCTGTAGTACTTTAGCTTTTGTCTTTTCTTTTTTTTTTTTTTTAAGTGTTTGTGAGTTGTTAAATGATATTAATCTTAAGGATTGTAAGTTCTTTTTTTTTTTTAAACAGGTTATTTACTTGAAGGAAAGAGCAATCTTAAGTTTTCTTGTTTTTCATAGAAATAATTCCAGAATCTAACAATATGGAGGTATCTGAAGCTCAAAATATTGAGCACACGCTGGAATATGACAACTCCAATGTCATTCTGGATACAGATGAAACAGATGAAACAGATGAGGTTTTTCTTACTAATCAGAATGATGATGGGAGGAAGTTATGGTTGAGGGAAGCACATTCAATTTGTGGTGATGATTTAGAAAGTCTGGCTTTAGAAGCACCTTGTAACTTTTCTGTAACTTCAAGAGCAGGCCTCTTTGATGATACAAGTATACTTTTGACAGAGTCACCTGATGATCTTTTATCTTTAACTGATAAAAATTCTTTTCAACCTGATGTTATTAGATCCTGTCATGATTTACAAATTCAATCAAAACTTCAAGATAAGTTTCTTGTTGATGATAAAATGTCAAGAATCATCAACCAAACTATTGAAGAAGATGACTATATTTTTCAAGCAAGTGTGTCAATGAGTAATGCCATTGAACAGGAAGAGCTAGGAAACTTTGATGCTGCATTTGAAATGTATAAGTTTGGGATTGGGTTGTTATTGCGTGGAGTTCAGATTGATGATAACACAGATCGTCAAGATGCTGTACGAAGAAAGACAGCACAGTATTTACTGCGTGCTGAACAGTTATATATATCAAAACTTCATCCTAAAAGCAGTAATATTCCAGAGGAAAAGATTTTATTGGAAGATAATAAATGGAGATTTAGATTAAACGATGTAAGAGTTTTTGGTGTTATTGACAAAGTAATGTTAGTGCAAAAGATATACACAGATGAAGTGTACATTATGAAAGTTCTTCATAAACAAGGTGGTGTATACAAACAAAAGTTTAGACAAAAAAAACCAAGAAATCTTTACAATAGTCACTTTATGGTTAAACTTATTAACTGCGTTGAAACACAGACAGGAGTTTATCTTTTGTTACAACATGTCCAAGGTCGTCTTTGGGATTTCCTAAATCTCCCTTTATTTGTTTCGAATCGACTCCCAACTTATTCTGCAGACAAATATTTGAATGGTGAAAATGTTCTAAAATGTTTCGAAAATGAAGAAACTTCTAAGGATGTCAATAATGTTGATTGTATCATGTGTGATAAATTTTCAAATTCATCTTCAAATCTAATTTTGAACAGAGAATTAAATTGGCATAGTTTTTATGATAGAATTAAAATATGGGTTGCACAAATTGTGTTGGGTATTTCTGAACTTCATTCAAGAGGGATTATATGCAGGTTTTCAATTAAGAAGCATCTATCGGGTTTTTTTTTTTGTTAAAAAATAGGTAAAACTGATTCAAAAAATTGTTAGAAATATTTAAATGCGGTTTAAAATTTTATAGAGATTTGAACCCTCTCAACATTTTGTTGGATTCAAATGGTGTTGTTAAGTTGACATATTTTTCAAATGTTGAAGGCATTGATTATAATCTTAATGCTGATGCTGTTCGATTTCTGTATGCATCTCCAGGTTGTGTTTTTTTCTAAAATTTTATCAATCAGCACAATCATGGTTTAATCTATTGTTTGTAATTTGATTTTTTAACTTTTGGTGGAAGATAGGTTTGTGTAGTTAAAGGTAAATTGTTTTAGAGGTTAATGGAGTATTTGAAACAGCGTCGTCAACTGATTGGTGGAGTGTTGGAGCTATTTTGTTTGAATTAATCACTGGTAAGGTAATTATTTTGTAATTATTCCTAATTTCACATATACATGTATGTGCATAACCATTTTTTTTTTTTTTTTTTTTCTGAGGCATTTTTTATTTAAAAAATGAAAATCTTTTTAATTTTTTCTAGTCACTATATAGTTGTCATCCAGGTGGTATAAACAATCGTTCAGTTATTGTCATACCCTGCGAGGTATCCAACGAAGCTCATTCTCTATTGGCAGGAGTGAGTATTCAGTTAAAAATAAAGTTTTTAAAAATTTTGCTTTCTTTTTAAGATCAAGTTTCGAGACTTTATGGTTTTTAAATTCACTTTTCGATATTTTTTTTTTGTGTGTTAAAATTTTTAAAACATTTGGAAATTTTTTTTTTTTTTAGCTTCTGAAGTTTCACCCGACTGAAAGACTTGGTAACTTTTTACTGTTATTGTTTTGTAAAGTTTATAAAAGAAGGTTTTTACACAGCTAAAAACTTTTTGTATTTTGCCAGAAGAGAGGCAACTTGTCATATTTTTTTTTCGTTATTGGCTGTAGAGAAATTTTTTTGATGGTCTAATTTTTTTTTTTTTTGGGTGAGAACATAGAGCTACACATAATTTATATGGAACTACACATACAGACTTCACATAATTTATATGGAACTACACATACAGACTACACATAATTTATATGGAACTACACATACAGACTACACATAATTACATAATTACATACACATATAGACTACACATAATTTATATGGAAATCAAAGAAAGTAATTACTTTGAAAATTGTTTTAAAAAAAAGTACACAAATGAACATGTGGTATCTTACCCTGCAACAAGAGTATGTTATCACAGTTATGAGGGTAAATTTTCATAGACATTTTACTTTAATGAATGTGAAAATAAGAAAAATCGTTAGTAAGTTGTTCATAATAAGTCACTCAGGACATCCAAAATCTCTAAAGTCAAGTTTGCATCTTCATCGCCCCAGATGTCACACTTATTAAGTTATCCTTGTTTTGCTTGGTTAACTATTAATATTTTTACCTCTTGGTGTAAAAATACTCTGCAAAACGGAGTTTATTTTTTTGTAAAATACATTTTTGCCTGCGTAAAACTATCTTTTGGAAATTGAATGTTGCTTTAATTTGGTTGGTCATGGTCTTTTCTTTCCTTACCAGCTTCTGGAAGGGCTTTATTGTT
>QPEY01000024.1:1421547-1438036 GCA_014706445.1 Hydra viridissima
TTTTTTTTTTTTTTTAAATTTTGTTTTTTTTTTTTTATATAATATAAATTAAAAAATTAATAAATTTTTTTTTTTTTTAATGATAAAAAAATTTTTTTTTTTTTTTTTTTTTTTTTTTTTTTAATTATTACTAATTTCTTTTATTTTATACTTATTTTGAATTATTGAGAAAAAATGAAATTTGCATGCAAATTTCATTTGATATTTATTACACTTGACAAAGATATACAAGAAAACGCATTTATTATGAGGTAGCTGTGAGGGCTATATTGAGCAAAATATCCACTTACGAATTTGTATTTTAAAATGAACATATGAAATACTTCGAATACTTTTTACTACTTTTTTATGATTTTTATGAAGATTTTTCCATACAAAACTTTGAACTATCACTCTATGCTTACTGGTTAAAAGTTCTTGCATCGTATTACATTGTTTGAAATTTCGAAATACAAATCATGTCATTCTTCCCTATAAATTTTCAATAAGGTTAAAGTGGGGTGAACTTGCTGGAAAATGCAATACAGGTATTTTTTTTGTAAGCATTGTTTTATATTTCTCGCCGAGTGAATCGCCGTCTTATCGCGTTAGAAAATCTACTTCTCAATAGAAAAACCTTCACCAAACCAAGTTCTTGGTATCTTTTGTCATTATCATGCCAATAATACTTAAGCCTTAAAGAACGAGAGGAAGGGGCGAATATTTTAATACCCTAAGAGGTTTTACTTTTACATGCCACAGCTCTGCTTATCAGATTACAAAGTAAGAAAAACGCTCCTCCATGGGAAGTGCAAATGAAAAACTCGTGGTAGATATCCTAAAGTTAACTTTGGTCGTTTATCATTTAATGGCTTTTCATACTCGGTCATGCAGCTAAAAGTTCACAAAGGTATCTATATCAATAGGAATTTATAACATCTATAATCCAAAGTTTCAACTGTTATCAGGAAGTCCTGGCAGTAGAAGTGTATGTAAACTTCCTTTCAATATATAACCTTTTATTTGTAGTTTCAGAAGATGAAATGTTAGAAGAATGGTTTCAACTGAAAAAAGAACATTCAAAAAAAAAAAATTGAAACAAAGCAGTGGACACACGTGCTTGGACCAAAGATGTCAATATATTCAAAAAAAAATTTCTAAATGTTTGTTAAACCTTCGCCATCAGTTTATGGAGCAGATAAGACTCTTAATATTTTATCAGATAGTGAAATATCTAAAGCAGAATTGCAAAGATTGCGATTTGAATCTTTAGAAGAAAGACTTTAATCATATCCTCAATGTAATTATGTTAGAATAGGTCACAAATATGTCAGAGTTTTACAAGTCAGCAAACTACGTAACTTTACTTTTAAAGTCTAGTATCATTAATATGGAAAGATTGAAACACGAATACAGATACTTTAGGTTCAGCCCTAAAGTATCGATATTCACCAAACGCAAAAACTTAGGAAAATTTACGCAAAAACTTGCGAAAGTTTTTTTGAAACGCAACTGCGCATGTTTCGTGAAAACGACTTTCACAGCTTTGAACTTACGCTAAACTTACGCAAAAAAAAGTTTGGTGAATAAGTTCCCTGCTTTACTCATTTGTTATAATACGATGATATCTAAAACTCTTCTGGGACGATAGCGAGAAATGACGAGTGTTAGTCAGTGATAGTCCGTGATGGTCATTGATGTCGAGTGATGTCGAAAGGTATCGAGTGGTGTTGAGTGGTGTTGAGTGATGTTGAGTGACGTTGAGTGATGTTGAAAGATATTGAGTGATAGCAATTAATGAGCAAGTGATGACTCGGTTTTAAATTACACAGTGACTGAATTCCCTTTTCAAGCTACGCTCATGTTAAACACCAATATCAAGCATAATGTTCAAAAGAAAGTCATATCCTACTATCAACATTTTTAAACATATATACGGTACAACACCCGGTTAATAATGGTCAAAAAGATACCACTTAAGTTTTAAAAGTTCAAGCAGAAATTTGTTGATGAAGAAGTTGCTTTGAAAGAGTCTTAAAGGAATATATAAATGATATTTTACATTTAATAAATATAATTTAAAATATAATTTAAAAATAATACTTTTTTTTACAAGAATCATCCAATATTGCCTGGTAATAATTCTTTTTTGTGTTAATCCTTTACGCTATCTGAAAAAAAAAGCTTAAAAAGATGATTTATTTAATTTCTGTGACATCATTATTAAAGATTAGTTACCCATGCATCAATGAATAACTTTGATTTGGACATAGATAATGTACCTTGTTTAACACATAGACGAGTAAGGTGTGTTGAAAAAATTACGACTAAAGCTCTTGTGGTGGTTAATCGAGTTTCAAATTACTTTAACCATCTTTAAACGATTGTCTTTACGCAGGTGACAACATGATTATTCGGACATCTTTTAGGTTTCCGTTCAAAAAAATTGCTTTTCTAAATAATTTTGAGAAAGTGTTTCTTCAAAATGGATTTGGTGACGTGTCGCGATTAATTAAAACTTTTTATGGTATGATGACATTGAAAACCTTCATTTCAACATCCTTTCTAATACAAAACTTGTAACCTTTCGTCTTTGTAGAGTTTTGTTTGGTGTTAATTCTTCGACGTTTTTTCTTTATGATTTAAAAGTTAACGTGAAAAAGTATCAAAACTTGATTACTCTTAATAAAAATAACTCTATTCTCCTGACCACTATTAAGGCAAAAACGGAGAAGGGAGGTCCTTTATTAGTTTCAAAATATTTAAGAGAATAAAATTTCGAGTAACAAAAAGAATTTTTAATAAATGGTAGCAAATTATCGTTTACTAAAAACTATTGAAACAAAGAGGCCGTATATAAAAATGGTCAGATTAGTGCCATATACAGTAATGGCAAATGTTCAGTTTTTTTTAATAAATTTATTTAGTTGTGTGCACTTAACGTTTTAAAGACAATTTCCTTTTTTAAAGAAACATGTATCAAGGGGATACCAAAAAATTAATAACTCATGTATAATTTACGTTCGCTTTATATTAATCTTATTAATTAAAGTTCATGTTATAAAAAATATAACAAGAATTTAGCTTTACTTTTTCGTCAATTTAAAGCATGACGAAGTGTTATTATTCTGTGTCAGTAACCAGAAACATATTGTTTTGAACTTATTAATGTCGAGGAAAATGGTTCTGGCTTACACTGATATGACCTATGTCAGTTGTAAATTACTAAAATAATGTTAAATAATTGGTAGATTATTTTACCTCCACATACTTTTTATTTTAATTTTACAGATGGTTTAGTTTTCTCAATTTAAAGGATTTTTTCTAAAAGGGCATAGTTAAGGTTTCGCAACTTTAAATTGTGGAATACATCCACTACAAATTAAGTAACAGACCAACCATAACCCGTATTACGGGTTGCTTTTTGCTAGTTTAAATAGTTATCCCTCTTGTGATTTTAAACTTTTTCAAAAGCCTTCATGTAGATGGTTTTCTTTGATGTAAATAATAAGGTATATGAATCTACATTCGTATTTTTGATGTGTTAGAGACTTACTATCGCTACTAAACTTCCAACAATTAACCAATTGCTTTCAAGTTCAAGCTTTTTTATTTGCAAAGGGGCTTATATGATGAAAGAATATCTTTCTTAAATTAGCAACTTTATTTTATGAAATGTTCTTTTTAAAATATTTTCGTATGATAATTTGTGATAACCATAATGTACACTGAATTTGGTTATTTGGTTTGAAATTTTTCAGGAGCGTATTGTTGTAACTTTATGCTTCATTATTTGTTGATATAAGCACATCATGAGCAAGTCGAAAAAAATGATTATCAGTGTTGTTGTTTAATGCTGACAAATTTTCAATATTTCGGACAAATTTTCAATATTTCGGACTAGATTTAGTTTTATAAAACTACCCAGCAATGAAACTGTTTTCCAATTAAGTTCCTCTCAAGAAAAAAAACTGCAAGGTGCTTTCATGAGAGGAATTTGTTTCATAGGCATTGTTTCATTCTCGCTTGTTATTTTTAGCGTGCGATAATTAGCGAAAATGAGATGGGTTTCGTGCAGAAAACAAAATGTTAGGTCATGTCAAACTTTTAAAAAAAGCTATATCAGGGAGAACAGTAAGCTTTAAAACTCAAATGCGACCTTACGGTTTCTTTTCGCAAAGTTTTATTTTTCTATTTAAAGATAATGTTAACTATAATTTATCTTTATTCGTATATATGACAATTTATATGTAAGCCATATAATTTTAACTAACTTTCTTTCTTTATTAAGTTATTTCAATTAACCCCCTGTGTTGTAACTTTGGTGGTTTAAACAACCAATCAAAGATAAAAGCGCGCATATTTAACCGTCATCAAAGACAAAGGGTTCATGAATGAAATTTTACAACTAAAATACCACTGAGATAGGTTTTCTTAATTAATTTGTTAAAAATTAACAGTATGCCGTCAGCAAAATATAAAGATGGAGATGTTATATATGCCAAATGGCCTGGAAGTGATCTTTATTACAAGGCATTAGTTACGAATTTTAATCCAGTTGAAAACCAATATCGCGTAAAGTTTATAAATGCAGAAAGCGAAGCTGATGAAAACATTTTTGATATTCCAACTAAATATTGTTTAGTACGTATTGTGTTTCTCTTAATTGGTATAATTATTGTTATGTTATTGTTTCCTGAAATATCTTTATAGCCCCAATTTACATAGTGATTTGTATAATAGACTCAAAGTGATTTAAAGAAAGGTTTTTATGTAATATCAGTGAAAATAATTAACTAATGAGTTTCTTCTATTTTATTTTTGAATTCTTTATAATTTTTTTATAAATGGATTAATTCATTTTCATAGAGTGAAAATTATATTCTACCAAAGTCACCTTCAAGGCGAAAGTCAACAAGTCCTAGTCGTCAAAGAAGAAGGTCAAAATCACCAGCTAGGTCCCCTTCAAGAAAAAAAGATGATAGTTTTTCAACCCAATCTCCCAAAAGAGAAAAAAAGGTTTCTGTACCAAGGTCTCGATCTCCAACTCGTTCTGTCTTGCGTTCAAAGATCATAGATTCTAGTAAAATTGCTACTGTTCAAGTTGAAAAAGTTTATAATGATGAAGTGTATTCAGATATAAGCAATAAAATTAATGCAGTCAATCCAACAATTACAGTCCCAGATCTAAAAGCTGCTAATTCCTCTAATTTGTTTGGACTTGCAGAAAGTAATGGTAGGGACACTCGATCTACAAAAAAAACACAGCATACTTTTAAGGAGGATAAACTATCATTGCAATCTAATTTCACAGATGAAATGATAGTTACTAGAAGAATAACTAGATCTTTATCTAGTCAACAAGCTGAAGAAGTGGATTTTCCTAAGCAAATCAAGGCAACAGAAACATGTCTTGAATCAAAAACTCTTTTAAATTCAGTCCAGTGTTTCTTAAAAAGTTTTGTGTCATTAGCTGGATGTTTATTTTTACTATTTTTCCCTATTGCATTGCTCTTTTTGTTATCTTTAAGTTGTAAAGAGCAAGCAAGGTGTGGTCTAGCAAATATACTAAGCTTGAAGCTGGAGAAGATTATTGTTAATACATTTATAAATTGGAAGTCAATTACATATGTGTTTGGATGGTTTTTACTTCAAGCTCTATTTTTATCACTGCCAATTGGAAAGGTAAAATCATAATTCTTGTGAATAAAATTCTGCTGTCAGCACACACATATTAAGAGTTGTTTCTTTGATGACCAATTCTTTTTAGTTTTATCAGTTTGTTAATAAGCTACAAGTGAAAGATCATTTAGTTAGGATGATGTTTAGTTCTTAGCTATTTTCAAATTATCTTATTTATCAAATTGTCTTTTTCATTTTAAGCTTGCATTTGGACCTCCAGTAAGTCAAGGAAAAAACAGGGTCATATACAGATTAAATGGTAAGCTCAAAAAAGAATATGATTTTTTAAAAATTTCTCTGGTTTATCTATGTATAAACAAACAAAAGTCTTAATTTTACTTTAAGCGATGTTTAAAGGCTAAGCTTATGGCATTGTGTTTTTATCTGTATTACTTTTTTTTTGCAGGTTTATGGGCGTTAATGGCATGCAGTAGTTTATTCTTTAGTCTTTTTCTTTGGGGTAAATGGCCCTCAAAACTTATCACCGTTAACTACTTGGCAACAATCTCCTCAACTTTTCTATTTTCATTATTCATGGGTTTTTTAATCTTCTGTCATACTTTTTTTGGCGTAAAATCTCAACCATCAGGTAATTTTTTTAAAAACTTTTAAGATTTTTCTGTGTTTCTCATAGGTTGATCAGTTAAGATCAAGTTGAAGTAGGGTAGAAGATTTATTTTTTATGGTATTTCTATTGTTAGAAACTTTGAGCACTTATAACTTTTGAGTCATATGCTCTTTTCAAATGACACTTGCATTAAAATGTGCGGAAATGAAAATATACACATTACTATCCAATTTTCATTGCACCTTGATGGTCTTACTAAAAAACAAAGTTACTAACCTATCAATTTTTTGTGGTATTTAAAAAATAACTTATAAAATTCTTACCAGAAACGATGTGATAAATTTAAAAGACATTACTGTTGATTTGTATTTATTTTGTTATAGCTTATAGCAATGGAAGAAATTCTAATTTAGTTTCTCAAAATATTCACAGTTTCCTTAAAAAACATAATAAAAAAGTAAATATTATTGAATATTAGCTGGTCTTCCACCTCCTTTTTAGTAGGATGTTAAAATGTCTTTGATTTTGTTTCTTTTGTTTTTTATCATCTTTATTTGTTAAATCTGCTCTTGTATTATTTTTTTTTTTTTTCTCCTTTTTATTTTTCTTTTCTTCATCCTCTTTTTCATACATTTCCAAATATTTGTCACTCAATAAGATTCCTTAACTAATTTTGTTGTGTTGCCTTTTTGTTTGTACTTAATTTGTTCTGGAAATTTAATCACATCCTGAATTGAAGTTGAAAGGGTTTAAGTTGATGGTGAAAAAGTTGAAGAAACTGGAATTTCCATTTCAATATGAAATGCTGATGAAAGTATATAGAGCTGTCGCTTTATAACTATAGAAGTTAAAACATAGTCACCAGTAATTTAAGCCAAAAGATTATGCAATGGCTCTATATAATCCTGTATTTTAGAGATGTAATGAAGAATAGTTGTTGCCATATCAAATGGTACCCCCAAAGGATTCTACTTAAAAAATTGGTGCAAGAAATATTTAATCAATAGAAAAATCATTTCATTTATACTGAGACCTATACTATTACCTATAATATATTCCCATTAAGGAATCAAAACTGTTAAAAATGATTTTGTTTTCTCAAAAATTAATCACCATCTTATAAACTGATGTTCCTAAAGTGTTGAAAAATCTAATAGCCTTGAATCATCCTAAATTTTCTTTTTTAGAAAAAGAAAATTTGAATCATTTAATTTTAATTATAGTTAAATCCTAAATCATAAATTTTTATTCAGAATGGTTATATAGGCATTTCTAAATGTTGTGCAAGCTAATCAGAAGATGTCAAGTACTCTAAAGCATATTTTATAAAAACGTAAATACAGTAAAAAAATAAAACAAAGCAAATTTCTGCAAAAAACGAATCTTTTACCCTAGTTATTTTTCAAAACATTTTTTGATAAAGTGATTTTATATGAATAAAAAAAAGTCTTTATAAAATTTAACCATAATAGTATTGAATGTAATTTAAAATAATAGCATTAATAAGCTTATCCATTACCTGTAAACATAAAATAGCAGAATACATCTTATAAACTTTTTTACCAGTCATAAAAAGTTTTCTGGCAATTATTTTATGCCCTCCATTTGTTTTAAGTTTTTTTATACTGGAAATGTGGTGAAATAGAAAGTGCTTTTGTCTTGAATTTGTTCTACTTTTTTCTCTGCAGGTGGCATTATCAAAGACTTTATGTTTGGTCAAGTTGTTTCACCATCCTTTTTAGGCAGATATGATCTGAAGGCTTTCATATTTAAAGCTGGGTTGATTAGCTGGGTAATTTATAAATATTTTAAATATTACTAATCACAGTTTGCTCTAAAAATAAATTTTCATTTCTTTATTTGCTATTCTTTTTTTAAAAAAAGTAATTCAATAAGCTTTACTGGTATATTTTATACAAAGAGGATGTACCTTAAAAAGAAATGAAGCAAACAATAGGTTATTTTAAGCATTATTTGGCAATTGTCTTCTTGGTAAATCCAGTATATATTTTCAAAAAATTAAATGATGATAAATTGGAAAAAAGAGGAAAGCTGAAAGAAAATAATTCAATAAGTGAGCATGGGGTGTTTATTCAATAAAAAATGTCTTATCTACTGCTCTGTGATGTTTAAAACCATTATTATTTCAGAAGATTATTTAGCTTCGATTAATATATTTTGCAACTAAAAAAATGTGTTGTATATAATAGTTGATGAACTTGACAACTATTTGATTGTTATATGCACAAAATTCAGTTATCACAAAAGTAATTCTGGTAATTTTCTCTGATAATAGGCCTATTATTTCAAGAATAAATAGATTTTATATTTTCTTAAAGTTACTTTTTTAAGATTAATGGCTGATTTTTTAACATTTTTTACTTGTATAATGAAATGAATCTAATATATAAAGCCTAAAGGTTGTATGTGGGTGTTTTCTTTATACAAATTGACAGTTTTGATCCAATTTTTAACAAATTTTGCACATGGGTCTAATTTTTCCCAGGGAAGGTTTTAGGCCAGGTTTGGAGCAACCGGGACTCCATATTCAGGGTGCTTATGGTTGGAACCAAGTTCCAGCCCCATCTGACCAGTCCTTTCCTTTCCCCTGGTGAGGAGGTGACTATGGAGCTAATAATTTTATGAGTTTTCAACCAGTGAAAACCAGAAAATTGTAAGTATGTTAGCATTTTTTATGACCACTCTTTAAGGGATGTTTTTTGAAAAGTATACCGTATAAATGAACAAGCAAATTTATAAAGACAGGTTTTTGTTTGGAGAAAAGATTATTGTGATTTATCATTGTGTTTGTTGCAGTGTTTGTTGCAAAAAAGCTACATTAACACAATGTTGTTTAGTTTCCAAAAACACAACAACATAGCTACAATTGCATTTTTGTTTAATATAGTAAAGTTTTTTTATCTAATAGCTGGAAAATCTGGCACATAGTATATTTATAAAGTTCTATTGATACTTTCGTGGTTGAACAAAATGATAGGAAGTTATATGGAGCAAGAGAATATATTGATTCAGTTTATCAATATTAATATTTATGATTAGTAAGCAATAAAACTAAAAAAATTATTTCTAAATATAGTGTATTACTTTTTTGTGCTTGCTTTTTAGAGATTTGGTTTTAAAAAATCTTGATAAACGTATTTTTGGCTTTTATATTCTACTATCAAATGTTTGACTATTAAATAGTCTAAAAGCTTCACTCAGTATTTTATTTTCTGTATGCATTTTTTCAAAATGTAAAGCTATCAGTATTTTGAGAGTATTTTTCAGAACTACCAGAGTTTTTCAACAAAATTGTTATTAAACTTTTGTTTGTTTGTTTTATTGTTGTGTAAAACTTAATACAAAACAACACAATACATTTTTATTTTCATACAAACTTGTTTTACAATTTTTATTTAGTTCTGGAGAAGTTTCTGTGTTTTCTTCATTTTCCTCGTTTTCCTTCATTACAATATCTATCATCTGATTGAATTTCCACTTTCTGAGATGAATTTTTCCACAGTTTTGAATAGTGATAATTTTTGCATCAGAAGCTATTAAGAAAAGAATGACAAGTATTTCAATTAGTTACATTGTGAAATTGAATAAAATGTTTATGTTAAGCTACAATTACTGAGTTTGATTTAGTATTAATGTTGTCAAAAAATACCTGTAATTTTTTAAAAAAAAAAACCATCAAAAAATTTCCAATTTATTTAATTTTTGTTTTGCCATTTTTAAAATGTAATACCAGTCAGTTTGAAGCAATCTTTCTTGATGACCTGTTGAAAAAGGTCTGACTGATAAGATTGAGAACATTTTTTTTTAAAAACTACATTAGGAAGGTTTGATAAAGTTTTGATCAACTTTACATATCCCTTGAGTAATCTATTAATCATGAAAATGAAATAAAGGAATTACTTCAAATTTATATTTTATGTTTTCCAATATGTGAATCCTCAAAAATGAATGAATCGTTTATATTTTTTCTCATATTTTTTCATTTGTATACTTTTTACTAAAAATTAGCATGTGTATTTGGGCACCACTGTAGCAGCTGTGATTTCATTGGAGTTGTACTGTCTTTAACACTATTTTTCCATTAAACTTTACAATCACTAGTAATCATCACAAAATAATGAGTATTTAAGAACTTTTCAATTTATTGAATTTTACCCTAATATTCAAAACCAATTTTTCCTTCTTTAAACAGTATTTAAAGAAGGAAAAATTGGTTTTGAATATTAGGGTAAGATTTAATAAAAAATAATTAGAATAATAAATAATAATGCCACTAAATATTCCTAAAATTGTTTATTAATTCATGTGAAAATGGCACATCATAAAGGAATGTGAAACTAAATGTCAAGATGCAGTTATAGTAGAATATGAAGCTAGTTGTGATCTTCATCCAAGTGTAATTAAGCTGTTAAAGGGTCAATAACCAGTCTCAAAGATAATTTTTGATTTTGTGATTTTTTTTTTTTGAATCATGAAGGTTTTAATGAGATAAGTAAATTTAAGGAATTAAGTTCATGATTGCTAAAGGAAAAATATTTAGCATGATATTGGATGAGTATTTTGCACTAAGAGGTTGACAATTTATTGGATATAACTCACACAATGGAAAAGATAAGCAAATATTTAATGCAGGCTTAGTTTTTAGATTTAGTCTAGTTGAAAAAATGTTAACGCAAAAATATATGAATCATTTATGTTTATTTGGTTTCCAAAGAGATTTAGTTGGATCAAACCCAAGGTGGGTCAGCTAAACAAAAAATTTAAGATAACTTTGATTGTTAATGAACAGTTTTGTAAAAGCCATGCAATATAATTGGCAATTTGTGATACCCCTGTTCAAAAAGTTCTCTGATTCACATCTTCAATCAATTTTGAAGGAATTAGTGATTTGGAAATATTGCATGAAGAAAATGATATTAATTTCCATTAAGTTTATTCGGAATCCAATGGTTTGCAATCACATTTTAATCAAATTTCATTAAGGAATTCAACTCGGAAATTGAATTATATCATGACTTCAAATACAGAACTATTACATCCTGACTTTAGACATGGAACTCAATTCCTATAATCATCGCTCCCCTCATTAAAACTAATTGTTCTCTTTTTGAAACCTTTTGCAAGCTCAATTCATTTCATATGATAAATCAATTGGGTATCCAAGTTTTACAAATGTTTCAAAGTGTTTTAGCTCCTCTAAAACTTGCATCAGAAATATTAAGTTATGATGATTCAATTCTCTTAACAGCAGAAACAGTAATTGAATTTATGTTGAGTTAGCTTTTGGACTTAGACAGTTCTATTAGTTATAAGTTACATGAAAATATGAAGAAAATAACTCATGAGGTTATAAATAACTTGAAGGATAAGCAAATATGTTTGGCGCCAAACTAGAAAGACATCTATTTGGTGATCATGTAAATGAAGGATTGTAATCAAGATTCAAGTCAATTACAAATATGAATGTGTCTCTTCAAGTTGAGTTACACAAAGTATTTTAAAAAAACACTCATCTAATTTAACAGCAGATGAAACTGCAGTATGATTTATATAAAAGACTGGAAAAAAGATTGATAATTTGCACAATTTATGTAATGCTTTTCTAACCATTAAACCTAAGTTGACAGTTGTTGAGCAAGTTTTTTTCTACTTGCACCAACCATCTAATAAGTCAATAAACTTTCTGGTTTTCCTTAAATTGTTTTACAAAAAAAAAAAGTGTAAATATTGAACATGTTAAAATTAAGAATAGAATAAGTAAAAAGTAGTTATTAAATTTTAAAAAAAAATATTTAAAAATGTTGTTAACAGATATTTTTGTAAAAATATAAATGAAAAATGGTTGTTATTGAAAACAACTGTTTTTTAGAAACTCTTATCTTTTAGAATATTTCTTTCACAATATTTAGTTTCTTCAAAACCTGCTGCTGCGTATTTGCAGAAGGCAAGTCTGAATGTGTCTGATTATTTCTTGAGTTTGTTTTCTTTATAGGTTTGAAATTTATTAAGTATTTTACTGTTTTTAGGCTATCATTGATTTTTGGTATTTTGCAAAACAGTGGGAAAGCAAAAGGCTATCTAACACTTCTTTATTGATGGTTTTGACAATGCAGCTTGTTTATGTGCTTGATGCTATGATATTTGAAGTATTATAATGTTGCTGTTTAATAACTATCTATATACTAGAGTAGAGTACTTCAAGATCTTTAGTTTTATATTTTCTAATGTAAAGAAATAAAGAAAAATTAAACTAACCTTTAATGTCAGTTTCAGATACTATTATTATTTTTTATCTTGATTTTAAATAGGCAGTGGTTGTATGTTGCAAATAGTTTTTTGATCATTTTAATGAAGTTTATATATTAAAATATGTTTTTCTTTTTTGAATAGTTATTATGGAACCTTTTGAAGTTCTCTAAAATAAACCTCAATCGTTTCAAATTTATATAAAGCCTTTTAACAAAACTGATGTAATTTTTACTTTTTTTTTTTTTAATTCCAGGAATCATTTTATTACAGCGCATCTTTAAGTCAAGAAAAATGTGGCTTGTTAGATTCTCTATTGTTCTTTGTCATTTACCCATTTTTTAACTCAACTCAGTTGCGGTATCTGTCATTATTCCCAATTTCATTGTCCTGGTATTGCTATATACCAATTGTGGTTGTATTTGGTATGTTATTTTTATGTTTTGTTGAAATTTCTTTAAGTTACAACTTGATGCTTGAGTGAAACTAACAGTTTCGTGACTTTTTTTTTGTCTCAATTTTAAAAAAAGAAAAGTTTTGGTATTTTATATGTAGTAAAAATTAAAAACTAAAAAGATTCAGATAATAAAAAATAATAATAATATTTTTCAAATTTTTTAAACTTATTTTAGTAATACATTTTTACATAATACAATATATCTGCAGTTTCTATTTTTTGTTGTATCTTTTTATTGTTAATGAGTTCATATATTTAAAAAGTCTTTCAACTACAGTACAATAGGTGCACCTATGTTGAAGGTGTATGAGATCAGAAAAAAGTAACCATCCAAACAAGGAAATAAACATTTGCTGCATTATGTCAGAATGTTAAAATGTCAGAATGAAAATTTGTATGCCTAGTGTGGTCAAATATCAGTATGGAAAAATGACATAGTGAAAAATGAAAAAATTTAGAAAGTACTACCACTACCATTCATTCTGATTTTATTAAAATTCGGAATGGATGGTGGTGGTGGGACTAATTTTGCCTGAACATAGTAATTTAAGTGATTAAATCAAAAGAAGTCCAACTGTCATCCATGATAGTTTAATTCTCTGGACTCTGAGCTGAGATAGTCTATACTTGCAATAGATGATCAAGAAGCTTTGTGAGAATGTTGAAGCTTATTTATAAGTCACCATTTTTCATTTGGATTTCTTTGTCTGTGAAGACCTGAAACTAGTCAGAATATTGTTGGCATCCTAAATCATTTTGTTAAGTATTTGTGTGCTTTGTGTAAGGGACGTCAATGATTCTATACAACATTTACACTCTTGGCAAGATAAAGTATTAAATGAAAGCACAGAAAAACTCAGAATTAGGGCTAAGCAAACCTAAAAAGCAGTCATTAAGTATAACAGTGTATGTGTGAATTATTATTTCAAGACAGCTTATTTGTGGTGAAATATATTTCTGGTTTGAAAAAGTTTAAAAGTAACTTTATAGCATATTTGTCAAGTACTATTACACCAGTTCAAACTCAATTTTCTTGCTTGGATTTTGGATTAAAACCTTTGAAATTGTATCTTTGTATTGTAATTGGGCAATATCCCCCTGGGACACTTGATAGGCTTTTTTTTATCTAATCTACCTTTAACTTAGGTATATTAGCTGTTTAAAAAATTTCTTAAATATAATTTGTATATATAAAAATCAAATGAACAGATTAACAACAATCTTCTTTTAAAATTTTGAAATTTTAGTCCATGCTCTTTCAAAATAAAAAATAATCATTCAATGTTTTTTTTTTTTTAATCCTTTTTTCTTTAACCTGCAGATTTTTTTGCATAGTTTTAGTTTCACATAAGTGTATTTGTTTTTATTAGCTTTTGGTTATTACATATATCGTATTTCTAACCTTCAAAAGTTTCATTTCTACAAAGACCCACAAAGTGCAAAGATTTCAGGTAATTTTGATATTAGGTTCATTTTGTGTAGGCTTGCTGACTAGTTTATCAATATTGGTCTAATGTCAATAATTATGCTTTTGAAAGCAAAATGATGTTTCTCTGTTCTTCTTCAGTTGGTTATTTGTTAAATATTTTTCTCTTTTAAGTTTCAATCAATTGCTAAGTCATGATAAAACATTAACTTTGCTACATAAAGTTTGGTGTTATGAAAAATTCATTTTCTAATGTCACTATGTTAAAAAGCAGCATGAAAAAAGTTTGTTTCAAAAATTTTAACGGAATTTTAAAAAAATCAAAAAGTTCAGTTCTTTATGAAAACATTGTAAAGCACTTGGAAGATGTTTAAAGTTTGCCAGAGAACAAAATGCAGTTTCTGTTGAAGTAATTTGAAAAATATATTTCTTTCTGTAAAGTCTCCTACAATATGAGTAATTAACACAAAAACCTTTTGAGGAAAATTTCTGACTTCCTTAATAAAGTGGAACTTAATTGAAAATCTTTTTGTATCAATATAAATACTATCATTTCAAATGCATGTTGATCATTTAAAGCGCAAAAATATAGGTTTGTTAAAAGAAAATTTATTTTATAAACTGAATTCTTATTAGACTTTGATATTGTGACTTATTTATTTTGATATGGTGTAATTCTTGACATTTTCAAGACTTTAACATACAAACAGGGAAGAAATATCTCACTATATCATATTACCATTATTTTACCCACAATATATCATAGCTTGTGTTAAGTTAAAAGATTTGAAATCTAAAAAAAACATCTTTATCAAAAACAGAAACTTATCAGATTCTAATCTAAATCAATATTTTTAGAATTACTTCTTATTAATATTACATTTCTTTGTATTACAGTGTATTACTATTATATTAGACTTTTTAAGTTTGATGAGCAGAAATGTTTTTTTCTACAACTATATTCAACTTAGATATCTTTCTACTCGTTGTTGTTAATTTCCTTGTTTTTCACTTCAAGGAATCTTCTTCTTTGGTCATATATTTTTAAAAATGTATTTTGTTAAGGTATAAACTGTGTAAGTACAGGAGCTGCGGAAGATTTGTTGGCTGATGGATGGTGGGGTAGTATGCGTTATCCCAACTACTTGGGGGATTTTCTTGTGTGTATCGCTTTTTCAGCACCTTGTGGTGAGGTTTTTTTTATATCTACAAATCGTACAGTCTTGTAAGAAAAATTACTTATATATATGTATACGTATTTATGTGTGTGTGTATATATATATAGTAATTATTTTGGATATTATCCAGGTTTCAATCATTTTCTTCCTTGGGTGTGGCCGACCTGCTTGCTATTCATCTTTATTTATTCAGCGATAAAGGAAGACGCAAAAGGCTTGGCAAAGTACGGTTCTGCATGGAAACAGTACTGCGAACAGGTAAAGTATAGGGTATTTCCATACATCTGGTAAAAGAGTCGGCTCACATATGAAGTTGTTGAGGACTTGAAGATTTTGGCAACTGTAGTTAGCTTTTTTAACTGAGAAAAAGAAGTTTAACAAAGATATTTTAAATCATAGATTTTTGTTAGTTTTTAACTTGTAAAAATGTTTATGGGGTATGTTGAATTTTTATTGGTCATTATTTGCTTTCCAGTAAAGTGTCATAATTGGGTACGATTCTACATAGGATCTTAATGTACATTTTTATTGTTAGAAGATAACTATTTATGGATATTTTAACTACGTAGATTTCCGTTTTCAATATTTACGTGTTTCTCTTACTCTTGTTTAAGTGCCATGTAGTTCGTTGAACTAAAAACTTTTAGTTCAGACTAAAAGTGTGAATTTTTAATTTATAAAAAATTGTTTTTATAAATTACAAATTCACGGCTTAAAAAATCTTTTTTTGAAATTTAAACATCTATAATTTAAAAGGCGACAAAGTTTTCTGACTTTTTTTAAAAGGAATATCTAAGTAAAGGTTTAGGAACATCAAATTTTCAGTGGTTTAGATCACAACATAGATCTAATAAACTTGAAATATTTTTCTAACTCAAAAAACAGAACATTTCTTGATAGTGTTTACAGTTTCCCACTTTTTTTTTTTTTTT
>QPEY01000024.1:1439890-1455714 GCA_014706445.1 Hydra viridissima
CAACTGAGGTGAGGATGCGACCAAAAAACGGATCTTCCTTGTATCTTGAGAGCAGCAATGTCCATCTCGTGTCTCGCTGAACTTGTTCCTCTTCGGCAATTTGTGTGGATTCCATTTGTGCAGCTTTCTCAGTTTTCCTAATGCATGTAAACTGATGGCGTGGTGTTTCGAGACTCACGAATAAAATTCCCTGATTACCTCCTTAAACATACCCATCGTTTAAGACTGGTTACTCACGATCCGTGAGCACTCTAGTTTTCTTGCTAAGTTGTCTAATACCTAATGGTATTAAATCAGTTAATTACATTAACGCAGTTTTACTTAGGTTACTATATTTTATTTTTGTTTGAAGAAGTTATTATTACATTACTAACAAATATTATTATCATTATTTTTATCATTTTTTATTGCTAATAAAAAATATAGCATAGAATAACCAAGAACTGAAAAGGTGTGCTCCATTTATTTTATTCAATAATTTTATTTTAGAAAGTACAATGCAAGCAAGAAAACGTATTGATAAGACTTTAGATGAGTTTTAGGTAACAAAAATCCATTTTAATAAAACCTTGTTACTATTATCATTATTAAAATTAAAGGTTCCTTTTAAAAAATAAAAGAGAAGAAGTTGTTGCGGTTGGGTGAATTGTTATTAAAGCGTGGCACAAAACGTCCAGGGTTGTCGTTTTTTGAAAGAATCTAATTGATGAAATTTTTCCTTTAGTTCAGTATATTGTGAGGGAGTTGAATTAGATTAAAAACAATGATCGGAAAAGACGCACACAAGATCATACGTCCACTCTTCATATAAATAAATGATAAAGCAAAAAGAATTAAGTTAAAAACAACAACTGAAAAAAGACGTACACACAGAGACTTATTCAACCAGCCATATCAATAAACGATAAAGCGGAAAGTAAAAAAGTTAAAAAAATCAACTGGAAAAAGACGTAAACACGAAGACTAGTAAACGATAAAGCGATAAGAAGAAAAGTTAAAAACAACGACCGGGAGAAGACTTACACATTTGATGATTCATCAATCTATCACGTAAGTAAACGATAAAACGAAAAAATGAAAAGATAAACACAACTGGGAAAAGACGTAAACACGAAGACTCATCAACCTGCCATATAAATAAATGAAAAGGTATCGCAACCGGAAAAACAAACAAAAACTGTAAAATCTCAACAACAAAAAAATGTTTTACGGTTCGGACAAAGTTTTAAAAAGGAGGAGGAAGACGTAGTTTTAAAGAGAAGTAAATTAGAATTTTTTCAGTTTTTAAGAATTCTAAAACGAGAGAACTTTTGTAATTGAAAAGTAATTTGATGAACAGGCAGTTTTGAAAATCGATGAACAGGCAGTTTTATAAGTAAAAAAAAAAGAGAAAAAGAAGAAGATATTGTTGATTATCAGAAGAAGTAAAAAAATAAAATTGAAATCAGAAATAATATTGATTAAAGAGTAACCAGAGGTTTCAAATAAAAAAAGATAAATTCGTATAGAAAAAGAAGAACAAAAAGAGGAGTAATAGATAAAAACAAAAGTAAAAAGATAAAGTAAAAGTAAGAGAATATTATTTGTATTTTAAAAACGTAATGTAAGAGTGCTAACCATGACACACTTATAAAACGTTTATTGAGTTTTATTATATAACAGAATATACTGAGGACGGTAAGCACAACCTTTACCCTTTAACAATTAAACCTTGCCCATTTCTAACCAAACTATTCCCAAACCTCGCCCTTTCCTAACCAAGTTGTTCCCACGCCATTAACCTCGATTCTAACCTCCATATAACCCTTCCACACAAATTTAGAGCCCAAACTTCCCTATATGCCTAAATCCTAAACTTTACTACATAATACCAACAAAAATTAAATCATTTTATATTTATTGAAAAAAACGCCGCCCTCACAACATTTATTAATTTGGCAATCATTTTGTGTTTTTTATGGATCTAAAATAAAATATTTTGGAGTTCTTTTGGAGTTTTTTTTTTGCAAGGATAAATGCAAGGAATCTAAAGCAATTGATCGCTGTAAACCAAATAACTATTATGCATTCTTCACTATAAATGCAGTCTTGAAAGACCTGAGTATGCTATCTTCAGCAACAATGATTGATCCCAATAAATGATTGCTTCTTGGTATCGATTAGTAATGCCCCGTGCTTCTTCAATGTGATTGATTCTTCAATGACTGCATTGTTTTTTCGTATGGATGAAACATTTCTTACAATTTCTTGAAATCATTGTACATCTGATTGATAAACTAGTAAACTGCTCATTCATACGAAATGAATCTGTATACCTTCTCGTAGAGAAGAACTTCAGTGAAGTAGTGCTTGCAATCGCAGGTTTGCAACCACTATTTTACAAACTGTTAAAAAAGATCTTGATATATATATGTAACACAATTTGTTAGTAGTTAATCAGATCAGACATGGTTACTTAAATAATATTTGTAAATGACATATTTATTAAAACTATTAAAACATTTTATAACTTAGCATCCTTGAACCTCTTCTCTTTCTTTAATTTAAAAACGAGAATGCAAAAAATGTCTCTATTGCAAGCCTTCCTTGTTTTACCTGATTTGTTTTTTATTTCTCTCTGAAGCATTGTCAGGTCTTCTACCTCAGGCAACTGAAAAAATTCAGCTATGATATATCTTTACCTGTTAAAATATAAACATAGATACTTGCATTAGAATTAAATGATGAAATATTCTGTTTAAATGGTTAATATACAGATAAATGTTTATCAATAGTATGAAATCGGTGAAGCAAATCGGTGAAGCAGATCTTTTTTCCAAGAAAAACGTCTCTTTACATGTTGTAAAGAAAATTATAAGTATAGTTATTTTCAAATAAAAATATTTCTGATTCTAAAGTTTATTTTCCAAGTTGTTTTGAAGAAAAGTTCAATTGAATATATTTTTATCCAGTGAGTCACATTTCAGTTCAGGATTAATCAACAATTACAAAACCTTTGTATATTATATTTTTTATTTCTTCTTATATTTGCTTTTTTCAATTTATCTTGTCGAGGTATTCACCGTTTTTCTTTATCTAAAAGATTTTTGTATTTTTTTAACAACGCACCATTTTTCTGTTAAGGTTGGAATTTAAGCTTTCCAATCAATTAAAATTCTGCTTTACTCACTCAAATTCTGTGTCACACATATCAACCTAACCACCTTCTTTAAAAGTTTTAACTCAAAATGAAAATGAAGGAAAATTCGTTTTATGTATTCAAATAATCTTTGGTTCATGAAAAATGTTCGTCATAGGTTAGTCAGTTTAAATTTTACGAAATAGAGCATCACGTTTCACGAATTGTGAGCACCCTAGTTTTTTTGCTAAGAGCTGGTATGACATGATTTAGATGGATTGAAATCCATCTAAATCATTTCATTAACATGTTAACTCAATGCAGGATGGTGAATCTAAACGTGGCTGCCTGCTGAAAATTCCACAGACTTTGATTCCAGCTGCAAACTTCGCAAGCCAGTCTTAAACGATAGGTATGTTTATAGAACATATCAGGGTATACTTTCATTATTGTTTGAACTGCCTCGCTTTTGCACAGTACCTTATCGAACTGATGATATTAGCAATCGCAAATATATATGGTCTTCATACTTCTTATTCGACTAATGCGAAAAAGTTGCGTTGTCTTTCCTGAAAGCTTTGTAAAGAAATTCTTTAAAAATAGTTGCTGTTGATGCATATAAGCATAACTAAGAAATGAGTATAGAACTATTCTTGCTTAAGCATTCAGTAAAAGTTGGATAAAATAAACGGTGACTGATTCCAAATACTTTTTNACAACTTCTTTGCATAACCAACAGCTAACTAAAAACGGGATTACTTTAAGAATGGCGAAAAACTTAACACTAAAACCTGTAACACACTGAACGAATTCAAAAAAGCAAAAATTCAGTCGTATTCTGACGTTGGCCCGACTTTGGTTCGACGTTATCATTTAAGTGATAAAATAAAGCAACGCTTCCAACGTTGTGCCAACGTTGGCCCAATGTATGTGTGCTAGCTGGGTAGGTATGTTTATAGAACATATCAGGGTATACTTTCATTATTGTTTGAACTGCCTCGCTTTTGCACAGTACCTTATCGAACTGATGATATTAGCAATCGCAAATATATATGGTCTTCATACTTCTTATTCGACTAATGCGAAAAAGTTGCGTTGTCTTTCCTGAAAGCTTTGTAAATAAATTCTTTAAAAATAGTTGCTGTTGATGCATATAAGCATAACTAAGAAATGAGTATAGAACTATTCTTGCTTAAGCATTCAGTAAAAGTTGGATAAAATTACGGTGACTGATTCCAAATACTTTTTGACAGCCTACAATTTTACGCATTTCAAAACTCGTGTGAACATATCTCCTAATTTTTTGGAGGGCCTTGTTGGCTATTTTCTTTTTAAGATGGGTGCAATGTTAAAGAACCCAATTTTTTTACCACTTTAAATCATGTTGCATTAAAATGTAGCGCAATCTTTCCTTTAATGTGATGGTTTGACAGATTTTTCTTACACTAATTGCTTGAGTAGATTCATAGCGATTACTACTGATTATCTATTAATCATATTCTTACTCGAGTGACAATAAAAAAACTTCTTCTTTCTTATGTTATTTTCATCCTGCTTGTTGCTTGGAACTACTAATTGGATTGCTTTTATTATAACTCACTAACCACTTTGGATGCTACATATTTTTCTGTGCATATAAAAGAATTTTCTGCAATTGACAAGGAAAAAATTTAAAAACTAATTTAAGAGAAGCACTTAAACTTTTAGCCCAGTTTGTTTTACCTACTAACAGGAAAGAAGCCCGGGAGTAGAAAACAAACTAATAATACATAATTAGTTAGAAAATTATTAATTACTTTGTATAAACAATTTCTAAACTAATTTCTAAACAAAAATGTAAAAAAATCATCACCCTTTTAAATACTTTATATTTCTATAAAACCCTGTTTTTTTTTTATAGAAACATTTTTTAGAAAGCAGCAACCTTTACTTATTAATAAGTTCTTTAGAAGAAAAAAAATCAAATGGGTCATAATAATAGATAATAATAGAGAGAAAAAACAGTGTAATCTTACTATATGGGATTAGATTAACTGTATAGGATTTTGATGTAATGGCTTGTTTTTAAATGAAAACGAACAGCGGATTAAATGTGTTAGATCACTATCTTTTTAAACATTATCTTAAATATATTTACTAATTTAAAAATTTTAAACTTCGTTTTTTGTTTAACAATATTGTTAAAATCTCATTTAATGAAAATTATCTCAGGTTTACAATGTCAAATTTCTTTAAGAGTTTTAATTAACCGTAAAACTCTAAGTTGAGCCTAAATATATATTATTAAGCCTTATTTTATGGACTAACATTCTTTTAAAAATTCTTTTATATTTCAGAGTTCGTTTTATTTGATATCATGTTAATACGTTTTTCTCAATAAAATTCCAGTTCTATTTCTGAGCGTTTTTTAAATAAGAGAATAATATAGCAATTTAAACTTCTCCAATTGCGCTTTCAAGCTACACTTAAAGGTTTCTTTTTTTTTTTATTTAAAGCGTGAAGGAAGTCTTAAAATTCGCAAAAAACTACGAGAAAATTTCTTCTGTTTTTTTATTGAGTTGTTGAAAATACTTTAAATTTTTTGTAAAAGAAAATTTTATTGATCTCGAATTATCAGTCAACCAAAGAGGAAAAAAAAAAATCGACTTCAAAGAATGAAAAATGCAGGAAGGTTTTTTTTCTTTCTTTCTCGTTCAGGGAAACATACAACTAACATGATTGGAAATTTAAAGCTATAATACTTAATTCTTCAACTATTTGATAAAGTGTTTTTTATGTTAAATGTTTGATTCTTTGCATGAACTGTTTTTCAAATTACCAAGTTTAGGTTATTTTCAAGTAATATCCAGTAACGCACTCCGATCTTTCTTATTAAAAACACTTTTTGGTGTCCAGTTCATCGAAGGACGCTATAAACGCTGCTACAGGTCAAATGGCACTTAAATACTTTTATAAAAAAAAAGCTACATTTTTTAACGGGGAAAGTATTATTAATGACGAAAAGATTTTTTATACAGGGAATTTTTAATCATTTCCTGATTCTTAGACTAAAAAGCATTCATAAAATTTTCTCCTCTGAACAGTTACTAAGCACAGTATTTAACGTTTCGTCGTTTCACTTAAAATCACTGTTGCACCAGGTTTTATTTTCATTCTTCTAAAGAGCTTTTTATTTTAAACATTCTCTGATGTTAACACCTCCTAAACGTCATAATTTAGAATTACTTAGAACCTTTTCAAGCCTTGCGCTGCAGACCTTGCATAAATCCTTTTATAAATATTTGTTTTCTAAATGCTGAGAAGATTGCCTTGTTAATCCGCACTTTAATAACGCAAATGATCGATTGTAAAGAGATCTTATAACTCCTAATTTGTAAAATGCATAGCGATGAAAGCATTCAATGTCTTCGAATAAAGGTTGTGTGTCCTTATAATTATCAGTTGGAGACTTTTTATTAAACCAAGAGTTGTTATACTTAATGAATAAAGGATTCATCGTAAGAGATGGGCTGGTTGTTGCTCTTCTATCTGGTTTTTTATACCGAAAAGGTCCTTATGAAACCTGTGGAGGAAGGTGATACGTTGGTTTGTTTTTTAATAACAGCTCGTTTTAGTTAACTTTGTCTTTTATTCGCTAGTTGTTAAAAAGCTATGAAAAGATCTATTAATTTAAAACCTTTTTTAGATGTTAACTCAAAATTGCTGGCAAACATATTTTATCAAATTGACGAGAGTAAGTTTTAACATATGGCTTTTTCTTTTGCTTTCTATATTTACAGTTTAATGTTTATCGCTATTATACGGAAACTCGAATCCCAGTTCAATTCATTTAACCGTTTAGAAAGTCTTTATGCTTTTTTTTTTTGTTTGTTCCGAAGAAGAAAATTATTAAAAAAAGAAAAAGAAAGAAAAATATTTTTACGACGATTTTCTAACATTATTGTTTACGTAAGTTGCCTTTGAAAATTTTTCTTTGGCTTTTTGTTATTTTTACGATTGTTTAATTTTTGGAATTTTCAACTTTCTTTGATTTTTATTAGAATTTTTAAAAAGTGATCGAATGATAAAATTCTGTTTATTACAGTTGCTAAAGAGACCCATGTTATAGAAAAAGAGATTAAGAATTTAAAAGGAAAACATGCTGGTAATTTTTTAATCTATAATGATTTAAGTCGCTAGTTTAATCATTTGAACTATAGTTATTATAGTTATGTTACGTTTATAATAAATAATTCATTTAAAACGTGTTTTTTAGGTTCCATTAGGTTGAAATCTGAGTCAAATGAAAATAGAAGTGCATTTGACAAAATAATTTCGGTTAATAAAAGTAAGTGTTGCATTTTTGGGATGCTATTTTTTATTATTTATTTATTGATTTATTTTTTTTTTCACAGCATCCATCGTATTTGCTGAAAATGAATTTTGTTATCTCCGTTATGATACCTTTGTATCATAATGGAGATTTTGATACATCCATAATGAGCATTTTTCATCCGTAAAAAAAATTCTATAGTGCTTTTAATGAAAATGCTCTTTTGACAATTATTTCCATTCCTTAGAGGTTTTCAACCCTGACAAGCTTCTTATTGAAGGCGACATCCGTCTTGATGGGAATACATACTATACCGATAATTTCTTTAAACGAACTGCTATCAGAGATCGCAAATATCTATGGCACGAAAAAGTTATTCCTTATGTCATCGATAAAAGCAGCGGTGCGTTTTTTTTTTTTGCTTCATTTTGTGTTTTATCCGACGACAAAATCTGAGTTTTTTCGTATTCTGTTTTAGTTGAAGACGAAGCAAAAATAAAAGAAGCCATGAACGAAATTGCAAGCGTTTCATGTTTGACCTTTGTGCCATATAACGGACAAGATAACTGGATAAAGTTTGTCAAAAAAAAAGGGTAAAAAAAAACAAAAAAACTTGGTTTAAAAATTTCTTCCGCTCCCTATTTTTTCAAACTTAATATTGCTTTTTGAATTACTATAATTATTATCACGGATGTAAATATTGGGGCTCAATGTATTTAGACCCTTAGTCATTCACCACACAAACACACATTTTGAGGAGAGAGGGCCTAACATATAATAAATTTAGGCGCCTCCACTTTTTAAGTATTGTGTATAATTTCACACCATTATGCTTGCCAATCTCTTCAGTGACCATCTCCTATTCCTTCCCCGCTACCTTCAGTAGATTTACACTCGTTTTGTTCTAATTATTATTTTAATTATTGCTATAATTGTTATAACTACTATTTCTATTGTTCCTTATAAAAATTTGTTTATACAATTAAAAGTTGGTCGTCGCAAATTTTAACTTTAACTGATTTTTAGCTGCTGGTCAAATATTGGAAAATTATACTATCGTCCCGGATCTCAAGATATTAGCATCGGAATAGGTTGTACAGAAAAATCCGTGATAATGCACGAAATAATGCATTCTCTAGGTTTTCAACACGAACACGTGAGAAGTGATAGAAATGATTACGTAGAAATAATGTGGGAAAACATTGACCCCGGTAATATGAATTTAATTATTCTGAAAATATTTTTTTTGTTCAGTATAAAAATACAATGCGAAAATTTGCTTCATTTACATTCTAATAGCATTTAAAAATCTATTTTTATTTTTTTTAAAAATGTCATAACTCTAGGGATCGCCGGTTACATTATACGGCATACTAGCTTTACGGTATACTTTACCGTATACTTGGTATACTAAGAGTTAGTATACAGATTAATATACCCGTTTACTTTTATTTGTGAAATATTTTTGGACTTTCTTGATAATCTGGTAATTATATTTTCTTAATGAATTAAATTACTGGACCATGTCTATTATTTGACTTATCATGATTAAAGTGTTTTTTTTTTAAATTCAATTTTTGTTTCTTAGATTTACTTAGTAAAAACTTTAATTTGTTAAGTTGTTATATTTTTATACCACGCTGTTTGTGCTGCTCTTCGCCGTTTTAAGATTTATTCTATGGATTTTTCTGATCTGAAATAAGTTAATAATATAAGTAATCAAAAAAATCAATAAGTAAGAAGTTTAGTTTACGTTATACTTTACAGTATACTTTACGGTATACTATACGGTAGACTGTACGCTAGACTTTTAGTATACCGTACACTAGCGATCCCTGCATAATTCACAATAATTTCTTTACATCTTTAAGATGAAATGTACAACTTTAACAAAGAAAGCGAGGATCAATCCGACAATCAAGAGATTGAATATGATTTTGATAGTTTACTTCATTACGGATCTTATGCTTTCTCAAAAAGTAAAGATCTTAAAACTATTGTTCGGTTAAAAAACCCAGAAATACCAGTTGGAGGTGGCAATCGACTTAGTGAAAAAGACATTATAGGATTGAACGTCTTGTACGACTGCAAATGTAAGTCTTATCTTTGTTTGCATGTACCACAAGTTAAAGTTTTTCAGGCAGCTAAAACGATCATAAGTCTTTTTAGCCGACTCAGCTAACATTGTTAGTGAATGGTCGTTATTTGGTCCATGCGATGATTCATGTATTAAATATCGTCAGCGATATTGTGTAAGCCAAGACAGATCCATATGTCCGTATGCCGACAACTTTGGCGTTGAAACTCAAGAAGAGAAATGCAGTGACGCACAATGTCATGGTGAGCATTTCTAGTTTGTCATTTAAATATTCTTTTGACAAATTTACTTGAAGCTTTTGTTTTTTAATTTCTCCAGCTCCGATTAATGGTCACTGGGAACGCTGGAGTGATTGGTCAGAATGTAGTCAAAGTTGTGGGTCAGGCCGAATGACACGAACAAGAAAATGTGAAGATCCTGCTCCAAAAAATGGCGGTAAAAATTGCACTTCGGAAAGTTCTCAATCTGCTTCTTGTAATACGCATAAGTGTTTAGGTGAGTTTCTAGTCAAAGTCACTTAAACGCATAAATAGATATAATTCAAATTACATGTATACGAACGTAATTTTTATTAAAGGCCCAAATGATTGTTCGTTTGAACTAAACTTGTGCGATTGGGTACCAAGCAACACTCCATTTAAATGGCAGCGTTTTACTGGCAAAACACCAAGCAGTAATACGGGACCATCTTTTGATCACTCAGAAGGAATGAATGGAAAAGGTACTTCTAGATACCAGTTTGAGTAAAACCCGGATTTTATCTCATCCTAGCTAAATATATATTTTCCTACATTATGACATTATTTGATCAATATATGACATCCTAAATACAATACTTCATATAATTATACAACTAAATATATAACTAAATATATAGCTAAATATATAGCTAAATATATAACTAAATATATAACTAAATATATAACTAAATATATAACTTCCTTCATATTTAACTGTGGCATCATTTGATCAAAAAACTTTTCTCTAGAAACTAAATAAAAAATTTGCTTTTGTTTAGAGGAAAGAAGCGGAAAGTTGTTTTGGTGACATTTTTAATCATATTTTGATTTTAAACCTTTTTAAATCTTAGGCTATTACTTGTACACAGAAGCGTCAAATACAAATCCGAACGACGTTGCATTACTGACTAGTAAGAGCTTTCCTGCAACTGCTGGCAACTGCTTTTCGTTTTGGTATCACATGTATGGATCAGGAACTGGTAGTCTTCTAGTATTCCAACTCAAAAAAAACGGTCGTGAGAATGACAAAATTCCTCTAAAATTCCTTACAGGTGATCATGGCAATAATTGGCTACGCACAGAAGTGACAGTCAGGTCAAATACCGAGTATCAGGTTATCATCATTAGGTGTTTTAAACAAAAAATGATTAATGCTATTGCATTTCTAGTGCTAAAAGAAACTTCAATATCTTTCATAGTTAATCATTCATGCAATCAGAGGAAGCAGTTTTTTGTCCGACATTGCTATTGATGACATCGCGATGAGTGAAAAAAAGGTGTGCGCTTCAGGTAAAAGTTTTATTGTAACTTATTATTTAAAAATTATTTTGAAGAGTTTTTTATAGCGAGGTTTTCATTTCATGTTTAGTTTTCATGACTTTTAAATAACTTTCATGTTTCTTCAAGTAAAAAAGTTCATTATTTTTTTTATATCAAAATTTCTTTTTTTTTTAACGGAAGATTAGCATCTGTTGGAAATGATCACCTGATTGAAATGATCACTTGATTGACAAATAATTTTTTGTTTTTTGTTTTAGATGAATTTAAAAGTGTTGCAGGAGGTAAAAAAAATTCTCTTTAAAGAACAAATTTCAATACTTTTTTTTTTTTACATTTTGTTCTTTTTTAAATAATTCTAAAAGTGTTTGAAAAACAACATTTTTTTTTAACACATTTTTTTAAAGCGAGAAAACTGGGCTGTTACAAGAGTTCAACGCAAGCCTTTACTTCATTTAAAACCATGAGAAACATTATAGACTGGTACAACATCGAGACTGTAGTAGAAGCGTGTGCTAGCTTTTCAGAAAAACAAAACTCAACGGTAACACGCCCTCTTTGTTAATTTTAAATAAAATTCAAGTAAAGTAAGGTTTTTCAAAAGTAAAAAAAATCTTGTAAATTTAATGAGGCATCTGAAATTTGTAAGCCACCTGAAGAACAAACGGGTTTTAATTGAAATTTAGAATCTACGACCTTGAATCTATATTTAATTTATATCTAAAAAAAACATTTAAAAGCAATTCGTTAAAAAGTTGTCATTATATTTTGTTACTTTGTTACAATTTTTTTATAACTATTGTAATTATCGTATTACATCATACTGATTAACGCATACAAATTGCAGGATTGGTCGGGACATAATTTGCAAACAATTTTAAAAGGGATAAAAAATCTTTACGTTTAGTATTTTGGAGTACAATTTTACGGCGAGTGCTGGTACAACCTAAAACATGATGACGCATTTAAAAATGATAACGTTTCCACCGACTGCTTTCAATATTTGGTAGGAAAAGAAACTTCGATTATGGTGTATGAACGATTATGAAAGAGTATGAAAGAAAAGAGTATGAGGAGAAATTTTCAATGTAATATAATACATGTAAGATAAAATTAAGTACAATTCAACTTTTCCCAGGTTTTTCGCGCTTTATGTCATTTGTAAAGTTTGTAATAATTTTAAAAAAGTTTGGCATAGTTTAAAAAAGGAAGATAAATTTTATTTTCAGTAAAAAAAAAGGGGAGATTAAAAAGTAAAGAAAAAATAGAAATTGAATTTTGAGAACAAAAAAATACGGTCAGAGTGCAATTTAATTGCACGCTTTAAGGTTTACTTCTTGACAGGGATTTATTAGCAAAAAAAAAACAAAAACGAACTGAGTTCATATTTTAAAAAATGTATAAAAAATTGTACTTTACTTTATATTTGTCGGCCAAATCATAGTGTTTAAAATAAATTTTCAAAATAAATACTCGTGGTTATAAAACTTGATTGAAATAATAAATTTATAAGGATAATTTTTAGTTAGAAAAATATTTTAAATCGCTACAAGTTTGAAAAACAATCTTAAAGAGTTCAAGGTGTGACCGGTATTTTTTTTTGCGCAACTGGAGTAGTGCTTTTTTGATAATTGGGATTTTAAAAAATTAAATTTTTAAACTTTTTACTGATAGTGAATATATAACTCTTAATATAAGTTATAAAAAAAAAACAAAGTCATAATCATAGTTTAAACTCGGCAAATGACCAAAAGTATATTGGTTGCCATTTAAAATTTTCTTTGTCGCTAAGAAATTTCATTAAAGTTCTCAAAGTTTCAAAATCCTACTGCACATGATAATAACTTGGCTGCATATAATAGCTTGCTGATGCTGGATGACCATGTTAACATGATTAATTATAAATTGTAAAATGTAAGTTAACAAGTGCCTTCTTCCTCGTAGTCCCTCACCTGGCTGGGTGTTTGGGGAACTTTAAGGATTGCACTGTGGTTAGACCATTTTTGAAAATATTACTTTGTTTTACCACGCATTTTTGTTCTCTTTGTTATCTATAGCATTTAAAGATTGAGTTAGAATTAAAAAAGAATGAGGCAACAATCGGACACTAATAATGGTAAACAAGTTTCTAATGTTCATGTCAACCCATGAAAAGCCGTTTTCCTGCTCATTTTGTTTATTATCTTCGTGAAACAATAATGATAAGTGTCTATTAAAGATAATCAATTGAAAGTCGCTCAAAGAGTTATAAAACTTTTGCATATTGGAGAGAGAAATTTAAAAAAAAACTAAAATATGAAAAGGAAAGAAATTAAGTAGATAGTTCACGAGAATAATATGAAGACTGAACATACTTATGTTTTGTGGTTTTTTAATGAAAAAGATTTTTTAAACTTTTAATACGAGGGTTTTGCAGTTAAAATTTGTATCTAAAATGTTCTTTTTCTTTTTCTTAAGATTTTCTCAACTCTTTATCTTCGATTCGTCCCTAAAAAGTTTCTTAAATCAAGTTTAAGAATAAACGTTGGTTTTTGTTAAACAAACTTGTTTGCTGTTATTATTTTGACCTGTGAGTTATGGTACTCTGAAACAAGTTTTGCCTGTTTTCTCTTGATTTATTCAGCGTTTGTCTCTGGTTTTGACTTCTTAGTAAAAAAAATATGCAAAAGAGCTACAGAATTGTCGCAAACCTTGCAAATTGAACTTGTATAAATTTTATCGATGAAAGCATAGTTGAACTTCAAGTTTATTTTGTAAAACCAAATTTTAAATTTTAGTTATGTTTTAGTTATTTTAGCTATGTGGTTGCTTTATCTGTCCTGTAGTTGTACAGATGCGAGTAAAAAGTAGATTACTCTACCTCTCAAAAAGACATGACCAATTACAAGAATAGGTTTGGAGATAGCTGGTAGGTTCAAGAGGACTAAAATTAGCCATTGAATGCTACTCGCATCTAAGAAGCCACTGTTCAATTGTTAGACCAAAATCCAGTAGAAAGTTCGATTAATCGAGTATACCTAAAGTGTATTTTGGTGTATCGAGAAAACTTTATTTTGAAAATTCATGCCTGAAATTCCATCCACAATACATTGGGATGGAAAGATTATTGCATGCCGATTCATTTAACCTCTTGTAACGTTGGTCTGCAAACTGGTGCATGCGTTTTGACAAAACTTAAATTGAAGATATTTTTAGCATTACCTTCAGACATGTACATAAAAGATTTTTGATAGTTTGAAGACAGTATTCAATTATGAAATTATTAAGAAACTTGAAAAATACTAGAACTTAATTAACACATGTAGACGTAAGAGTAGTATGACAGACTTTACACAACTTTGGCCAGTTGACTGATTCTATAAAGCACAAAAAATTGTTTGTTCAAATTTTTTATTATGATTTATACGGTGATTTGAATCATATGATATAAATGAAGTAGTTGAACCAAACAAAGCGCGCGGTTTCCAATCTTTTTACACAGATGGATTTATTGAAACATTTTTGAAACGATAACTAATCTATAAACTCGAATGTCAGAAGTAATTCCACATGCAGATTATTCCTATGTACCGAACATTCTTAAAATCTAGTTTCAGCTGAATGTTGCAAGCAAGCAATTTCTTTATTCAGTATAATCCCGGAAATATATAACTTTTTGTCAACTTCTTCTCAACGATGGGCGAAAATAATTGCATGCATAAAAAACAAGGTGTATGCTGTTAAAAAAACTTCACTCCCAGACGAGGTCCGTTCGTGCAGATGCAATTAAAGTCTTGGGGGTGGGGGTGGGGCTAATTAATCAGAAGTGTTGGAAACTTCATGAAAATTTTTTCGGATTTTACTGATGAGATCATCTTGATTTTACTGATGAGATCATCTTGTTCTTTGAAATATTAAAAATGGATGGACATCAAGTAAAAACACTGGGGTAAATGTTGCTGTATTTTATCGCAAATAAATGAACTGTTGCTTTCCCAAATGAATGCTTTGCATTTCCCAAATGAGATGCATGATTTGCATTTCCCAAATGAGTTTTGCATTTTTGATTTACTTGAGCAACTTGGCTGATTCTTGTATCAACAATAAAAAAAGTTATCAACAATAAAAAAAAATTGATCTCGCTTTTCTACGCATTAAACACGGATTAGATGAAAAATCTAAACGTAAATCACATCATCAATTGCTATGCATCATGGCCTTCTATAATAACAGGCCTTGACATCACGCAAAAAAGTTGTTTGACTGAAGGCCGATTTATAATACTCCTTTTACATTTTGATTTTTTACTTTAAGCGAAGTCTGCATTGCGCCTTTTTTTTGTAATTTATGAAGTTCTATTGGTTAATAAGTTATATAAAGCAACTTTAGGACGTAACAGCTAACTGTAAACTGTAATAACAAACAGTTTATAAGGTTGTATTAATATTGTCGAATTAATAAGTTATTTTACCAGTTTAAAAAATGCCTTTAAAATGTTGTGTACCGCTCTGCAAGTCGAACTATCACTCAACTGAAACGAAAATCTCGATTTATAAGTTTCCAAAGGATCCAGAGGAAAGGAAAAGATGGAGTGATGCAATCCCAAGAGCAAATTTTATTGTCACTGACTACACAGCAGTATGTCGACTGCATTGGCCAGATGATGCACCTTTTGTAACTAAATATGGAAAACAACGACCGTTAAACTCACCATCTATCTTTAAAAAAATACCATCAAGTTGTTTACCAACACCACCAAACAAAGCACGAAAAACCATGGCAGCAAGCGGATTTCGAAAT
>QPEY01000024.1:1457974-1475308 GCA_014706445.1 Hydra viridissima
GTTAATTATAACATTGTTATTATTCTGGCAACGCGAAATACCGTAAAATATATCGATTTTTGAACTGCTGTTATTTTTTCTCTAATAATTTTATTTTTGTTAGAAATTTATATGAGAAAACAACCACTCTAACATTAATTTGCCTTTATAAAACGTGTATCGATTTAAGTAATGAAATTTTTAATCGGCCTTCAGTTTTTGCGGCCTCTTGCGCGATGTCAAGGCCTGTTATTATAGATGGCCATGCTATGCATCTATGAAGCACAGATAAAAAAATGAAATAAAAAAACATTTAGTTTTATAAACCTAGCAAAAATGTACATTTTTAATTTGTCTTATTTTTTTAGTAATTTTCTTTTTAGAAAAATTTTCTCAACGAATTTTTTAAAAACATTTTTTGGAATATAGACATGCCTACTATAGATATATACTATACATATCTACTATACATATACTATAGAATGTCTACTATACACATATACAATAGACATTGTGCAAACTAACAATAATTATATTAATGTTTTTTTAGAATGTTATGTTGTACCCCAGGCTTACGGAATGATTAATCCGCTCCTCAATATTTATAAAAAACTCTCAATAAAATCTACAATATGATCACTTTTAATTAATTACCACGTTCATTGTGCTATTTGAATTGAAATGTATTGGAATGCATTTGTTTGAATTTGAATATATCAACTTCAGTTAAACTATACAATCGTAGTAAATAATAAAATATCTCTATTTTCTCCTGTTGTTTAACACAGCTATATATTCATGAAAATATAAATTTCTTAGAAATGATCTCCAAAAAGGTGACATAATAATTCAAAGAAGTATAATTTTACATAGAATATAGAGCAAACAAATATAATTTTACATTGAACAATGCAAAACTTTATTTTTTTTATTGATCTATGCTCTAAATATAAATTTACTTTCTAAAGTAGATAAATATTTAGAAAGGTATAAAAATATGGGTGCTCCCATAAAAAGTTAACGTTAGTTTAAAATAAAAACTTTACAAAACAATTAAAACTTTGTTAAACTTTGCAGTTTTCTATTTTCTTCTTTTTTTTTTTTTTAACAACTGAGCATTTTTATATGCATTATTTTGTGTGGATCAAACACTTATTTTATTTCTTGATTTACTTTAAGAAAAATATATATTTTTAAAAACTAGTGTGAAGCATATGGAAGCACGGGCGTCAGTTCATAATGGTAATGAGTGCGTACTTTAGCACCATGCATACGAGATTAGTAAAACAAAGTTGTTTGTCACTTCTACTGCTGACAAACACTGTTTCACTTGTTTGATAACCGAGGTTGAAACAGTTAAAGTAAAAAAGAATGAAGTTTTAAATTAAAAGTAGCATCTACTTTTTTTTTACTATTTATCAAGTAATGTACAAACAACTTTGTTCGATTTTTTTTTTTTTTTTGCAAATATTGTTTCACTAAGATGGCACACAACAACAAACTAAAAAATTTGTTTTATAAAACTACAAAAATCTTTGACCAACTCTGATATTGTATATGAAAAAAAAATGTCAACAATTCATCAAATTAAGACTAACGTAACGGCTATTAATATTTTAAATCTGACCCCATGGTTTGTTAATAATAATGGGTTTTAAGATTAGTAAATCTAACCGTAATAATAGATTGATAAAAGTAATGGATTTAAAGTAAAATGACTGTTTTTTAAAAAAAGATTAAATTTGATCATGTTTGTTAATTGCGATTAACAACGATAACATCAAATTATTATGCACCAAAATGTGAACATTTTGAAACTGATATTTTAAAATCTACTTCCCTTATGTTATGTTCTTCAATGATTGATAGGAATATTTGGGACCAAAAAAGTTTCTGTTATTAATTGTTAGAGCACGTAGGATAAAATAGGTATAAAACGGGATAAAAAAAGTCAAAATCAAATTTAAAAGATTAGTTTCAATCGGTTTCCGTTTAAAGTTTCAGCATTTGAAACAATGCGAAAATAATTTTCCCGGTAAGTAAGGATTTGATAAACAGAAATTTATCACACAATGTTATTCAGAAATACATATTACTTTTAATATTTTTTTCTATTTTATAACATTACCAATGTTATATAATTTTTTTTGTTTATGTTGAAGATATTTAAAAACGGATTAGTTCTAAGTAAATAACCTTATGGATGAAACGATCCCTCTTGATAGTATCCAAGCCATAGCTGCAAGCTTTGGTGCTTCTTTTTGTGCTGAGAAAATAATCGATACTGTTTTGGAAAAGGTATGTAAGCGTTAAGGTACTAATTTGTTATAGTTTAAAATGCAAATACTACACATGCTTTAAAATTGCTTTATAAAACTTTTTTTCTTGAGATGAATAACAATATGAAACAATAAATGTAAAAGTATTGTTATAGCTGCAGACACCAAGTATGATTATGTGGAATTAATGTAGGAGTTGAAATAATTATTAGCAAACAATTACTTGTTTATTTTATCTTTTTGATATTGTATTCAGCATATTGAATATTTTTAGTGAGTTTCCCGAAATACATTCTGAAAGTAGCAGTTGNTACTTCTCAAGTTTTGCACAAATAAGTTTGTTCAGTTTTTTTTTTTTTTTTTTTTTTGCAAATAGTATTTCACTAAGATGGCACACAACAACAAAATAAAAAATTTGTTTTATAAAACTACAAAAATCTTTGACCAACTCTGATATTGTATATGAAAAAAAAACGTTAACAATTCATCAAATTAAGACTAACGTAACAGCTATTAACATTTTAAATCTGACCCCATGGTTTGTTAATAATAATGGGTTATAAGATTAGTAAATCTAACCGTAATAATAGATTGATAAAAGTAATGGATTTAAAGTAAAATGACTGTTTTTATAAAAAAAAAAGATTAAATTTGATCGTGTTTGTTAATTGCGATTAACAACGATAACATAAAATTATCATGCACCAGATATTCAAATATGAATATTTTCAAATTGATATTTTAAAATCTACTTCCCTTATGTTATGTTCTTCAATGATTGATAGGAATATTTGGGACCAAAAAAAGTTTCTATTATTAATTGTTAGAGCAAGCAGGATAAAATAGGTATAAAACGGGATAAAAAAAGTCAAAATCAAATTTAAAAGATTAGTTTCAATCGGTTTCCGTTTAAACTTCAGCATTTGAAACAATGCGAAAATAATTTTCCCGGTAAGTAAGGATTTGATAAACAGAAATTTATCACACAATGTTATTTAGAAATATATATTACTTACAACGTTTTTTTCGATTTTATAGCATTACCAATGTTATATGATTTTTCTTGTTTATGTTGAAGATATTTAAAAACGGATTAGTTCTAAGTAAATAACCTTATGGATGAAACGATCCCTCTTGATAGTATCCAAGCCATAGCTGCAAGCTTTGGTGCTTCTTTTTGTGCTGAGAAAATAATCGATACTGTTTTGGAAAAGGTATGTAAGCGTTAAGGTACTAATTTGTTATAGTTTAAAATGCAAATACTACACATGCTTTAAAATTACTCTATAAAACTTTTTTTCTTGAGATGAATAACAATATCAAACAATCAATGTAAAAGTATTCTTATAGCTGCAGACACCAAGTATGATTGTTTATGTGGAATTAATGTAGGAGTTGAAATAATTATTAGCAAATAATTACTTGTTTATTTTATCTTTTTGATATTGTATTCAGCATATTGAATATTTTTAGTGAGTTTCCCTAAATACATTCTGAAAGTAGCAGTTGTTGTATACTTTTTGAATTATTTTTCTGAAAGTAAAACTGAATGCATGCTGCAAATAGTTTTTTAGGTATAGTTGGTGTATTTCTAAAATCCTTTACATAAGAGTTTTTGAATGGATAGCAAATGTAAAGATACTAAACAAATAATTTATAAAATGAAAGAAGAAAAAAGAAAGGCTTTTTTTGATATCTACTTTTTCTAGATATGGCGTAAGAGTATGATTTTTGATAATGTTAATAATGTTAAGTGATGTTGATATTATTTTTTATCACTTTTTTGTTTTCACTAGTTTGATATGAAAATTTTTGAAAATACATGTAAAAGGTTTTTATTTAGTTTTCCAATTCTCAAAAGGATGGTTCTTATCTAAGCAAAAATAAATTTGTAAAGTTTTTGTAGTTCTGAAACCCAGAAGCTCTTCCTGTTAAGTAGAAAACATATTAGAAAAAATTCACGCAAAAAAGTCAATATTTAGAGGTAGCTCATGGGAATTGAAGTTTCTAAGTATTAGCTGACACTGAAATAATTCATTTTTTAAAATAGTTTTTATTTCATATTGTACTTTTTTAAAAAACAATAAAATACAGTTCTTGTAACTGCCTACTAGAGTTAATTAATTCTGACTGTTTTGAATAAATTCTTTTTATTTCATTAATTCTTTTAATTCTTATTCATTTTTTTTTCCTTTGGTCCTCAATGACTTAAAGTAGGTATTATTTTTGTTCTGTCAAACTACAGTTAAACTCTTGAATCAATGAAGCCCAAAGTTTGGCCAAGTCATTGATGACTTGGAGAAATTGCACAAGGCATTTACTTTTTGGATACTCTAGTTGAGGCTCCCACTTATAGGGATCGACCTGCAAGAATTCCTGGTATATTCCAAAAATTATGATAAAAAAACTAATGCTCTTTGTAACAAATTTGTAAAGTTTCTTTGTAGTCAGATGCTGAAATAGCTTAATTTGTTTTAGAGGTTCAGTTTTTTTTTAACTTCAGTGTTTGGGTATTTAGATAGAGCACACAGCAGTGCAAAGTCTTGTTATGGAGTACAATTTGTAGCTGTACTTTCAAACCACTATTTCAGATATACTTCAGTGATAAAGAGATTTGCTTCTTACAGGTGATGTCATATTTTCTGACCATAAAAAAGGCCTTAAGACTTTTGACAGCTGGCACCTGTGTATAGTAGCTTGTGTTGCTTACAAATTAGCCACATCTTTATAGAATAAATGTCCCTCACCATCCAAAAAGCTCTTTAAATAGCTCTAAGGTACCTAAATCATATTCCATGTTCAGGTGTATCACCCAAGAAAATGATCAAAATTTTAGGCATTTCACAGTATTGATGACATCATCATTCCTAGGAGCAATCATAATTGCTTAAGTGTTACCTTCAACAGCTGTACAAAATGTGTTCTTGTTAATAAAAACTTTGAAACATCATGAACAGTGTAAACCTTTTCAAAAATAATTTCTGAGATCCAGTGGCAACAGCCCAAATTAATTAGGATTGTTGATCAAGCTCTGCTTTTAAACAATTTTGTCAGATAATTGATAAATAAATAGTAAAACAATTCAAATTAGCAACTAAAATATTACTTAAAAAATTTAATAAGAATTAGCAAGAGTTAGGTGAATTAGAATAGTAAGGTGTTACTTAGCATAAACAATTGTTATAAGTAATATTAGCTGTTAATTTTACATAAATAATGGGCCAGAATTTTTACATGCATTTCATAAATTTTTTTTAACATTGTTGAGTTTCCTTTAAATATTGTCCAAATTAGCCCATATTTGAGCTAAAATATAATAAAATAGCTCTACATATAAAAAAATAAAATATCTCTACATATAAAAAAATAAAATATCTCTATACGCAATTGCACACAGTGTGAGGTTCAGACAATAATATTTTGAAACTTCAAAAGTAAAGACCATCCACACTCAACAAATTGAGGGTTTAAATGATAAAAAGACCCCTAAATGAATAATTTTATTTTAGTTTATGTGATTAATTAGTCATAATTACATAGGTCAGACAAACTATCTATGAGCTGTTTGCATATTAATCAACAGTTTAATTTTTATGTTTTTCTTTTTGTTTATATACGTAAAAACAAGTTTGTATGGCTTGTTGGTGTATATCCTACAATGAAGAGTATCAAATAAACAAAGTCAGATTTTGTTTTAAATTTGTATACATTATATGGGATGGTTCACTAAATTTTCCCAGGCCAGATTTCATGAGTTGTCAGAGTTGTGGAATGTACTGTGAGAGAACACAGACAGCAGTAGTCAGTCAGTAGTCAGTGATATTCAGCTTCAAATATGCACATTTGAATGTTTCAATTAGCTCTTGTTTTAAATGTCTCAACATATGGATACATATTTTTTCTTTTTTTTCTCTTCAGCTATATCTTTCAGCTTAGAAGTGTGATTAAGTAGTTATGTACACATATTTTGATTCAGCATTTTTGTATTGCGCATTTTCTCTTTGTCAAGTTGATTCTTATTGTGAATGATCAAGCAAACTTAAAAAAATTTTCCACCTTCATCAACACCAAATCTAATCCCAACATGGTCTGAATTCACTGTCCTTATCATGAATACATGTCATTACAATGAACAACTAGGATATGATTGCGCTTTTCTACATTTTCAAATGTAAGGAAAAGCTTGCAGCTGAAAATGTTGGGGTAATTTTTTCAACATCACACAATCACATAGGCAATGGAATGTGTCCCCTTATGGTAAGTTTTAACATTCTTTTCTCCACATTATAAATTCTACTGTTGATTATTTCTTGTGTTCTTTCATCAACATTACTTAAAATTTTGGAAATATTTCCTCATAGGCTTGTAATATTGCATTTATGCAACAGGTCCCATCTAACTGGAGATTAGTAAGAGGTGAATAAGCAAGTATTACTAATGAATGATTTAGCTTAAACACTGGTATCCAAATCTGTTGAGGGTCTACCTTTTTTGTGCTGAGGGAATTTTGTGCCAGAAAGTCTTGCTGTTGCACATGAAAATAACAAACATGATTTGGATTTTGCACAGGTAGAATGTAAGTATTCTGGCACTATTTCAGCAAAATCAAAGACATTCGGCAGTATGGTATTATCTTTTTTGCTTTTTTTATATTAAATGACATTTTCCATATATTCCACATGGCAACCAAGCATCTTGAATGTCAGAATTTTCAATGAAGTAACTTTTGATTTGTTCAAAGATGACATCAGTAATTTTATATTTTGCTTTCTTTACACAAATAGCATAAACCTTCTCATGGTTTTATGTGTTAAGATTGTTTTGTTGTCCATGTTTTCCACACAGCTAAAACAAAAATAAGATGTGCATGCAGTAATAATAAGTAAACTTTTTAATGTCTAACTTGAAAGGACAAAGTTAAAGCTCATGTGATTGTATATTGATATGAAATTTGAAATCACATTCCCTGTTCCCTGTTCCCTATTGATTATGGTTCAATGATGAGCATAAACAAAAATTAAGTTTGTTTTTTAAATTATTTCAATTGAAAATATCAAATAGTGAATATTTTAAATTGTTTCTGAGTAAAATTTTGTAATTTACTTTAAATTGATGTATTCCACATTTTGCTATTTGCAAACAGCTCATAGATACTTTGTCAGATCCATGTAGTTATGATTAATTTATTACATATGCAAAATATGCCTTTATCCACAGGGTTGTATTTTTTTATCACTTAAACCCTTCAGCCATAGTTATACAGTTTCAGTTATAGTGTATCTTCCAATCATAGTTATACAATTATAATTCATAGTTATGCAATTATATTTCATAGTTATACAATTTTATCTCATAGTTATGCAATTACTTCTTATAGTTGCACAATTATATTTCATAGTTATACAATTTTATCAATGTCAAAGTCAACTAAGTACTATTACTTATGTTTCTTTACTTCATTTTAAAAGTTCAGTTTCAACATAGGTTAATACCAATCCTTTAAAAAATTTTGTATTGTATTGAAAGAACTTAACTTAATGTTAAACTTTCTTAATATGTACAATCAAAAGAGCAGTATAAATGCTCTGTAAGCATCCCAGATGGATATTTAAAAATCCGAACTCTACTCATCTATGAGTTCAAAAACCTAATGTCTCACCCAGAAAAATGTATCAATTTTATTTAAATATTTTTTAGAAGTGTTAAGTAAATAATGCAGTATACAATATTTTTATTTTCAGTCAAAATGTTCTTTGAAACAAAACACAAAACCCACAGATTTTTTTGTTTATTTTACAGTTTGGTATTAAATATTGAATTTGGGCAATCCAAACCCTTTCTATCTAAAAGGGTTGCTTTATAGGGTTTGTATTATTTGATGTTGGATTTTAGTAATTAATATCATTATCCAGTGATTAATTTTAATGTTATCTTCCTTCCAATTACAATAATTCATTAGTTAGCTGCATCTTACCATTTGTAGCTTCTAAGTAAAATAGCCATTTCATAAATTGCAAGAACAGCATTTGATAACAATATTTAGAACATGTTATTTATTATAAATAGTATATTATTATGTTTTAGTAAGTAGGATATTCTATGTCATAATAGTAATCTTTATTTTAAAACAAGTAGCATATTATTTTATGTTATATAAGTCACATTTCATTATATTTAATTTATGTCACATTTAATTATATTTAATTTGTCACATTTCATTACATTTAATGATAAGCAGCATAATGTTACCGAAAAAAGGTATTTTGCTTTTGTTTGAATTAAGGATGGGACTCGTTATTACAAAGTTCGATGGGTAAAGTACTCTTGGGAGCCCACATCAAGTTTCATACATCTTGAACATCTTATTCGAGATTTTTGGATTGAGTTTGAGCATCACATGCCAGGAGTTCAAGAAAAAGTTACTCTTCCATCTAATGAGATTCTCAATGTGAGGTTTATTCAAAATTACTTTATAGTTTCTTTTCTATTTTTATATTCTAAGTATTATTATTATTACAATTTAATGCAACAAATTCTTTGTTGCAATATCTCAAAGTTTTTCGTGTAAGAAAATCAATCAAGTTTTGAATCTAAATACTGCACTAGCATATATGCAAAAGTGTTAGTTATCCATTATTTTTAAGAGTAAAAAGTACTGTTTTGGCAAAAAATGAAAACAAAATTTAGTTAATTATAAGGAATAGCAGTTCAATTCTGCTTTAAAATTATTTTCTGTATTTCGTACTTTAAAAAATTAGAATGGTTATCGTAAATTATTATGGTTCGCATGTTTATAATTTGTATTTAGTAGAAGATTTTTACATTCTATAGGCATATGTTTATATGCATCTTGATGTATTAGTTGCAATTTATACATCAAGAAATTAACACTGTTGCAAATTAATTATCTTGAAATGCAGATAAAACTTCTCAAAGAGTTACAGAATGCTTATAAAAAGAAAGCTGTTAATACATGATATTCTACTTTTGTAACTGTAAACTTTGTAACATTCAAGAGATACATTGAAAGATGTTATGTTTTTGCTACTGTTTTTGAAAGAATTTTCAAATGTCACAGAAAGGTTCTGTAATACACATTTGTGCTGTAAACAAAGTTGTCTCTTATGCTATATAATTGCTGTAACTAATGACAGATTATTTGTAATGCACTCTGTTTTCTACTAAGATTTCTTACAATCTTAAAAAATTTTGAATTATAATAAGTTTATACAAGCTGCTAAATTTGAACAACTTACACTAAATAAAGAAATAGTTTGTGAAGATGTGTGTGAAGAATACTTCACCTTCAATTTTAAATAATATTTAAAAATCTTTACTCAACACTAAAAGGTAGAAATTCAGTTAAAAATTGAAGAATATCATTTTACAAAACAAGAGTACATAAAAATATAGAAAATTTATTTGAAATTGCTATGTAAGACATTGAAGACAAAAAATAGTGAATCACATATAAGTCAAAGATTTATTAAAAGATCAAACTGTAATTGCTGCTTTTTCAATTTTATGCTGCATTCTACTAATGTAAGTTGCATCCTACAAATGTAAGTTGCATCCTACAAATGTAAGTTGCATCCTACTTAATGTATCTCTTTGTCATTCCGAAGCTATAGTTTCTTAAAAACAAGATATATCAGACAAAACATATATTTTAATTTTGTTTTTTTTAGTCATTAGTTCATTTGTTTATGAAAACTATCCAATAGTATATGAAAAATATGCTGGTTGTATGTTTGAAAGGCTGAATTCCCTAATAATTTGGACATAAGTATTGTAGGTTAATACATCACAATTGGCAAAGTCTTTTCATGTTTTGATTTAATCAAATTTTTTTGTAATAGTTTTTAGTTACCAGAGTATTTTTTTGTAAAATAAAAGTTTTTAAAATATTACATATTATGCAAAACACATTTAGTTTTTTTTTTTTTGGATAACAAACCAAATTATCGTTTCTAATCAGGTACAACCTAAAGCTTCGAGTGAACATGAGTTGATTCCCCAGTTTGCTTCATTAGCTGCAAAACATAATGATAAGGATGAAATCAATTCCCTTCTTTCCACTTTTGATGCTCCTGCTGAAGATGTTTCCCAGGTGAATAATATTGATGTTGAAGTCTCTCATTCTTTTACACAACTGGCTGCTTTAAATGAGGTGCCAGTACCATTAGAAATATCTGATCATGATGTTGCTATGATAAACCAAATTGCTTCACAAGGTAATTTAAAAGAAGTTTAACCTGAATATTTTATACCAGTTTTTTTTTATGTTGTGTATGTGGCGTGTGTTTGTGTGTGTATACCACATATAGACACATTATTTAATTAATGTGTATATATGTATTTAGTGTGTATATATATAATCAATATCTGTATATACATTTAACTGCAAAATTAATGCACCACTTATTCATTTCGATTTATTTTAATTGTTGTCGTTATTATCATATATTTTGACAAACATTAAGAATAGAACACATGAACACAGTTATTTTGATGATAATAAAATTTTCTTTGAGAATGGTGAAAAAATAAACTAAAACCAAAAATATTTAACAAAATAAAGTAAAATGATTATTATTGTTATGCACACTAATGCAGCTTAAATTGAAACATTTTTGACTTATCAATAACTAGTGTTACCACCTCTTGATGCTATGACAGCCTGACAGTGCTGTGGCATACTTTTAATTAGAGATCTAATCGTTTCTTGAGGGATATCTTCCCACATGCGGTTAAGACTTTGTTGCAGCTTGTCTAGGCGGTTTGGTGTTGGATGTTGGCTTCTAAACTGGCATCCCATTATGTCCCAAAGATGCTCTTTTGGGTTCATATCTGCACTGCCAGCTGGCCACTCCAAAACTTAAATATTAACATTATTTAAGTATTCAGTAGCAATATGTGCCATATTTGGTCTAGCATTATCCTGCATAAGATGAAATCCATCTCCAATGTACAGTGCAAAAGGTTCTAAAATGTCTGCCATGTATTGCTGAGAAGTCAGATGTCCACTATCAATAATAAAAAGCTCTGTGCGAGCTGTTAAAGATATTCCACCCCATACCATCAATGAGTTGCCTCCATATAAAGTAGTTTCTCTAATGTTACAAGCAAAATATCTTACATTATGTCTTCTGTACACTCTTAGGCAACAATCAGAACTTGCAAAGCAAAACCTTAATTCATCTGTAAATAAGATCTGTTCCCAATCATTTATCTCCCAATTCATATGCCGCTTTGCAAAAGCCAGTCTGTTTCTTCAGTGGTATACAGACAATCTGGGACCAGTGACTGATGTCCGAGGTTGTAAATTTAAAGCACAAAGTCTTCTTTTTATGGTATCTTGACTAACAGCAGTTCCATAAACCTCAACAAGTTCTATTTGGAGACTGGTCCTCCACGGCATTGGTAACTTGTGGTCTGCCTTGGCCAAGTTGTCTAGTGTGATCATTGGTCTCTACAAACTTTTGTAGAACCCTAACGACTGTTGTATGAGACACTCCAAGTCTTCTAGCAAGTTCGCAATTTTTAATCCTTCATCAGACAAAGTAGCAAATGCAACACATTCATCACAACTTAAATTTGCTCAAATGACAGTTATCTTTTCTACTGTTAAATCAATTTAAAAGCAATACGTACTTTTCTTTTAGAAGTGAGGTTTAGTTACAACAAAACATTCTACTTATGAAAAGCTGCTATAGTTTCGAAATTAAATAAGGGAAATGGAATAAAACCTACTAAAGGCGTAATAATAAACATTATCACCTTTGTAGTTGATAAATCCGGGAAGTAGATAATACTTTTCAAAATAAGTTGGAGTTTATAAGAGGTGTGTTAATTTTGCTGTTAAGTGCATATACAGGCTAATATGGGGCAAAGTGAGACACTTTTTGAAAGTTAAGCAAGACAATTTTGAAATGTTCTAACGCCTGACAATGACTCTTCAAAATATGTCTCATATTTTGAAGAGCTATTGCACTGCCATGGGGTGGAAAATGAGATATAATTTTGAGCTATAGTTAAAGAAATTGTAATAAGATGTATGTAACTTTGATACATCTTCAGTCACGTAGCTTACATAAGTCTTTACTTTGAAGGCTACAGTCTAAATGAGTTCAAGTAGTTAATTTACTCCTTCAGCAGTTTAACTCCATAATCCATTAAAGTCATAGCTTGTTCTTTTACTTTCTGGAGTGTCAAAAAATTGCTCAAAGAATTGCAGTTTAACTGATTGACACAATTTATGGATACACCTTGCAGTTTTTCTAGTGAAAGATCTAGGTTTTACTTCTAAAATCTATGACAAAATCTCTTCCCACAATACCAGATTTTTTATTGAAAGAGTGAAGTGTTGTAATTTTCCACATACTGGAATAAAATTGGCTAAATATTGATTATCAACAATTCATAGAACACTGCATCTAGACGTTTTTTGACTGCATCATGTGAACTCTTATGCATATTATGTAAATTATTTTACATCTTATGGGGTAAAGAACTTTTAAACTCGTACTAAGTTTTTTTTTTTTATCAAAATGTTATAAAATGTGAAAGAAATTAAAAGATCGAGATTCGCTTTAAAAAAGAAATCTTTTAAAAAAAGAGCTTCATTCAGTACGTTAGGTAATACTCATTTCACCTTATTTACAAATTGAACTTTAAAAATGACCAGTAGAATGCCAATAACAAAAATAAAAAATATTGAGGTTATGAAAACTTGCAGTTAAATAAACACATATTTAAGCATTTAGTTAGTCTGATTTTTCACTTGATTTGGTCAAAAAAATAAAATACGGATGTCATACGGATGGCAAAAACTAGATAAAGCGAGAGCGAGGATACAGCGAGGATACAAATTTATTATGTCCACCTACAAGATAGAGCGAGGATACAAATTTATTATGTCCACCTACAAGTTGATTGAACCCTAAACTCTAGAGACAGATGATGACGAGAAGTGATCTTAGGATATAAATTAGCAGCAAAGCCTAAAAATTGTTTATGGGATGTCCTAGGTTTAATTATTTAGTACCCTTTTTTTTTGTAGCATGTAATTGATTTACTTCTCAATGGAGTAGAGCCAATAAAAACCAACCTAAAGTAGCTCGCAAGTTACATGTACGTGCATACAAAGTTGTGTACGTACAGGTGTGTAACAAGATTTGTTTAGATTGACAAGAGATAGGATACTTCTAACATCGTTCTAGCATCTAACATCAAATCGTTTTCTCGAATCTGAGCTATTTAGGAATTAAGAATTTTAATTATTTATTTAAAAAAGTTCTCCTTAACTTTTTTAAAATCCGTGACAATCATCTGCTTTTAGAATCTCGTCTTCATGAGAAACGAAGAAATCGCAATCACGACGAAAATAATGGCGAATGTAAAAAACGCCGTAAGATCCCCGGAAATTGCCCGATATGTGGAAAGCATTTCAAATCAACCACAAACATTGCGGCCCATAAGAAACTACACACTGAAGAGCGACAGTTCAATTGTTCAGAATGTGGAAAGAAGTTTAGGCGCAAGTTACATTTGCGTCGCCATTTGGAGTCTCATGCTGGTGTAAAAAGTTTTGTTTGTGAAGTTTGTGGAAGCGCTTTTACTAGTAAATGGTGTGTGATTTTGAAAAGAACTTTTTTTTGTGACTTCTACGAAATTACTCCTCAAACATTAAAGAAGTATTTCTAAAATATTTAAAAAATGAATTTATGTTTGTCTTAAATCTATTGCATTCATGTTTGTAATTCGTTGATTATTAAAAATGGAGCTCCATAATATTCAGGCTATCAGCGTTTTTTTATAGGTATATGGAGGCTCATTCTGTGATTCACACGGGCGAAAAACCATTTCAATGTGACGTTTGCGAAAAAAAGTTCAACAACAAAGCCAACCTCAATAAACACCGACAAATTCATCTAAACAAGCGTCCGTTTGTTTGTAACATTTGCGGTCAGAGTTATCGTCATAGTTATGACTTAAAGCGTCATATGTCTACCCACTCGGTTTCTAAAGATTTTACCTGTAGCGAATGCGGAAAAAAGTTTGCTCGCAAAACGTATCTTCAACGTCATGCGTTGACTCATACGACTGAGAAAAAGTATTGCTGCACGCTCTGCGATAAAAAGTTCTTGCAAAAATCTCAGTTTAACTTGCACTTAAAACAGCATTCCGAATATGTTAATAGAGTAAATGAGTCAGCGGACTGTAAAACAAAAGCTACTGATGAAGTGGATGAAGAATTACCCGAGTCAGGTTTCTTAAAGTCGAAAGACGAGCGAGAACTGCCGTTTGATTTCGCAACGGATGGTTCCCACCAAAGCATAAACTCGGATGCAATGGTTTCAACTAATCATTTTACAGAACACATTACTCATTACACCGGAAAATGTAGCGAGCCAATTTCTGAGCAACAAAGCATATGTGATTTTAATTCTTGGCAAGGCATATAGTTTTAGGAGTCGTTCACTCTAATAGAACAAATTTATTACATAAAAGCTTTATTAAAGTAAGTTATTTATCCCAAATATTTTTTGTAAACATATTTATATTTCTAGAAAGTTCTAGGGTTAGAAAAAATTTTTTAATTTCATGGATTTTAATTTTTTTTTTTTTTTCATTCGATTACCCGACTATGCTGTTTATTTTTATTTTTCTTAGTCTTTATTTTTCTCTATTATATACAACTAATTCGTCTACTTAAAAACTTTATGTTAAAATTCTCCGTTAAATGCAGCGTACTAAATAACGGAGCTATCCGTTAATTTAACGGAGTTATTAACGGAATCAAATACGTTACAAAAACGTAACAAATCAATATCTAATTGTAAACAAATATTGTGTTAAGTTAACACAATTCTTTGTTTCAATTATTTCATTTGTTTTGTGATCCATCTCATAAAAACCATTAATAAAATGAAAATAAACCCAAAAGTTAAAGCGGCTTTTTTTATTAGCATTTCTTTGAATAACTGCGATTTCATTAACAATGAGAATTCATCAATAATACACACTACTACTTGTGGAACTACTAAAATACATGCAATATACAAGTATAATGCTATATCTAAGCAGCATTAACTACATCACAAGAGGATCATAAGTTCATCTACTTTGGAAATAGCACAGGAGGATCACAATCAATCATCCAATATCTATACCGATCAAAATCTTGTAGGCAAAGATATGCTTGTATTTAACACTGTTATTAAAAGTTTAAATAGCACATAAAGAATGGCTGCTGTATAATTTTAGAATAATCGACGATTTTAAAGTTAAAATAACCGACGATGTTTCATCAAATAGAGTCACTAGATAATGATATATTTGATTATATTCATGTTGAACAATACAAGAAATGTAAAATAATCACCTATAAATGACCATTTACGAAGAATAAAATATTTAAAAGCTATTACTAAATCGAGAATAAAAAGTTATCAATAATTTCTCTAATAATTTCTAAAAATTGCAAACAGCTAATTTCATGTTGCGCATCTGTAAACAATAAAAACTTAAAGACTGCTGACATTTCAACAATAAAATTCGAGCATTATAATAACAAATCTGACTAAAAATATGGCTTGAAATTTCTAATAAAAACAATTGGACAGATAGTAAATAAAAATCTTAAGTCTAAAGATATATTGACAGTATTAAATTGGCTAGTAAATGTAACCATGTTAATAAGCTGCCATGGAAAAGCAACTTGATATATTTATCCAGTGTATCATGTAACTCCACGACACCCTTCGGCAGTTTACCATACTGCAAACCGTAGTCTTAAACAAAGTGTAAAAATAAGTTGCACAAAGGTTCATGTTAAAATTTTTAATATAACTTGAAGTGTCAATCAAATCTCTCGGGGAGACATGTACCAGGATCAAACACCTTTTCTCCGATGCATTTTTTATTAATAATATACTTTCATCCTTTTCCCCTTGCACAAAGAGTGTAGGATATGGAAAATCAACTTTTTCTGCATATTCTGCAAGATTTTGGCCAACCTAAAAACAAAAGATTTTGTTTGAAATATTTATAGTCATTTTATTATGACTTCTGATCTGACGTTATACAAAATTTATGTTAAAACAAATTTATTTTAATCTAAGATTAAAATATATTAATTTTCTAAAAGTAGTGAATTATTACATAAAATGCTTGGAAAATATGTGAGCAGTTATCAAAAAACATTGTATAAATCTAAAATCTGTATTATGATGAAATATATTTCTGTTAAGTAATTGTAAATACCAGACAATATACATATAAATTATAATACTTCCACTTGAATGAATAACATTTGAAATAAAATATCAATTCAAGAGTTGTAATAACTTTTGCATATTTCTTTAGCACTGCTGATATAGAAAGCAATTTTTGTGCAATCCACGACTGTTGCAGAATGTGGACCTCAAGTAGGCTTTTATCGCAGTTATAAATAACATGTTACAAATATTGTCATTTATTTTTAAGCTTTAACTATAGCTATCTAACATGACATGACATGACAAGTTACTTGCTATATGAATAATTATTTTTGCACTTTATACTCACGTCGTATAAAACCAAATGCATCAAAATTTAAATTCTTTAATTTTTACTCTTTATGTTCCTTATTTAGCAGTTTACAAAACACATTTCAAATATTTGCATGATAATTTTATTGTTAATTAGCTATAAAGGCTAATAAAAAAGAAAACATACTGAATTAGCTGGTGTCCACCATACAAAAGCAAAGTAATTATCGTGTCGTTTTTGGCAAAATGATTCATAACATCGAATTCAAAATCGTCAGTTTCTGTTCCATCTTTATTACTTGCAAAGCTGACGTTGTTATCCACAGACAAGCCAAACTTACTATGCACTACAATAGTAGGGGAGAACCTTATTGAATGGGACAAACTCAGATTCTTATTGAAGCATCGATGTAAGGATATTCAAATTCCTGTAACAAAGAGTGATAGAAACAAGAACTCAACTGACCGACTCATCCATCCTATTGCTCTATGACCGTAATGACAATGGATGTTATTGTGTTTTCGAATGTAAAAAGTAATTT
>QPEY01000024.1:1475545-1487668 GCA_014706445.1 Hydra viridissima
TATATATATATATATATATATATATATATATATATATATATATATATATATATATATATATATATATATATATATATATATATATATATATATATATATATATATCTGAAAAATATTTTTTAATCATATTTTTTACAACCTACATATCAGTCGCCGTTATATTAACCCAATCAGCTATATTCTCTTGACGTCCGATAGGGTTTTGACCTTGATACCGATTTGTCTCGTCAACAATTTTAATTATCAATACTGAATCAAAAAAGTATTCAACGTAATCGAGAGGTTCCCAGTCATTAGTACCAATATTTAGAATTATAAGTCGACATATCATCAGGTTAAATATTATCCAAATCGTTATTCCCTCTCATTCTTCACAAAAAATATGCTTAATTTCAATTCACAATAAATTTTTATTCGCACACTTTTAATGTAAAAAACTAACTCTGCAGCAAACTTCATTCTTAACCCTTTAAAACATTTTAAAATGATATCAAACATGATTACTTTAATCCGGTTTTGTTAATGACAAAATCTGCCCAAACTGCTGTCTCCTGTTGGAGACGCCTGCGGTGGAAGGGTTAAGATTATTCTTGACTTTGTTTATTACATAAGCACAATAGTACTGATGGAAATATAATGTTTCATACGGATGCAGTATAAGAAAGGTGTTTTGCAACAGAAGCAATACAAATTAATTCTCCAAGTTGTGGATATTTACATATTACATGTATATATACGCTTATATACTTTGCTATAAATTTAGGTTTATGCAACTGTATTGAATGGCGCGGAAGAAATTACGTAAGGCGGATATTGATGTAGTTTCCTTGAAATATAGTAAATATATAGTTTATGCGGTTTTTTGAGCTATAGCAACATAAAGTGATGCTTTAAAATTAGTCAATTACCTGGATATACTTTTAAAATCAGAGTAATGTTCTTTTATGTAAAATTTAAGTTGATTTACAAGACAAGCTGTTATTTTAAGAATATATTTTCCAATCATTAGCGGAAGATTATTTAAAATACACCATGATTCAGCAGCTTGTTTACGTATTTTATCTAAGTTTATTTCTGGAGGCTTGCTATTTTTATCAGCCAAAGAGTAACTGTGAAGTTCTATCATAGATATATTTTTTTAGAACTTGGATAGTATGAACAGTTTCTTGCTTTACTTGCATACCTTGTTCACTTTCCAACTGTTGCAATGGTTTACAACATTAGGGTCCAATTTTCGATGATTCATTCGAGCATTTACGTCGGTATTTTACGAAAAACACAAATAATATTGACTTCCAATGCTTAACCGTAGTTGGGTTATTAGTTTAGACTTTACGTAGCCTCAAAAAAAAAGTTTTTAAAGGTGTAATATTACATAATCCTGGTGGCCAAATAAGCGTCCAAGACGAGAAATGAATAAGCCATCAAAACAATTACGCAATAAATCCATTATTTCACGGGCTGTATGGCAAGTAGTCCGTTATCATTATCAATAATGGATGCCTATAACAGCTATAATGTCCAATGATTTTACTGGTTCTAAAGCCACACCAAACGGTTGTTTTCAATGGATATAATGGTAGCTCTTGAACTGCATTAGACTGGTCTTTACTCCAAATGCGGCATTTTTGCATTTGACGTAGTCATTCAGCCAGAAATGAGCCTCATCTCTGAACAAAATTTTGGTTAGAAATAGCGGATTTTCAGCAATTTTATCCAAAGATCTATTACGGAAATTGTCACCACCGGGTTCAATTCTTGCATGAGTTGAACTTTATATGCCTTCAAACTACGTTCTCTGTGTAAACTTGCCCAAGTTGTTCCTTACCACAAGCCAAGTTGTTGAGAACGATGCCAAATTGTTTTTTCAAAGTCATCATGACAACTCTCAGCCACAACCGCTATGTTTTTTGCACTACGAACAGACGTGGTCTATTCGGTCGAGTATCATCTGATAATGTAAAATAATATTCAAATTTGTTGATAATATGCCAAATAGTGGGTTCGATTAAGGGTCTGCGTATCGTTTCATTTACATATTGTTATCACACCGATGTGATATCGGAAAAAAAAAGTGTCATCGGAATGATCACAACGTAATATCGTTACAAAAATTTCAACCGGTATTGTAGTTAGTTTAAACCTCGGTATATACCGGAACTCTCGTCATTCCACTGATTTTTTTTTCCAACATCATATTGGAATGATAACGATATGGAAATGAAACGATACGCAGACCCTTAGGTTCGATAGGTCAATTGATATTGAGGTAGAACGTTCCTGACCATCATATATAAAGCTTCAAGTTTATGTATGCCAGTATGATTTCCTAGCACAACTATTACTTTAAATGCGTCAATAAAAAAATAACACGCGCACATTTCATAACCATTGTTTCATACAGACACATAAAAAGGTTTTAATGTATCTGGATGAACGGATGGTTATGAAAAGTGCGCGTTTCATATAACCAATTACCTTTGTAAGCAGAGAACTTGGACTGCAGTTTGAAAAAAAGACGTTCCTGTTCTTGTTCCAAAATTTTGGCTCGCATCTGATCCATAGGTACAATATAAAGCTTATCTTGAATAGTCACAATATACATGGATTTTCTTGAATAGTAACGGAATACATGGGTTTTAGTGCTGCTGAATATTGCTTTTCTAATCGAACGTGCGAACAGGTATTTTGTCTGCTTTAATAAAAAACCCATGCTCTATTAAGTATTTTTCTCTTTTAAGTAGTTTTATGTGCCAATTAGTGATCGGCCGGAACAGAGATTTTGCCGGAACCGGAACAAAACCGGTAATAGAATATAAATATACCTAACCGGAACCGGAACCGAAAATAAATCCTAACCGGAGCAGGAATAGAAATGTGCATTTTGACAATCCAAAAAATCATTTAACACTTAAATGATTTTTTGGATTGTCAAAATGCACATTAATCATTTTCCCCTGTTCGAGATTGCGCAATATTTTTTACAATGTGCGAAAAAGATGGAACTTTTTTTCATTGTCGTTAGACTTTGAGCTTCAGGAGCCAATTCATCTTTAGGAGGTTCAAAATTGTCCATTTATATCATGACAATATGTTTAAGAAAATGAGCTGGTAAGAATCAGAATGGTACAAGTTCAGCTCAAATAATAGCGATAAAAACAATACAAGATAGGAATATTAATTTAAAATTAATTTTAACAAGAAAATTAATTAGTTTTCAAACAAAGTCAAGTTTTACTTACATTAATTCTCAAGCTTAGCTACTAATTAAAAAAATTTTTTAATCATTTTGCATAATACCGTCATTTAGCATAATATTTATTTAGCATAATACCGTTATTATCATCAAAATGATAATAACGGTATTATGCTAAATAAAGCTTTATAATATATATTTTTGGTAGCATTTTGAACCGGAAATCCGGCAGGAACCTAAATCTTAAATATACCCAGAACCGGAACCGGAATTTCGGTTCCGGCCGTAATTTGGGCCGGAAACCGAATCCGAACCGAAATCCGGTCGATCACTAGTGCCAATGCAACAATGTATAAAATTTAAGATGTTCCTCAATTTCATGATTGCTTCGTTAACATTTGCGTCATTCTCAGGTACATGCAATTGAATCGCCAAATCTTTTATTATTTATGAAGCAAAAGCTGTTGCATCATTCAGTAATCCAGTCACGTTATCCATAAACATTTCAGAAATAGTTAGAGTTATGTTAGCCTTGAGATTGACTCTTGTCATGCGTTTCATGACTCATAGTTCCATTCCATCTTTTATTAGAGTCAAATCATAATTCACGTTAGTATTATTTTCCATGTCAATGAATCATGAACAAATGAACAATGCTCTTCCCCTTTCATTTGTTTCACACAGGATTGTACTAAACGCTGTTTTAGAACATAGGCAGCATGCTGCAACTCATATGGTTTTTTCTTTTACAAAAACTTGTGAAAGCTCTCGCACATTTTTCGAAAGTGCATTTTATTTCTGACTCACTATGGCCATGCCATTAAAATTGCAAAAAAGTTGCGAAAATTGAAAAAATTGTGAAAATTGCAAAAAAGTTATGTTTAAACAAAAAAAAAAAACAATGCATTTTTGTTGAAATAATTCAATAAATTTTTATTTACACTTCGACGTAAATTCTTCTTCAAGATCTAACTTTCAGTTGTTACGTATTGCAAATAAGTATCACCACCGCACTATGCGTCGCGCTGATAGAAAAAAAGGAAATAGCCTTATAACTAGAGAACTATTTAACATTTTGAAGTAATTTTTTTAACAAAGCATCAATTATGAGATATTGTTTGTTTATACATATATTTATAAAAAAAAGTCCGGTCTTTTTTAAAACCGGTTTCATTCCGGTTTTTTAGTTGGTTTATCCGGACTAATTCGATTTTTGATTAAAAAGATATAAAACCGATAGTTTTTGATATTTTAAACTCTAAATCTGATATATCAATTTATCTTTTTTAGGGGTTACAGGCATTTTTAGTCTCCAACTTATATTTTCATGTTAAATAAAAAAGGAAATAGCAGAAATATTTTATTATAAATAAAAGTGAAATAAATACTCCAGAAGTTCCATTCCCCTCAAATGCAGAATCAAGGTTCTGATGCTAAAATAGGTTTTTAACAATATGTGGCTATGAGAATAGCCTTTTTTTAAAAGTTGCTTATCAATTACAGCTGCATGGTTTAATGATGCTTCCTTGATTTCTTTTCTTAATATGAACCATTACTCTTTGACTTCCTAAAATTATTTAACAACAAACACTAAAATTTTAAAAAGTTTTGTTATTGTAAAAAATAGTATAGTTTAAGATATAAACTATTTATTATAGAAATTATCTATCAAATTCTAATTTTAACAATTTTACATTCAAGAAAAAACTGTATTCACTGTAATAAATGTATATAATTGAAATATAATTAAAATTTTCATTCTAAACATGTCTCAGCAATCTTTATGTGGAGCAAATTTAATATCTACAACAAGCCTTCAAGAATTGCACTATGCATCACTAAGTAGAAATAGGACTTTAGACACATCTTTGAGGAAAACAAAAACATNTTCAGCAATTTTATCCAAAGATCTATTACGGAAATTGTCACCACCGGGTTCAATTCTTGCATGAGTTGAACTTTATATGCCTTCAAACTACGTTCTCTGTGTAAACTTGCCCAAGTTGTTCCTTACCACAAGCCAAGTTGTTGAGAACGATGTCAAATTGTTTTTTCAAAGTCATCGTGACAACTCTCAGCGACAACCGCTATGTTTTTTGCACTACGAACAGACGTGGTCTATTCGGTCGAGTATCATCTTATAATGTAAAATAAAATTCAAATTTGTTGATAATATGCCAAATAGTGGGTTTGATTAAGGGTCTGCGTATCGTTTCATTTACATATCGTTATCCCACCGATGTAATATCGGAAAAAAAAAGTGTCATCGGAATGATTACAACGTAATATCGTTACAAAAATTTCAACCGGTATTGTAGTTAGTTTAAACCTCGGTATATACCGGAACTCTCGTCATTCCACTGATTTTTTTTTCCGACATCATATCGGAATGATAACGATATGGAAATGAAACGATACGCAGACCCTTAGGTTCGATAGGTCAATTATATTGACTATAATTTGGTCCATGGACGTATAAGAGATGGACGTGCAACTCATTGTTTTACATCATTGTTTTACAGTTTTCGACAAACTCTAAATTTTCACCCATCAACAAAAAAATCTATTAAAATGGCTACCCACAGTTTTAAAACAGAAACTCTGATCACATGGGTGTTAGTTTAAACTTTTATAGCATTTGTTTAATTAGACTGTTCAGGATAAAGTAATTACTTCACGCGTTGACAAATTACTAAACAAATTACACCAAGGTAAAGGAAATCAGTTGTCGACACGAAATAATTTTCATCATTTTTTCAAGATGAACATTTGAAAATTTTGGAACTTTTGTGAACTTTTGACGTGTAAACAAAATCTGTTAATGATGAAATAGATCTGTAAGAATAATTTTAAAATGACTAAAAAAAGTATAGCGAAATATAAAAAAGCTCAAATGACATTTTTTTGTCAAAATCTGGTTTCATTCAATTCCTTGGTCCTTCATTCAACAACCTTAATTTTGTATATTTTTTTCCGATATGTCGCCATTTTTTACCTCGACTACTCTATAAGCTTCATAATATATATTCCACTATGCACTATTTTTTAGTAGGTATATTTTTTAATGGGCTTTTTTATTATTCATTTGATAAAGCGAAACTTTTTATAAAGATATTCAAGTTTATAATTATCTTGCGAAATGCGGCCAGATATTTTATGTTTTCGTTTTTCACATTTCATATATTTCATTTATCATAAAAAGCACATAATAACCCAATTGTTTTTGTCAAATAAAAATTAGTTTATATATAGCTGGTAAATCATGTTATGTTAGTATTGAATACTTAGTTATTCTTGTGATTTGCCATAAATTGGCTTTGTTAAATTCTTAAAAACAATGTCAAATTATTTTTTTCTTTTTTGTATTTATATTCATTTTATCTATAAGTTATTTATCCATAACTGCATATATTTCTGCTGCTAAACATAAAAATAGAAAGTTCTATAATATTCATAAATTAGAAGTCTACAGCAATATAGTAGATGGAGTAGTTCCCTGGACACTGTTGTACAAAACGGCCGACAACTACTTTGAGCTGACCCGAGAAAACCGCTTTGACTGGGTGAAAATACAATGTTTTCCATAAATGTAAAATTTGAAATCCAACTATTTCTTCCGAGAAAATAAATTTGATTTTCAGCTTTAACCATTTTGCAAATTATGGCGAAATGACAGCTTTTCAAATTTTACATTTTTACAGCATTCAGAAACATTCTAAAAGTAATATTTATTACTCCAAACATACAAATATACATAACGAAGACAGAGATGGGTATTTTACAGAAATTTGAAACAACCATTCTTTCAAAGAATGTGAAACTGCAAAACAAATTTTCTGTGAAAACTTTTTTTTGATACTCTGCTTTAAAACACTGTACCTACTTTGGATTCTCATAAATAAAAAAAGAAATTTGTAAATTTCTCAGTTTAGACTCTTTTAAAGACTAGATTCTTTACAATTGCTTGCTGTTGTAATCCATGCATTTTATTTGTGACTCACTATGGCCATGCCATTAAAATTGCAAAAAAGTTGCGAAAATTGCAAAAAATTGCGAAAATTGCAAAAAAGTTATGTTTAAACAAAAAAAAAAGCAATGTATTATTGTTGAAATAATTCAATAAATTTTTATTTACACTTCGACGTAAATTCTTCTTCAAGATCTAACTTTCAGTTGTTACGTAGTGCAAATAAGTATCACCACCGTTGCTTAAACGAACATTAACTTGCTGCATTCAACAATTAACAGAAACCTAAAAATAGTGCCTGTGGCTTCAATGTAAAGTTAAATAATATTTAATGAGCTTCTTTATTGAACAAACCCCGACATAAAAGGTTTTTTTATAATGTTGCTCTGTTAACTTAAACATACTTCGTAACTTACATCTTAAAATAATGACGCGAGCGTCACAATTTAAAATGTAAGTCAGGAAGTCTGTTGGTTTAAGGTAACTGAACAGCACAATAAAAAAAGTGTAACCTGTCAAAATTTAAACATTTATACATTTATAGAGATCTGGGGCCAAAGATATTATAACAGTTTTCGGTCGTAATACATTTCGAAGCTAGCTTGTAGGTGCAATAAGTTACTTAAAATAAAAAAGTTATAAAATCTTTTAAAATAAAAACTTTAGATTTTAGTTTGTTTTCAGGCTTTTATTTTGAAAAAATTCGTATTTTTTCATATTTTAAGTAGCTTCGGAATGTGTTACGACCGGAAATTGTTTTATAACATTGGCCCCTGGTATATTTTATTTCGGCTTCCATCTTTTGCATGAGTTAACAAAACCTAGTTTGAATCGAAACACTTTGTTTGAATTTACAAATAATTTGTTACAAATAGTTTAACAAAGTATTCTGTTTCGCTACTAGGTTTCTTATTTACTTTCGTTTCTTGTTTCCGTAAATCTAACTTAGTACACCTCAAAGGAGTTTTTTTCTGTAAAACTTTTAACGGAATTTTTCTTTAGAGCATATGTTTGGAGAAAAGAGCTAGAGGGGGAGAACATACTTTATGCTGTTTTTTTTTTATTCTATAATTGCCTGATTTTTTTTACAATAAATTCTATATGTACCTTGCAGCGTTTGCTTCTTCATGACGAATAAAACTTAAAAAAATAATTTCGACATTTACTTATCGGTTGGTTTCACGTTACGTTTTTTTTTTTATTTTTTGTTTAAAATTATTTTTAAACTAAAATTTGATATTTAATTAAATTGAAATTTTCTCTAAAAGTAAAAAATTTTTTCTGATTTTTTATGAGTTTTTTCTGATTTCAATATACAAAAAATTTTTTGCAAAAGAATATTTTAAGAACTTGATTGAAACCGAATTTTTAAAGCACATCTATCTTCGTGAAACAAGAATTAAGAAAAAAAAAAACGAATTGTTAACATTTCTTTGCATCTTCATTATATGTGATGATAAATTCGATCAAATAACATTTCTTTGCATCTAAATTTTATGTGATGATAAATTCGATCAAATAATATTGCACAAACCTTTTTATTGTCGAGTTATTACAAGCGATCTGAAGACGTAAAAAAATTTTCTTTACAATTTGATTTCGCTATTTCCTACGTTACAACGAAGCTAATTTAATGTTTTAAAGTAAAAATAATGAAAAATACAGAAATGATTGAATTCTATAACAGTGTGCATATCTATAAAGATATTCTTCGATGGTTAGATATTTAAAAAAGATAAGAATTTAAATTCGAATGAAACAGTTTGGTTAGAGATATATGAATGAGAATCGATTATTAAAACTTGAAATGAAACAGTTTGGATAGAGGTAAATAAATGAGAATCGATAATTAAAAATTAATGTTAAAACTGTGACATCAAATTCATCAACTAATCAAAAACTTGGTTTTTGTTAAATAAAAGTTTTTTAAATTTAGTTTTATAGTTGTTTTAATGAAACTACTTTTCACTTAGCATTTCTGTAATTGTAATTGTAAAATTATGGTTACCGCTTTGTAGCTATTACCCTTAAAACATGCTTATTCTATTTACCGGACGCCGGTTAATTTTTAAAACAGTTAGTGTTAAAACCTTTTTCTTTTTTTTTTTAACGAAGAAAACTTTTATTTAAAGAATCTTATTGGATAAACATAAGAGTGATTTTTTTTTTTTTTTAAAAAAAATTCATTTAAAACTAAAACAACTCCCTTATCGATCACTTAACCTGCTTGCTCCTGACGTAAATTAATTATTCAAAATATTTGCAATCCGTCCAGTTGGGGAAAATGCAAACATGGATACAAACTCATGTTAATGACTAACGTTTAAATTAAGGATGAGGAAGATACGTAAAGTGAATAAAGTGAATAAATTATTAAAATTCTGATTTTCCATTTTATCTATCAATAGTAAACTCAGCTGATTTATTGAGCGAAACTTCAGATAACATTAAATATAAACGCTTTAAATAAAATACTGAGCAGTTACGATTGGATAGTTGAAGAAGAATAAATTTTTTGATTGGTTGATGAGTTAAACATACCATAAAAAATTAATAACTGCGTAGTTTTTGATTCATTCATGTGATCCTTCAATTCATTGGTTAGTAAATGTAATAGGGAAAAATTGGAAATTTTTTAAAACAGCCAGACATCGAGATTAAGAGGGTCGGAAGACTGCTTACTTCTTTTGGGGTTATTTAAAAAAATCTTGTTGCAAGGACAATAAATAATCAGAAGTAAGCGTCAAAAAAACCAATTGCTGTTTTTCATCTACTCGCAAAAGAAACAAAAAGTTTGTATTTTGATAAAGAAAAAAGCCGGTCAGTTTGTCAACTGTTAATGACGAATTCAACAGCATCAAGACGGAGAGTTGTTCTTTTTACACACTGTTTGTGTTTACTCTTTACTTTGGTGGAGTATAGAAGACTGAGTTTTCTTTCGCCATAGTTGTACCCGCCTTATTCGTTTACAACATTTTTACCGCAGCGGTTTCTTTTAAAGAAAACTTAATTACTATTTTCAGTTTTGAATGAAGAACTATCTGCAGATGATGAAAGCCAAGTACCTAAAGTTTGAAGGTAACAAACTCGTGAAAAACAGGTGCGTTGCTTGCTTCCGCTTAAGTAAATATGAAACAACAATTTCACTTTCCAGAGAAGACGAGCAACCCGCGCTGATCAAAAGGGCCAAGAAATGCACAAGAAGTTTTCAAAAAAATTGCCAAATCGTCGAGTGAAGCATAAAGTCTTTTGTTTGAAATGATAATTCAAAAAATAATTATGGACAAATTATTAGAAAAGTAGTCTAAATATCATTAGAATTTAGTTATTGAATGTATGGTAAATGGGGAAATTTTACTTTGTTGTGTTCAGTTCCTCTCCACTAGATAATGAAGTACCGGATAAGACTTTTTAACTGTAATATGCGGTCAAATAAAAAGGGGAATTTGTGATATCTGTTGCATGTTTGTTTTAGCATAGCAAACTGAGAGAAAGGACGGAGAAATTTTTCAAAGTAAATTTATCAACCTTACGCTTGTAGCTAGTAAAAGTTTAATTCTCTCCGCCCCCCCCCCCTCCCCCGTAAAATGTTACTCATTAGAAGCTAATTTTTCTAACCAGGGAAATATAATTAAATCCGAGCAAATAATTCCTGTGAACTAATTTGATATGCCGCTATAAAAATCATTCTAAATAGACTTTTTACAAAAATGACGAGTTTAAAGTAAAACGCAGAATACGATATTTAAACGATATTTAAACAGTATGTGAATAAAGATATAAAATTTATTTATTGCTGCATTAATTATTTTTGGATAGTTTTATTGTGCAAGTTTACTTAAGCTTTATGTCATTTTCAAAAAATTTATTAATTGAATAAATTTATTAAGTTCTTTAATATAAGATGTTGCATTCGTGCTACTGAACTCTTGATGGCTCTTTTTTGTTTGAGCACACGTTTAATGAATTTTTTTTTTTCAAGAAAAGTTCTCTCGTTGCAGTTTTTTTCATTTTTCGCTCTATATTCTTTATTTTGTCTTTTACATCTAAAAACTCCACATTTTCTTTTTGTTGAAGACGAAAGCCAGTTAATATTTACTAACCTGTGTTGTGAAGAACAGAGTAACTGTGCTCCCCAAAAGCTGGAAGTTTGAGTTAATTTAATTATTATTTTTTTATTGGCAAAATATTTAGTTTGTCAATTTGAGAATGGCCACTCAGAAATTTTTTTACATTAACTTTCATAGAAGCATTGGAATGATGTCAGAAACGCATAAATATTTAACCATAATGTGTGTAACGCATCATTACGGCATGAGTGAGCAATCGTTTTTAGATCGGTTTTTGCAAATATAAAAAAACTTTTTAAATTTAATATGAGGGTGGCACAATATGCAGAAGAAATCTTGAAAAATTACCCAGAACACTTAAGAATAAATTAGTATAAATTAGAATAACTCAAATAGTTTTAAAACAATATTAAATAGGGGTGGTAAATTAATTGGTATTTTTATTAATCGATTAACGATTATTTTTAGCTAAATTAATCGATTAATCGATTAATTTTCAATTAATTGTTAAAAATTTTTACGAGTTTCAAAAAGTATATTGCTACTCATTAAGGTTTTATTTCTTTTTTTTCGTCAGATATAATCTTAAAAAAACATAAGTTATTATTAGTATTACCATTTAAACTAGTTCGTTACTTAGTGATAAACAAACAAGAAGCACTAAAACTTCTTACTGCTTCTATAGAAGATGGGGGAAGGCTTGGCACGGCGTTGTAAGTCTTTTATAAAGCGCATGGTCTTTTTCCAGTGCTTTCAAATACTGACATTTCACGTTTAATACAAATCAAAATTTCTTGAGGGGATGAGTTACAAGTTAGTCCTTTAGCTCTTCCTATTGATGAAGTTGTAGGTGATAGAATTTCTGCTTGTTCTTCAGCTTTAGTTTTTTT
>QPEY01000024.1:1501416-1541644 GCA_014706445.1 Hydra viridissima
AAAATGTTTTTTTTTTCTGATTTTGCAACAATTTTTGAAGTTATGGAAAATAAAACTCCATGCTTAAATAGATAGCAGTCTCTAGTACTACAGTGAGTAAAACATTCAAGCTTAATTAATGGTGTTTTTGGTGTGACTAATCATTTTTGGATAAAGTGATGCGCATATTGAATGGGACAAAATACTACCTATTGAATGAATTTAACAAAATATTATTTACAGCTCAGCAGAGGGACGCTGCAGTCCCTTACTTTTATCCCCATGGGTAATGGGTATTATTTACACATTTTTATACTGCAATATTTTAATTAAATAAAAATAACTAAATATAATATTCTGAAATGAGAAAGTTCTGCTTTGATTGAAATTTAATTAGAATAAAAAAATGTTTAAAGCTGAAAATGTTTATTGTGTGGTCTTTCTGTATGTATCTATATATTTAACTACATTTACAATTAATAAACTAATTTGAAAAATGATTGAATTAAATACATTTATTTTTAATTCTTTTATGTTTGTCCCATTCAATGAGACATACTTAATGAATGGGACAAATGTCATGCTCCAATAAAACTCTCTTTTTTCCAATAGCCAAATGCAAATTCAATTTTTTTCGTTTTACTATCTCATTAAGCAAGAGTCGGTGGTTATAAAACATATTTAAATATAAAAATTAAACAATTTTATCTACGTTTAAAAAGCATTTTGCAAAAACTGTCCCATTCATTGAGGTTTTCCCCTACTGCAAACGAGGGAGAAAAGTGGTTTTGAAAGCTGCGTAAAGGGGTATTCCATGTCAAGTGGAACCACTTTTTGGTCAAATTTGACATCACCGACTCGGATTTTGATGAAAATTGGCTCACATGTTGGGCATATGGAGAGAAGAAAACCATCTAAATTTTTTTGACTTAGGTCAATTATTTCCTGAGATATGACCTTTCAAAGTTTTGACCTTTTCACTTGACCTTGGTTATTTAAAATGTCATAACTTTTTTGCTATTATGCTTAGGAAGTTGATTTTGGTAGCAAACAGAAGCTCTTGCACAGACGAACAACTTTGTGTCAATACAAAAAAGTGATAAGTTCAACAGAAAAAAAGTTATTGATCATTTGGTCATTTGACCTTTGACCCTGGTCGATGACAAAGGTCAAAGGTCAAATGACCAAACTCTATTGTAGATGTCCCATGAAAAAATCTTTTTGGGATTCCCATAAACAGCTTTGGGATTAATATTAAAGTATAAGTAGGTTCTAAAAATTTAAAATTTATCGGCCTCACAAATGCGATATTTTGAGGTCATTTTCTGTAAATAGCCTATTGTAGATATATATTATTAACTATTTCCTTTTTTCCTTATATTTTCTAGGTTGTCATTTAATTAATAGTACTATATATTAGTGATGTACCGGAACCAGTTTATGCCGAGTCTCCGATTCCAGGTACCCGGCTGAAAAACCGGGTCCGATTCCTGGTACCCGGCACCGAGTCCATTTTTTTAAAAGTTGGAATACAAAAAGTTCCGCCACTGAAAGTTTTATTAGGGAAAGTAAAAGATTAAGAGAGGCAAAGAATTTCAAAAAAAGGGTTGACTTTCTCGACTGTAGTCTGATTAAAATAAAACAAATTTAAACAAATAAAAAGAACTTAAACAACACTTATTTGCTGTATCTTATTTTAATTGTTTTATTAACTTTAGATTGTAATGAACAAACATTAGGTATTCTCCGTTATCTGCTTTTAGTCTGCTCCTTGTTGCTTCGTATATGTCCCCACCAGCACTAAATAACCTTTCACTTTCTATTGATGACGGAGGTGCTGTAAGATATTTTAATGCCATCTTTTTTAGTTTTTCAAATTGCATTCCACATTTACTCCACCACAAAAACGGACAACCTGTATTTTCTAAAAGAGGCAGAGATAAATAGTTGTCTATTTCTTGAGTAATTGCAGACCTTAATATTGTTTGCTTCTTAATTATGTCAGCAACTTCAATATCTATTAGTTCTCTTTCTGCCTCGGAACGTTTTTCACTCTGCTTTCTTCCAGTTCTCATAAAAGCTACATCTTTAAAACAATCATCAATGCTAATGAATCCAGTAGAGGCTGGAGCTTTTACTATTGGAACATCGTCGGAGTCAGAGTCAACAACATCTTGCGCTCCTTGCATTTCTTTCCATGCTTCTTCAACCCACTCTATAATAACATTTTCATCTGCATGTTGATAAAGTAATTTATATCGTGGATCCAAAAATGTTGATACACATAACATTTTATTAAGCAAAAATTTATCAAGTCTTTTGGTAACAGATTTTATTAGTTCATCAATCATCGTCATAATCCCAGCGTATTTATCACTTGATGAAGCTTTTTGTAATAAAACTTTTAATGCAAGAACAGATGGTATAATTATTGCGCAAGTTTCGTCCCTCCTACCACATTTTTTTGTTAAGTTTTCAAATGGAGCAAGAATGTAAACAAGTTTTTCGACTATTCCCCATTGATAATTAGTAGGAAGTTTAATTTCATCAAACTCTGCTGCATAAGTGGCCAAAGGAACTTTTTGTTCAAACGTTCTTTGTAGCATTTCAAATGAACTGTTCCAGCGGGTTGGAACATCTTGTTTCATTTTGTGAGGTTCAGTACTTAATTGCTGCTGAATTGATTTTAATTTTGCACATGCTATTGGTGAATGATTAAAATGGGTCGTTATTCCTCTGCATAAAGTTAAAATTTCCTTGATGGTTGTTTGGCTAAATATAGAGTCATGAATACATAGCTGCAAAGTATGGATAAAGCATGGAATTGATGTCATTCCAATGTTTTTTACTGCAGCCTTCATATTGCTTGCATTATCGGTAACAATAAGATGAATTTTGCTTAGCGGGATTTTAAAAGATTCTAAACCTTTTTGTAAATACTCTTTTATATGAACACCTGTGTGATTTTCCGGAAAATGAATTACTCGAAGAACAGCAGTTTCTTGGGAAAATTTAGTTGGATCTATCCAATGTCCAGTAATGCTTAAGAATGCGATTTTCGCAGTATCCGCTGTCCAGATATCTGTCGTCAAAGACAAATAGTTTGTCGCGGAGATTTTTATTTTTATATCTTCAAACAGTTCATCATACATGCTAGGGATTACGTTTTGGCTGAAATATGTTCTACATGGTAATTTGTAATTGGGGTAAGCATCTTTAATCAGTTCATTAAATCCCGTATCTTCAACAATAGAAAATGGCTGAATATCCAATGTGATAAGTTTGCCTATTATTTTATGGATTCGAATAGATCTGTGGTCATCAATATTCCATAATTTTTTTTTGTTTAAAGCATGAATAATGTTACTTTGTACTGTATTGGTGGTAGAAGCAACTGAGGTTTCAGAAATAGACGGAAATGATTGAACCTTTTTTTTTCCCTCAAGTTCAAACTCTTTGGAGTGCTTTAAACGCAAATGTTTTACCATTGCTGTAGTTCCATAAGACTTTAAAGATTTTCCTCCTCTCGTAACTAAACTATCACATAGTTTACACTTGCTCATATGAGGAGTCGTGCTTATATCAAAAAACTTCCACGCTATACTTTTTTTATTCATAATTTTTCTTTCAAATAAAATTTCTATAAAGATAATGAAAGTACGTTTGATATCATACGTTTTCGATTTATTTATATAAAACATGTTTTTTTAATAATACGCTCGAAATTAAATTTATAAAAAATATGTAAAATATTTACCTTATATCTCTACTTTTATGATTTGTGCTTGATACAAATGAAAAGCGCTATCAGCATTCGAAAGAAGAAAAATAATCTTGTGTTCTAACAGATTAAAAAGAAGCTATTAAATATTTTTTATTCCCATTCATTTTATTCGTATTCTCAAATTACTTTATTTAGCGTTAAAGTTTTTGTATCCGCATAAATTTTTTTGCAAAAATATATTAAAAAATGTTTTAAGTTCATAGAACTTTGTGGTTATCGACTACATAACGCTCTTAGAATTATATCAAGAAGTTTATTGGTTGAAGTTTATTGGTAGAAGCTAAAAGAAAAATCAATTTAAAATAAAAAAGAAGATACCCGGTGCCGGGTACTGCAACAAATGCCCGATACCGGGTACCCGGTAAAACAGCCAATTTCCCGGGTCCCCGGGTCCGAACCGGGTACCCGGCACATCTCTACTATATATACATATTAAGTCAGTATTAAATTAAATGAGGCTTAAAGCTATATACACTTATATTAAAATAATCAATTTATTTCCATTGAATTAGTCGTCAACAGACAACTTAGGAAGAGGTTTTTAGCAACTATCAAATTAAATTTAGATTAAAAATGGCATTTTAAGCACAAGTAAAAGAGTTAAAGAAGAGACAACACTATTGTTATGATCCTTTTCAACACCATGAGAAAAAACGATATAAAACCTTAAGGGTAGTTACTATTCGGCAGGTAGCTATGTATCCCTCAAAACTTACGGCTGGAGCAAAATTATGTGATACTTGCCAAAAGAGGATCACTGGTTTATCTTCCGAAATAAGATTATGTGATAGTGAAAATTCTGCAAGTTGTAACACAGAGTCAGATTCTCAAGGCAGTTCAAGATCTCCAGATATTTGTAGTGACAAGGGAGATGAAAATTATCAGTGCCAGGAAGAAGAAATTTCAATTTTTAATAAATTCTTGTCGTTATTGGGTGAGTCATCCTTGGATAAACGCAAGTTACAAACTCTTAAAAGTTATATTCCGGAGAAAAAGAAAAAGCTTAAAAAACTTGTAAAAAGGAAGTTAGACCTTTTATCTCCTAATTCAAATGGTATTGCCTTTGATACTTCAGAGAATGATGAATACGAAGCAACTAAAAAAAAAGTTTGGACATTCGCAATAGAAAAAGCAATGTGCAAAAAAAAAATGACCGAATGACCAATAACTTTTTTTCTATTGAACTTATCACTTTTTTGTATTGACACAAAGTTGTTCGTCTGTGCAAGAGCTTCTGTTTGCCACCAAAATCAACTTCCTAAGCATAATAGCAAAAAAAGTTATGACATTTTAAATAACCAAGGTCAAGTGAAAAGGTCAAAACTTTGAAAGGTCATATCTCAGGAAATAATCAACCTAAGTCAAAAAAATTTACATGGTTTTCTTCCGTCCATATGCCCAACATGTGAGCCAATTTTCATCAAAATCCGAGTCGGTGATGTCAAATTTGACCAAAAAGTGGTTCCACTTGACATGGAATACCCCTTAAACAAGTTCATGCCACGTAACTTCCGTTAGTTTTATTAGCCTCCTAGAGTAATTTAAAATTGATTAGAGACTAAAATGAAAACCCATATTTTTATTCCAATAAAAGGAATGCACCCAACATATTTAGTAATTACCAGATATTATCGTCACTTCTTATGAACTTGTTTTATTAAGGTATAATGTACATAAGTTAATAACATCTTGGTAGTCTTATGTAAGTGATACTACACTGGTTTTTCTTCGGGTGACAATCTCTGTCCGGTATATCTCCCGAGCTTACCATATGTGTATTTCACAATTTCATTATGTATGTATTGATACTTGCTGAATTACAATGAAGGACATTCTTTCTTGTTTTTACTAGGAAAAAGTTGTCATAAGTTCTAAATTCATAAAGGTTTTTGGATAAAGTTCTGTACTGTTATTTAAACTTTTTATTCAATTCTTGACCTATTATAACCGTATATAATACTACTTTCAAATGATTTTGTATTTCGTGCATTAAATTGGCTTGAGTGACAAGAACCATCTTTGTTCCACCAATTTCTTAAATTTGAATACCACATCGGAAAAGCAGCAGCTAAATGCGCCATGGCGCAAAGTCGGCAGGTTAGTTTAGTATCAATTAAATCTCCGAAGTCTTTCCATAAAAAATACTGGTTATAGTAAGCGTCATTTTTATCTAGAAAATGCAAGTATTCAGCTAGATGCTTGGGATTTTCAAAATCCCTCACGTGAATGTAGCTGTTTGGTGGAGCTATTTGCTTGTATTCGTCGGAGTGAGCTCCCATTACAATGGGTAAAACATCATTACTAAAAAAACGAAATTAAAAAATTATACAAAAACAAAAAATATTTTATGTAATGACCAAATTAGTTGGTGCAAAAAATTTGGGCAGTATAAAGTTTTAGATCGGAAAGAGAGAGTGCTCCCCGGGTCAGTCAGCCAATATTAGATAGAAGTTTCTTTTTGAACTGTATTTGGCCAAAAAATGCTAAGAGGTATTGCATTACTAAAACAGTTGGCTCGTGACATAATTGTATCCGCACTATTTAATAGAGGTATAGATGGGAGTAATCGAAAGCTTTTCTGCGTTGAATGTTTTATAAACAAACGTTTCACTTACCTAAGAGAGTTTATGAATAACTTTTCTGTGACGTAATCTCTGCAATTTGAGTTTTCGAATGCTAGATAAAATTTATAATCTCGCTTCAACATTTTGAAACACATTTCCTCGTCACGGGAACAATGAAGTGATCCGCAACTTCCATATATATCAACATCAATATAAATATTTAACTGTTGTGCATATTCCAAACGTCCGTTGGAGGCTCCGCAATTCGAGACAAACCATGCTACTTTTTTAAATTTACCTCTTGCATAATTTTTTTTCGAATTTTTTGAAAACTCATAAAAAAGCGGATACGGCTTAAAGTATGCGTAGGGGGTATATAACACACTGTCACGGCGATAAGTCGATGTCCAGTTGACTCGGCTACCCATGTACTTTATCTCGATGTTTTCAGGTGATTCTAAAAGTTTCCAAACAAGAACTTGGTTTGATTTGAAAATGTTTTGTGCATATAAACTATTTTTAGGATTGTATGATGAAAATACGACATCGGCGTCTTTAAAATGAGCAAAATTACTTGTAAAGTTGCACTGCTTAACGTTGCAATTTAAATCGTTAAATTTATTTTCGTGCTCATTTCTTTCATTTGGAAAAATAAATATCAGTTTGTAATTATTTTTTTCTAGTCTCAGTTTGACGTTGAGCTGATCTGAAAGGCGACTTCTGTTCTCTGATGGATCTGGGAACAACTTCATTAGAATATTTCTATCTTCGAACAGATCAAGAGGGAACTTGAAGATACTTTCTGAGTCTATTTCTTGTTGGATTCTGTTTTTCAATTCAGAGTAGGAGACTTTTCGATACACTTTTTCATGAAATATTTTCATTTTTAATAAGTATTGTTGTGAACTGTTATCGTCATCAAAGTTGTTATTGATACTGTAGCTCGTACTTTTGCTCAGACTACTTCTTGTTTTTAACAAATAAGTAGGTTTTGTTAAAATATTTTCTAACTCTAAACTAATTAAATTCGACAAAAACATCAAGGTCAGCACGATGGTAGAGCAAGTCAAGCATCGCCTCGTGAAAAAGAACATTATTAAACAATTCAGATCGTTCATTCTTACCCTTTCACAATTATCAGTTTACACTTTACTTTGATCCATTTTAATCCAAACAAATTCCTACGTTAAGAGTTCTTTTAAAAAATTCAAAGCTTAAAAATCTTTTTTTATAAAAAAGGTTATTTATTTTCCGGATGTTTTCTTTAACAAATATTTGACAATTGTTTAAGTTGGTATGAGACAAAACCAATTTAGAAAAAGATTTCCACTTTTTAAAATTTTTTTTGCAGCTGTATGGCATTTAGAAAAACTAGCAGTTACTTTAAGTAAGGCTAGATGAGTTTTAAGAAAAATCATTTAAAATAAAGTCAAAAAGAAAATTTAATTTTTTGCCCTGATTGGTAAAAAAAAAAAAAAAAAAGGTTGCATAAACTTATCGAGTGTGTGAGTGCGTGTGTGTGTGACCACGTTAAAAAAAAATTCAAATATAAGTAAAACGGTAAGTAACATAATTTACTAACCTATTATTTAAATATTAATGTTTGTATTTCGTAAAGACTTGGGTTGTATATTTTTATCGTTATTGTCTCTAAAATCCTTTACGCATTCTTCACGGAAATTTGCACATTTTTATTAAGATACGCGCTGGTATTTATCCATTTAATCTTCGAGTGTTAATCCTAACCGTAAATTTGACAAAAGTTTCAAGACAATTTGATTGCTATCGATACGATAACATTGTTATCGATACGATAACAATCAAATTGTCTTGAAACTTTTGTCAAATTTACGGTTAGGGCTAGACTATTTTGGCGTTTTATTGGTTGGTTAATGTAATTTTTTTTTTTAATAATTTAAAGCTTTAATACTAAATAAAAAATGCATAATTTTTTTTTTTAATTAAAAAATTGCAAAAAGATAAAAATAAATATTTAATCTAACAATTAATTGTGTAACAAACATTTTACTTACAAAAGAAAATTAAAAAATATAGGTTATACAAGCTATAACTTAGATGATGATACAAAATACTATATTATATTATATACTAAACTAATACCATCAAATGAATCATTGTCATATTCACTATTCAATGAGTCTGATCCTAAGTAATCTTTATTGTCACAAAGAATTTTACTTCCAACCTGATGTGTTGGCATTAAAAGTAGGGCAATTAAATTCAGAAGCTCCAGCGATAATATCCCGATTCTAAGTTACTTGGCCCTAATCATGACCCTTACACTTACACTTCTCTGTGTGAGTTGATGACAGAATCGGATGTTACTAAAAGCATGTTAAGAAAATCTTTATTTGTGGAAAAAAGTTATTTTTTCTGATAAAATGCTCGAAATGCAAAATTAACGAAAATCTATATTGAAGGCTTCTTAAGGCGATTCCGAGAGTTGCTCGTATGGAACAATGGATACAGATTTAGATAATGAGTTTTTGTTTATAAACAAAGTTTTTCAAATTTGATTAAGTTAATATTATGGCTGAAGAATAGTATTCTTAACAAAATACTGAAATTTTTAATGCGATTAACATCTAATCCCGTAATCTAATTGCATATGTTTCATAAAGATTAAAATAAAGTTGAAAAGTACATACTCTCTAAAGTTTATCGCAGTTTTTCATAAAATTACACATTAATTTCACTTTAACTTCTTATGAACATCGTTCTGGAATGTTTTTCATAATTAATACCTCAAGTTGTTAACCAATGAGCGATTGTTATTGTAAAAATATTATTAATAAGCTGATTCTTTGAAATAATTTTTGTCCACCTACCTTATATGGTCAGAAGCTGCAGTAAAGAATTAATTTCTTTCTAAAGATATTTATTTTCTACAGCTTTTGACAAACTTCTGTTGTGCTGAAAACTATGCAACTTAAGTTTTTAGGAGGTTCTTAAAAGAACGGTGATAAAACTAACGGGTCCTTCTATTTAACTGGATGACGTAACTTTCTATTATATAATCCATAGCATGCTGTACCAAGAAAGTATTCAAGTATAAGATTTCAAGTTAGTAGTTCAAGATATCCACGTATTCCCACCTCACCCCCTTTTTTTAAACTGCAAGCTTGCTATGTAAGTCGATGTTAAGTAAGTACCTCCATTCCCAATCTAAACCAAGATTTAGTCCACTACTAGTAGTCAAATTTGGTTTAATAACTAAATAAATAACTTTAATAACTTTATTAACTAAATAACTAAATAAAATAAAACTTTATTTAACATAAACGCGGTGTAGACTTTGAAAAACTCAACGTCTCCTTCTTTGTTCCTTTGTATTTACTAGCACAAATAAAATCGTTAAACTTGGTTCCTTTGACAAGTATTATTGGCAGTTACGTTTGGCCGATATTTGGATAACTGATTTGCTTGTATTGTAACTGGGCCTGCAGTGTTTTACAAATTTTTCATAGAAGTTAAAACAAATTCTTATAAAGGAATTAGTTTAGAAAATTGTGTGTAACAGCAGTTTATTTTTATGTAGCTGCAGTTTTTTTTACAATCATTAAAATTCACAGCGCGTCATTCCTTTTTTCTAAAATTAACCTTGAAATATCGCAATAAGTTTAGTGCAACTTTTAACGTTTTTACTGTAATTTGTTCTAAGGGAACTAAATCTTGGTTTAGATTGGGAATGGAGGTACTAACTTAACATAGACTTGCAAAGCAAACTTGCAGTTCAGAAGAAAAATCTTTTAGCAAATTTCTGACATAGCGATTGGACTAAAACCGGGATCCTATTGAAAAAATATAACGATCTTAGTAATTGAAAACAATTTCTTGTGAATTTAATTGCAAAAAACATCTAACAATTTATCCCCCGTAAGAAATATATGCATTACAAAGTTAGTTATAAATTAAACTATAAATACTAAAAAACAAAATTCAAAATTTTTAAAATGTATTTTAGATACATAAGACCTCATATACGAAAAATCTCTTTTAACGAAGACTTAGTTGTTAGATAAACTGTTAATTGATTCGGTGGAGGGCTCGGTTATCTCATCAAAGGCCTCATCGGTTTCTGTTGCTTCAGTATTTGTTATATCGGTCAAAAGCGCAGCACTATTTTCGGCAGCCAATGTTTCAACAGACGGAGTTGTATCTGTGTTGAGAGCCTCAAAAAACGTCGTTGTAAAGTCTAAGCTTGTGTTATTTTCACTACTTACTGCTCCTGATTCAGGAGATGTACTTGAGCCGTCATTTACATTATTTGGATCTGTAGTAATTAATGGCTCTGTGTCTTGCTCTGGAGTTAAAGTGCTATCACCAAGCAAGTTTGGTCCATTGGGTTCAGTAGAAATCTCGTTTATTACTGTGATACTTGTTGCAGCGAGTTCAGTACTTGAAAAGTCAGATTCTTTACCAATCTCATTAGTTGTTGTAGCGTCGGAAGGTGAAAAGTTAAAACCGTTGTTCAAAGATGTTGTTTGATCGGTTGGTAAATGTGTAGAAAACAATGAAGTGTTCGAGTCACTACTTGGAGTTGAAAGTTCGGTGCTGATACCGTCCGTTAAAAGATTGCTCAAAGATGTTGTTTGATCGGTTGGTAAATGTGTAGAAAACAATGAAGTGTTCGAGTCACTACTTGGAGTTGAAAGTTCGGTGCTGATACCGTCCGTTAAAAGATTGTTAAAAGAAGTTGGAGCTGTAGGTACGGTATTAGAAATATCAACTTCACTTACAAGTGCTGTTGCCTTAGTCGTAGGTGTGATATTATCTGAAGTTGAATTCAATTCGTTCAATGGCATGGTGCAATGATCTGCAAGAACTTGGTTTTTGAACTCTCCACTATCGATTTTTACAGCATTGGGACCCGTCCATCCCCACCAACATCTACATCTGCCTGAAGGTAAACATATTCCCGTTGAATGCCAAGTTAACGTACCACATTTTTCATCGCAACCATTGATTGGCGCAGTCATAACTTTATTTAAACCAAACACCATTAGTATAAGTACACGTGTATTTAATTCCATTATTAATATTTTTTTTTTTTTTTTTCAGAACGTAAGGTATTGCTCTCGTATAAACTTTTTCGGTACAAGTTGATTTTTGTAAAATTTGTAAATCTTTTATACAAGAAAAAAATGACCACAATTTTGCGTTAATGGTTGGAAAATGACGCAAGTTTATTTTACGAGATGGTACACTAAATGAGTTACTGATCAAAGGAGTCTTAATTAGTAATAAGTGGGCGCAACTACCGTGTTAGGATATTCAATATTGACTTCCTTGTCATGATAATTCTTCATGATAAAAAAATTTACATAAAAAAAACTTTTTTTTTTCTCAAAAGTCCAACCATTGTTTATTATGACGTAAACACATATAGCGGAATTTTCTTGGAGTTTCCTGGAAAATATGACCTTTTTAAGCAGTTTAATTTGAATTGTTTCTGCAATTTAAACGAAATTATTTTAAATGGTAACATTTTGGATTGGTTCGGGGAAAAAAAGCTATTGAGGTTAAACATGTGATTTTTTTGCAACCCTTGTAGCTTTTATGATCCTGAGAAACTCTTGTGATTTGTAATTACACTTAATTTTGTTAATATGACTTTCACTTCCTTATTCAAAAGTAAAAAAAAGATACCACTACGCACATTAAAATCTGGGCGATCGAAATTTATGATTCATGCATCAAGTCGAAAAGCCGCAAAAAGCCGGAAAACATGACCAATGGCTGTCAATATTTATACATTATTTGAAATGTAATTGTATGCATGAGGCATTATGGAATCTCCTGGGTATGTAAATAAACTCACAATTTTTATCTTGGCTGAAACTACGATTTAAGTTACTACATATACATTCTACATCATTTCAATAATCAAAAATTTTTCCTACATTAAATACTCTTCAAATTTCAGAAACTCTATCGTTTTTTTGCAGTAACTAACAGTACAAACACCAATGGAATTACTAATAAAAATTACTAACTTTTCTGTTTTCTAAAAAACAAAGCTTACGATCTTTATTTCTTATTGATCAGTTACATTAACAATTCAAACTATCTTTTTATATTTAATTTTTTCAAATTGCATTAATTGCATTACAATAAAAATTCTTTTAAGAAATGATATTCTTTTACCAGAGGAAAAAAATAAAAAAAGAATTTTAAAGAACAAAAAAAAGGCCCTTTTGTAATTTTTTTTTCACGCTGATGCAGTTGTGACATTGTTTTTTGACGAAAAAACTTCTTTAGTATTATTTTTTTCCATTAACTCACTAGTTATATGTATATTAGAATATGGGTGCTACTTAAAAAAAAACAAACATGGTTCATATATTTGTAATTACTAAAACACTTTATTTTGTTAAACTTTACAATTTTGTGATTTTTGCCCATAAAATACAAGAAATGAAAAAATGTTTGTTGCACAAATAATTTTTATTTTTTGATATAATTTGTTTGTTTTTTTTTAGTTTTAAAAGTCGTTTAATAAAAATAATGTTAAACAGGAAAATCACTTTCATAAATTCACACTTAAAGCTATTTGGTAAAATTATTTGGTAATATTAAATGATCAATAGGAAAATTAAGTTTCTTAAAACTTTAAATTATTTAAAACCAGTTTATTTTGTTTACAAAATTTTAATCAACTCGGCCACCACACTCGAATTAAACTCAGGGTACAATCGAGCACCAAAAATTGAAGAGATTTTTTGTTAAGTTTTAAGTCTTAAGCACAATTGTAGTGTTTTGTTTTAAATAGGACATGCCGTGACCATAGTATCTAAAAGATGTATTAAAATTATTTCGACAGATTTTAAATATGAATGGAGGTTCGTTTTTTGTTTTGATTTCTTGATTCGTTTTCAAATTGAATCATGGAAATGATAAGCATTGAGCAGGATGTTAACGCTATTGAAGCCTTTAACGAAAATGGACGTTCAAACCAAAAGTATATTTTGTGTTCTTCGTGATTTTTTCGGCCTGCATAATTAACCAACCGAGTGTGCTATAGGCAAAGTTGTTAAAAAACTCCAAGAAAGAGTAAGTAACGAAGACCATTTCTATCTTAATAACTATGCCAACAAGCAGAATTTCAGAATATGGATTGATGAAAATCCAAGGGAAAATTGTAGAAAAAACCAATGCGTCCTCAAAAAAGTCACTTTGTGTTATGCATTTTATGTTGAAAGAATCATGGAATTGCGTGTTCTATGGCGCAATCTTAAACAACTTTGTGTAGCCAATATCGGATGGTTGTAATATATGGTTTTTCAAGATGGAGCCACATACTACACAGCCTAAACCACAATGACTCTACTGCTTTAAAAGTTTCCCGGACGCATAATCTCGCACAGTGAAGTCAGTTGGCCTCCAAGATCTTGCGATTTGACGCCGTTAAACTTCTTTTTTTACGATTATCTGAAAAGTTTTTGTTTTTCAGCTTATAGAGTTTTTAATTGGGTTGTGTAATTTACTATGATGTATATTGTTTATCTAGGGACATAATATCAATATTATGATAATAGCATCAAACGAGCCGAAAGAGCAAAGCTATTAAAAGTTCAATAAAAAAATTAACTATCCAGTACTCAATGTAAAAAGGGCTTCATTTTTCTGTTTAAAACCTAGTGTCATTATCGATAATTACTTAAGAATTAATTTTAAGTAACTGGTTTTAAAATTGATTCAAAAAAATAATTAAATTATATTTCAATTTTTAGACCCGGTTTAACTGGGGTCTTAAAATTGAAGTCTGAATTAACTAACTTGAAAAAAAACTGACTTGAAATTTTAAGTTGGATCCTCGCATTCAACCCTAAAACATTTGTAAAAAAAAATCTCTTTTCTACTTTCTAATTTCGTGTATTTTTAGGCCCCTGTTTACACTGCCATAAAAATTTTAGTTAAAGCCGAAAGAGAACTTAAATGCAGATAAAAACTAAGCTTAACTCAACTAGTCTTTAAAAAATTGATTCCTTTTGTAAAAAATGACAAAGACCAGCGTTTTATTGGTACTTTAGTTAGAACTAAATGATATATTTAGAATCCAAAATAAAATAGCGCAAAAATATTTCTTCCATGCAGATGATAATATTTCATAAAAATTCACTTAAAGTTTCTGAAATTTTAAAAATCATTTATGACGTTAAACTGTACACTTCACAACATTTGGATACAATATCGCAGATTTCAGTTAATGTTATTACAATAATTAAAGATGAGTCAACTCTACTACACAACACTGGATTAACGTTTTTACATAGGCAAGTTTAAATAAGCATGCCAAATTGTATGAAAAGAGGTTTAATTTGGGCTTAAATTCAGAAGAATGCGGACCGAATTTAGCTCGCCTGTAATAGATTAGGGAAAATTGTTCTAAATACTCTTTACTTTACTCATTTAACGTCGAAATAAATAAAAAGTAAAAAATTAAGGTGTAGTTTAGAAAGTAATAAAAAATCATTTTGCGTTGTTATTTAGTGGTCCGGCTAAAATATTTGACTGACCTTAGATACGCAATTGTAAGTATTCATATGATCATACTGTAATTGTAAGCATTCATATGATCAGACTGTTTAAAGGGAAAATGTAGTAGGCCCAAAAAAAATATAGAGAAAAAAGAATTTCAAATTTCTAAACAATTGCTAAAAGCAAGATATTACTATTGTGTTACGCATTACAACTATTGAGGAATATCATTTGTGGAGATATTACAAATGTCCTCTACAAGCATTGGTTACTGCTGGTTCTTACCAGCAGTAAAATTTTTGTTTAGTAAAAATGTGATATACAATATTTGTCCTTTACGCAGTCGATATACTGTAATTGAACTTTCTGGAGATATTTTATGTTTTAACAAGAATTTCCGAATGTAGTTAACGTGTAAATATCAATAATAACATGTTCTTTTAGTTACAGTTTGACGCTACGGTAGAAGCCCTTTAAAAAGGTCATTTTAAGTATAGCTTTTCGATCTAAACAACTGCAACAAAATGGATGCTGAGATTTCAAAATTTAAAACCATACCGTTTTGAAATTTGTTTATAATTTGTCATTTTGTGTTTTAGTTATAAAATTATATTAATTTAACACAGGAAAATGTTTCATCCCGGGAAAAAATCAGGGCAAGATAGAAATAAGAATACAGCTAAGTTTTTAGATCAAAAAAGAGATACTCATGCCCGGCTAAAGTCTCTCAAAAATCTACTAGGTAAGAATATTTTTACTTCACACACAGTCTTCTGACCTCACTTTTGGTTACATGTAATTTGGCTTACACTAAATTTAGCTTAAATTTGAAATCTGGTTTATTTTGTTGATATTCTAAAATACCTCTATTTTTTATAACTAATTAATACATATAGTAGACTATTTCTAAATTTGTTTTATTTACCTAATCCAATTTTTTTCTACAAACTTATTTTAAAGAATAGAAATATAAATCAATTTTGTATAGAAGATTATAGTGATAAGATACACATTTTACTATAAAATTCTAACCCCCTTAAAGTAGATATAAACATTGTAATTTTTTGATTATTTTAGATATTTTTGAAACATAGCTTTAGAGAACAAGAGAAAAAATTCCCAAATTAATAATATAATCCCATTTATCTTGCTCCCATTAATATAATGCACTTATTACAAGTGGCCTCAAATTGTTCTCATTATTGGTTGTGCATACTTCTTTAAAGCATTAAGCAGAAGAAAAAAAGAGAAGATTAACTGTGTACCAACAAAACTTTATAAACAGAAAAACAGCTGCAAATGTGATAATATCTAAAATAAAAGGTTTTTTAATGACAGAATTATTATCATTTACAGTAAACACAATATCTACATCAAACCATAGATCAGTTAAAACTTTCATCAAACCATCAGTTAAAAGTTAAACAACTGATAGTAAAATGATCTTTTTTAAAAATGTTCAAATGATTGATTATTTTGAGATTTATTTATATTTAGAAATTTTTATTTTTTTAGAAATTGACTAAAGTATAATCTTTTTAGCAATATTATTGATAACTGTAGCTTTACATTTTTATTTGTTATAATTCTAAAACAAGCAACAAAAGTAAAGCAGACTCTTTAAATTGCTGCTGAATATCATAAGTGAAAAGTTAAAAAGATACTAAAGTAAATATTTTTTATCAAATATTTTAATTTCCATCATGAAATTTAATATATTATCAATTTAAAAATGCCACAAATCTCAGGTTTAAAAGTAATAATGATTATCAATTATTATTACTTTTTTTAACTTTTAAATATAGTGAAATACTTCAAAAGTTGATGAATTACTTTGTCTCACTTGTCTATATGTCTTGAGCTAATGTTTGTAACTTTATCTTTGATGTTCTGAATTGCAATTTTGTTTTAGATCTTCTTGTAGAAAATGAAATAAAGGAGTTTTTTGAAACATATTCCTCCGAGTTGTTTTTTGTATTTTATGAAGAGTTCACAAACGCAGAGTTAAATGCAAAGTCTAAAGGTAAAATAAAAATCATAATTTTTTTTCTCTTTGAACTCTCTTTTCAGTTCAATATGTTGAAGTATTATATTTTAATTTGAATTTGTTGAGATGTTGGAAGCTAAAAAATAATTTTATTCAACTAAATATACTTTTAGGATACATGTCTAAGGAAAAAAATGTTTTTTTTTTCTTCAAAAAAAGTAAAAAGCTTGAAAAAAATAACTAAAATTTTGCTTTCTTGTTTTTTAAATTAAGCTCTAGTATTTTTATTTTTTAATATATATTTTTTCAATATAATATCTACATCAGGTTCAATCATATTTCAAAATAAGTATTGACATGTTTATCTGCATTTGTTTTTCAAGTGTGCTTGACAGCTCAGAATATCCTAAGATTGTTCAAGCAATCTATTATCATTAGCTATTTTAAAGACTATACTACACAGCCATCACTTCACTGCTTGTACTCAGTCATTATATAGTGCAAGTTCAAACTAGTAATATAAGTATTCAGAACAGATGTATAATAGAGTGAAATTGGGCTGCTTGTATATCTTGTCTAGACCATTGTTTACAAAAAATTCAGTAAGTGAGCTAGCATTATACAGTGAAGTTGCTACTCTGTTTTGTGTCAGACTCTCCTGATTGGATGCCTGGGATTGTTTTAGCTGTTGATAATCAGAAAAATAAGTACCTATAAAGTTATAAACTATAATACTTTTAAAAATTGAAAATTATTCTATTAAACTTCAGTAGAAATGGTTACATTTCTATAACATATTTACTGCATACATAGTTTTCTTTTATTATATTAAATTTATTTCTTTGTTAACATTAAAGCTGTAAGAAAAAATTTCATGCCTTGCACAAACATTGTTGTTACTAAACGTTTTGATGAAATAAAAGATAATCAAAAAAACTCTTCAATCTACAAAGCTGGCTCAGAACCACTAAGCCAAACCTAAATCTAAAGCTAATACAAGAAATTTTATGCTTAAATTGTGTATATCCAAAATTTACCCAAATCTAAAAATAAAAAAAAAAAAAAAAAAAAACTGGTTATAAAATTTTTAACCCTGATACATTGTGCATGCATGTCAAAAAATTTCAAACCATCATGTATGCATGTCAAAAAATTTCAGCATTTTATAATCTTTAATCTTGTTTGTAGCTGGAGTTGTGATTTGACTACAGCAGCTGTGAATACTTCTTCAAATCCATCTAGTTGTGTAACCTTTTTCTAATGTTGACTTTTTCTTGCTAAAAACTCACTTTTGTCATCTACTGAAAAATTTGGTTTTGGTTTTTTCTATTTTAACATTCTCTGGGTACAGTTTTCTCCACAATTTTAATTTTTCTTCAAACTAGCTTCAACAAGTGTCATCTTTATCAAAGAGTGAATAGAATTACTGTATTCTTTAAGTAGATCATCCAAAATGTTTATAGTATACATGTATTGAATTGGCTGTAAAGTACTTCAACATTTTTTCTTTCGTATGATTCATCTTTCTACTACCCTTGACTTTTCTTCATTTTTGGTAAAGTATAGTTCTATCAGACTTTGTTCATTTTTGTTATAAAATTCTTTACTGTAATCAACCCAAAATTTACTTGGCTTTTGTTAATTGAATAACTTTTTAAATGCTTTTCAACAGTCTTACCTGTTTTATCTTTTAGTGGAATTAACCATTCATGTTTCAAAAAATTATCAATGGTTGCTAAAAAGTATTTTACACCTTTGTTGAATTTAGATCTGCATTTTAACAAGATCAGCAGCTCATATTTCATTGACTCCATTAACAATGTTGCTTACTTCTAACAAATTTTCTTCTCATTATGTAATTTATCTACTAGTTTTGAAAAATTGGAACAATTCAATAATGAATTTAAATGATTAATATTTTTTTCAAAGAATCAAATTTATTCAAGCCCATTCCAAATTTTAAATTTGTTGCGATAATCTTTTCAACTATTGATTTATCCAATTTTTTTTCTAGGCATTGGATCATAAATACTATCCATTATTTTGTATCTTTATCCAATATATAACATGCATCATGATATGAAGTATTGTCAACTCTATTTATAAATTTAGTCCATTCTTTAGGTGTAAAGTCTTTATCAAGTCTTTCACCTAGTTTTGCACTAAGACCAGCAAAATTGTGACCAGGTAAAATGCATCTTAAATGGTAATTTGCTAATAACAGGGTTCAATATTGATCCAACTTCAGACCCCTTTGAATCAGCTTTACCTTTTGCATATAGAGTTTTTGTAGTACTACATATTTTACATTTTTCTCATTACATGTTTTGACCACTTTGGAAACTAAACTGTTCACCATCCACTTCTTTAACTTTTTTGCATTTTTATGCAATACTTTTTATATACGTCATTTTTTAAAATTATATAATTTCTAAATGCTAGTGTATGTATGCCACCATCCAAAATTATAAGTTTGTCATTTTTAGAACTTGTTTACTTCTTCTGTATGTACTACATGTATACAAATATGAATAATGTTTATGATTTAATTATATTTTGATTCTTAAACAACTTTCATAGACTTCAAATGTTATCTTATTTTTTACAGGTTTAAATTTCTTTCCTTTTCCATCCAAGATTTTTAATGTATAAATTTTAGAGTTAAAAAATACACTTTTTTCAAGTTTGAACATAACATTTACCTTTTTATAACATCCAGTTTTGGTACTGCTTGGATAATTAGGCATAAATTCACTTGTTTCAAATCTAGCTTCAACATCTCCAGTTATATCTTTGTAAAAATCTTCAGTCTCTAGATCAAACTGTTTCATAGATCAAACTGTCAGTGTTTCTGCACATTCCGTTCTCTGCTTTTTCTCCATATTTATTCTTAATGCAGCTGTAATGGAAATCATACATTATTATCTTACTCAAGTCAAGAAAAACCTAAGTATACTGTTGTTAAATACTAGTGTTTTCTTTTTCATATGTATGCTTACTAGATTCTCATCAATGATCATACAGTGTTTAAAGTTTGATTTGGCAGCTTCTTTGCTTTAATTTCAACATTAACTAATCTAATGTGTCTAATTTACTTTGTATGTTTTCCATAGTTTTTCTAAAAACACTATTATTCATGAGCTTGATAAAATCTTTTTTACCTTTTTACATTTCTTGGACCAAATACTCACTTTAAATTTTATACCACAATATATTTTTTTTAATCTCCATACCCAAACTTACATGTTGTTTTAAGGCATCATGATAAACAACAAAGTTAGTTTTATCACATAAATTAAATACTAGTTTTTTAACTTTATCAATTTCTAATTTCTCAAGAGCTAATGGATAATCATTATGTAAATCATAATGATGATGGATAATCATTATGTAAATCATAATGATGATGGATAGACATTATGTAAATCATAATGATGATGGATAATCATTATAAAAAGTTCAAGTATATTGTGTCCATGAAATAACTTCATTTTCATTCTTTATTTCAAATCCATGCCTAGGTAAAGGTTTACACTTTCCAGAATAAAGCCCATTTACATATCTTACATCATCTACATACATTATAAACTTTGGTGGTTCATCTTTGTTATATTTATCAACCATGTATTTACTATTAGGTTTTGCAAATCTTTTAGAAGCTCTAAACCCCATTTGTCAATCATGAATAAGATGTCAGGCTTGCTTAGTAATTCTAATTTAACACCAGTTAATTTAAGAGCAGCATCCCATGAAAGTCCAGGAGCAGTTTAATACTATGCAGGGTAAAGTCCATCTTTTACTACATGCATTTCTAAAATTCTTAACAACATCAGCGGAAGACATCCAGCTGATTGTAAAAGTTTTGATATTCTCTAAGAGTTTTCAAGTAAAACTCCATATTTTTCTCTCTGAGTTTTGTATTGAACCTATTTCTTTCCTTACTCCTGTATTACCAGCTATTTTACTAGCCATTAGTAAGTCAAGCCTATCTAGTAATGCATTTGGTTACTTGTATAATAGGTAAAAGTATAGTCATTCATTTACCAATTGTTTTGGATTCATTCTAAATGTGTTATAACAATTTATTTAATTTCCAACTCTTGCTTGATTTTGGAGTTGTGCTATCTTTTTTGTTACCCCTTTTAGTGCATTTTTACTTTTAGTAATTTCTGCATGATTTTAATAGTCATCATCAGTGTACAATTTATGATCTGATTACTTTATCAGATTTATTTGTCAAAGAACTTGAGTACCTTCATATTCTTTATCATCTTTTATAATAATTTAGACACCAGGCTTTGGTTTTCAATTTTTTATAATTAATAACAATTAAAATAAAATTTTTTGTATAAGTTAAAATAAATTTAATTTTCTGAAGTTTATTAAAAAAGAACTCTTGATGTGTTCAAAACAGTCAGGTTTTTGGTGTGATATGTTTACATTCATACTTAAAATAAGTTAAAATTTATTTGAATCCAATTAAATCAGTTTAAATTGAATAGCTGCTCTGGGCAATGTCTTGAAACAAAATAGCATCCTTTGCGAGGTATCACAATATTTTTCTGAAGTCCTGTAAATTTCTTTGTCTAAATATAAAAATTGTTTTAAATTAGAATTATTTTGAAACAACTTATACAAAAATTTATGTTTTAATCATTATTAATTGTAAAAAATTGAAAAACCAAAGTCCGGTGTCTAAATAATAACATAAGAAAAACCAACTTTAGTATCACCTACGCTTAATTCTCCATCAGATTGTTCTCTAATACTAAAAGTTTTGTCAGCTCTATTTGATGTCAACTTTTTCAAATATTTAGCTGCTAAAACAAAATTATATTTAGTCTCTAGTTTAGATGGAGTAGCACTATAACATAATAATCTCACATATCCAAAAAATTAAGATTCTGGAAAATAAAAAGTATCAAATCCACATCTATATTTTCCATTTAGCATTTTACTTGTTTGATCTATAACAATGAATCCATGTGGTTTCTTCCAAACCTATGATAATAGTATATAACAAGTTTTTATGTCAACAGATAAATGATCATATTGGTGTGTATCCAATGTTACCAACTGGTAGAATGTTAAGAAAAGATCTGAAACATGATGATAAAAATACTAAAAGAGTTGTTCAACACATAGTTATTAATGAAAAATTACATGTGGCTGATAAAAAGCATACGATTTTCAATAACATATCAACTTAATGTAGGTGATGTTATAAGTTTTAGACTGATTTGGACACCAGGAGAAGTAATTGTAAACTTAGAAATAGATTTATAATTTCTTTAACAATAAAAAATGTGACTGTTGATAAATTTGTTAACAAGTTCATATGATGGTGGTGTGTCATTATCATACATAGAAAACCTTATGAAAAAAATATGACAACTATATGAGAGCAGATTTGGACATGAGTGACAATAAGATAATGAATTTACATGATCTAACTAGCACACAGAAAGAAAATCTGGAAGTACTTTTAATGGTGTGTTGGATATGGGAGCTCATAAAATACCAAGTGTAACTGATCTAACTAACAATTAAGATGCTGCTACAAAGTTTTATACTGATAATAACATCATTTTGTGAAAAAGACTGGTAGTGCAATTACTGGTGAGATAAGCATGGCAAATAATGAAATATCAAATGTAACAGATTCAACTAGTAATCAAGATGTAGCTACTAAAAACTATGTTGATGTTTCAAGCATGTGAGACTTATGTAAATGTATACTTGACAAATTGGGCTGAATATCCATCATGTTGAATAGGGATTGAGCTCAAATTTAAAAAATGAATTAGCAACTAGAAAGTTTTCAGCACTTTTTGATATCTTAGTGGTTTGAATGTCATATAATCAAATACTACAAATCAACCTACCTTGTCTACAGATAAGAATAATAAGAGATATTACATACAGTTCATTGGAACTAGTTCTCAAAGATTTTTATCTTCATAAAATCTTTACCCTGTTTCTGGTGTAGCAGATATAGTTACCACATTTATGGCTTATTTATAGTTACCATATTTATGGCTAATTATGTGTTAGAAATGAATTGTTCAGTCATGATGATGGAGGATGGGATAAGGTTGTTGCTTTTACTCTTGATGATGATTTGGTAACTTATGAAACTAGTAATAATTTAATAGTGGTTTAAAATGGTGTTGGGTTTTATATTTGGCACCAAGAGCATTATATCAAACTGAAGCAAATGCTAGGAGTCTAAATAAATGTCTATCTATTCATTAGGATGTGCCAAATGGATTAGCTAGCTCTGTATGGTGCATTTGAAAAAAATTAACTAAGTTTACTTCTAGATCTAAATTTGGTGATTTAAGTTGAACAAGTGTGCACTGTTCAATGGGAATTTGCAGCTTGTAAAGATTTTGTTATTACTGATATGATAAAAGCACATCGTAAAGCATTTTGTGTTAGATATTTAGTGAATTGGGATCCTATTACAATTTAAAAAATCAATCATACAGTATTTTTCATTAAATAGTATATTACATTTGGTTGCAGCATTTCCATTTTATTTCACTATGATCACATGTACTAGCCCCACAACATGGTACACATACCCATCTTAAATTACTAAGTTTACATTTACATTCCTTACAATTATTTTTAGCTTTAAAGTCAATGCAATATCCTTTTGTAGCATTACCCAAACATTCCCTTCATTGTGCACTCCCTCCTATGCTCACACCAATTCTTCTCTTTATTATTGCATTATCTGCACAAGTAATACTTGACATAAATTTTTTTTCCATTATTCATATATTAGTTTGTTTCTTTATTCTTTTTACATCCTGTACAAATTTTTCTCTTCATTTGCTATACAGCAGAAATTAAAAAAAAACTTTTTTTCAAAATTTAAAAACTAGTTAAACTTTTTTTAAAAAAAATGAATTTTCAGAAAATTGAATAATGAGTTAACAAACAAATGAGAGAGTCACAGTAAGCAATAGGTATAAGAGTTGAAATTCTTTGACATGCATGATGTATCAGGGTTGAAAATATTATGACATACATGCATGATGTATCAGGGTTGAAAATATTATGACATGCATGCATGAAGTATTAGAGTTGAAAATTTTATGACCAGTTTTTTTTTTTTTTCTTTTTGATCCTTAAGTTTGGTTAAATTTTGGGCATCCACAATTTAACCATGTTCTTGTCCATGCTTTGTATTAGTTTTAAATTTGGGTTTGGTTTGGTGGTTCTAAGCACGCTTTGTAGATTCAAGAGAGTTCATGATTAGTTTTATTTTTGATTTTTTTGGTTGCTTATGGTTCTGAGCCAGCTTATTTATGCTTACATGTAAACATAATATATCTGAGTTCAAATTTTTTTATGGTTGAAAATTTCACTGTCTTTTACGGTTGTTTAATGGTTGAGCCAGCTCTCTCATTTTTCTAATACTTTTATGGATAGAATTATTATTGTCACTTGCTACTTCTTCAGACTGATGCATCCAATTAAATGCAGCTGATAAGCTTAGTGAGGATTGCTATACTAAAAATCTTATGCTGATCAGCTAAATATTTAATTAGGTTATTAAATTTAATTTACAATCTTGTCATATTTTGTATTTTGTTTTTAAATTTTTACTGATGTTTTATCATTTTTATGTTTTACTTTTCATTATTTTATTGTATCGTTTCATTTACTTTACAGCAAATATTTTATAAGAAAATATGGGATTATTTCACTTGGAGGAAAATTTATGATTGTTTTTGTTTATATAAAGGAGCAAAGTTAAAAGATGAACTTGAGGAACTGCTGGCTCTTTTAGAGGTTTTTTTTTTTTCTACTTATACTTGCGAATAAATTCAATGCATCAATGCATCAATAACAATGTTGTACCATTTAAAAAGCTATTTATTAGATGCACTGTTGTTTATTTTTGTTTTTAGAAAATATTTATAAATTTACCTGATAAAATCCATTCAAAATGGCATTTTAACACTATTGGTATGTAATTTTTAGTATTGGAAATGTTAGATGTTGTTTTTTAATATTTCTTGCTGTTGCAATGTGTATTTAAAAGTTGGTATTCATTTAATTCTCATTAAAAGTAATTATTTCTGTTTTCCTGCATGTTTTCATATAATCTTTTAGTTTATCACATTTTATGTACTTTATATTGCATGCTCTTTGTGAAAACATAAAAATATAATATAAAAATGTTATTTTAAACATTAGTACCAACTATCAGAAATTTGTTAAAATCATTCTGTAGAGTATCATTCTGTAGAGTATCATTCTGTAGAGTATCATTCTGTAGAGTATCATTCTGTAGAGTATCATTCTGTAGAGTATCATTCTGTAGAGTATCATTCTGTAGAGTATCATTCTGTAGAGTGTCATTCTGTAGAGTATCATTCTGTAGAGTGTCATTCTGTAGAGTATCATTCTGTAGAGTATCATTCTGTAGAGTATCATTCTGTGTAATAAAAAAAAATAGTAAATAAAATGTCTGTATAAAAAAGTGATTTTTTTGTTTGTTTTTGCAAATGGCTTGATATTTTATGTCTTAATTTTAATAGGATTTTTTTTTTTTTTTTTTTTTTAAAAAAATGATTCTTGATAAAAGCTCCACATTTATAAAATAAAATTTAAGACTTGGATATTCTGAATTATCACAATGAAACTGCTACATTGCATATATACTTACATATACTATACATTACATATACTACATTGCTTATGATCAGTTGTATCAAGCTTTCAGAATTTTCCAAATATTATTTCAAATAAATATCTAACTTCCAGTTTTTTCTCAGAACTATTGGCATTTTTCAAAAACATAAATTCAAAAAACATTTGAATTTAAATTTTTGAAAAATTCAGACCCTTCAAATTGAGTTGAGTAGACCTCCTTCTGCTCATCAATCTATCCTTTGGATTGTCCTCGTAATAAGCTTAGTTGTTTTTTAACTTCAAATCTGTTTTTGATAATTATCAGCATTAGTAGGATGTCAATGAGATTGACTTTTTCCTGTTTGATAAAAAAATGTTAGAGTTTTTTTTATAGAGTAGATGAGGCAGTTTTCTAGGTTTCATTTCTAGTTAATTTGTGATAATCTTTGAAGTGGTAACATTTGCTTAACAGAAGTGATAATCTTATGAAAAGCATATAACACTTATTTTAGTTCATAGCTATATAGCAATTGCTCAGCCCTCCTCCTCCTCCTCCCTTCCCCCCACCCATCCCTCTTTCCTTGCTATGCCATAGTTCTATTTTCTGTTAGCTACATTATTAATTTGAACAGATACTTTATACAAAAGTTACATTAGTTTACATTAAAGTACATTAAGTTTTTTTTGCAATAATTGCATTGTTGAAAAATGCAATCATGTTTGACTAAATTTCAGTGAAAGGTTTCAAAAATTGGAAAAATTCATTTATATTTATAAGAATTGGCTTTTAACAGATTTAAAAATATATGCATTAATATTCTGTTTATAGCATTTTCTCTTGGATTTTAAACAAGTTTTGGCAGCTATATGAAGGATTTTAGACAGCTTTGATCTCCACAAATGTTAGAGTTAGTGATTTAATTTGATTTCTCTCTAATCTCAGTTTTCTTTTTTCAATATAAATGAGTTCTTGGATGTCTTGGAATCAGTGCTGGTTCTTATCTGGCTAGCGTGATTGTTTTCATCAAGGGTTTTATTGATAACAGCATAATTAATAAAATTTTAAATATGTGAAATTAGTTATGCTGTTTTCACATAAATTCATGTAGAACAAAGGCAGCATGTATTTTGAGTGAGTTCTTCTATGTTTTCGGATTACCCGTGGAATAAGGAATGTTATCAAATCACAATGTGAACTGGTGTTAACAGTACTGACATTTTATTCTTAAGAAAATCTTTTTGATTTCTAGAACTTTTTGCAGTTGAATTTTTGCCTGTGGCTTGTAATTTAATAAGAAATCTATTACAGTAAAATAACAATTTCTTTATAATTTTTTGATAAAAATTGTCTATTTTTGATTGCTTTTTTATTTTTAAGATAATAATTTCTTTACAATTTTTTGAAAAAAATTTTTTTTATTGCTTTTTTGTTTCTAAAAAGTGTTTGTCAAACATCTTTGATACAAAGCTTATTGATTGTTTGATTTCAATGCCATTACTGTCAAAAAAATACCAGCATTCAAGTAACTTGATTGCATGTGCAATCTCTGATAATTTTGGTTTTTCAGGGGGCAGTTTGTTTAACTCTTCATCTATCTCCTCTTCTACCTCAGCACAATCATTGATTAAAATGGAATCCAGAATTTCTTGATCTGTTATAGCAATTATTTCACTTGTACAAATCACCAACAGCAAAGTCTTCATTTACTAAACCACATGATCTAAGCTTGTTGATGCTCTCTTTAAACAATTTGAAAGGATCATCTTCGACATTTATAATTGCAACCTGTATTTCCTGCGAGATGCCTGCCTTTTTAAAACAATTCTTTACAGTGCTTGTCCAGTGTCCTATGACCTTACCAACATGCTTATAGCTTCAAGAATGTTGATCTTTGGGTTTGTTTTACCAGTGAGTTATGCAAATTACGTTGAGTAGTAAAAATAATTCAATTGCTTTTTTAATTGCAAATTCAATTGCTTTGAGGTTGTCAACATTAGGATGAGCTGTACACTTAGAATCAGTTAATTGAAAGAAATGTTGTTAGCTGCTTGTGATGCATTTAGAATGATCGTGAATTGTTAAAAAAATAAGAATACTTTAAAAGGGACTTACACTATTTCCAGATTTGCCTGCTGAATCACCTGGAATTTTTTCCTCTTCAGCATCTGTATCAGTTGCAACTAACACCTAAACCATTTCTTTGGAGAAACTATGCAAATCATTGATGATTAGAGCAACTTATGAGAATCATTGATGATTAGAGGAACTTCCCTACCCTCAGCATTAAATTTGGCATCAAGCCAGAATTTATTTTGGGATTTGTACTGACAAAGTAGGCTTTTGAAACCTTTGAAATATCGTGGCTTTTCTGTCTTTCTAATTATCAACATAGGCAGCCTTTCACCATCCTATTTCCTGCTGCTAGGTCTGTTTAACAAACATTAAATTTTCTACAAATTTTTCACCTTTTAGATGAAAGGTTTTCATTGGATGCTTTTGATAAAATAAACCAAACTCATTGGTGTTGTAAATATCCCTCGATTCATAACTTGTGAGGATTGTAGGCAAATGGTTCTGCTCCCAACTTGCTGTCATTTCCCTAATGATATGTCCATCATTTATATACAGCTTTATCAACGGAATCATGCTTTCCAAAACTTAACTTTTGTCTTTTTGCTCCAAATTGACCAGACTCATACTTGCTGATTATGTCTTCTTTATGCTTAATCCAATAAGTTAAAGTGTTTTGAGGAACATGAACTTTTAGGCAACATTCTTTTTAGTTTGACCTTTTTCCAAATCTTTAAGAGCAAGATGTTTTTCTTTGATTGTCAGAACTGTCTTCTTTCGTGTAGACGCTATGTTGAAATTTTTACCACACTATATTGCAATTTGTTCGATTTTTTGTTATATTTGGATAACATTTTTTTGTTTGTTATATATTACTTTATTTTGTTATATGTTTTTGTTATTTTTTTTTATGTTTTGATAACATTCGATAATGTCATATTTTGAAATGCAATCCAATGGTATCTTCAATCAAAGAAAAACTTTGAATTACTGATGGAGTTTTTGTTAAGGGGAGCAAAAAATCACTTTGAATAAACAAAGTTTCAAATAACTGCAGGTTCGAATAACTGATGGATATTTGCATGAGTTAAAGAAAATTCATGAGGAAGGAAAATTGCTTCAAATAAGTGGGAAATTCAAATAAGTATCAGTTCAAATAACTGGGAGTTTACTTTAATATAACTGTAATTGGACTTGTGTGTAGGCATGTTTTCTTTTTTTATTTAATTTTTCAACCAATATAAATATATGCTATTGCCAACTTAAAAAAATGTTATAATGTGCCTTAACAAAACAAATGCATGATGATAAAACCTCTTAACCAGATTCTAACATTTAATAAAATCTTGAAAAAATTAAAATTTAATTTTCAGTTTGACATGAAAATAAAAAGTATTTAAAAATTTCATCTAAACTTACATTCTATTTTATCAGGTTCTTGAAAAGTTTGGATAACTTGTTTTAGACTGTGATTTAGTGATTCTCTTCTCATTGTTTTCATTTAGTCTCCTTTTTGGTGAGATAAGCAAGTATATTTGGTTGATAGTGTAATAGTTGTCACATAATTGGAGTGCTACTATTTAATTTTTTATTTAATAGCAGATTTGAGGCAGTGCGTCTTTAGAAAGTTTTGATAATGTTTTGTGTTAAAGTTCTTAGTGGAATAAAATAGAAAGTCTTATTAGTTCAAACACAGGCTTCAGTTTGACTTTATGAACTAAAATGATAATTAAATGTTGCATGACTATTGAGAAAATCAGCAGAAAAAAAGTCAAATTAATAAGAAACTGTATTGTAGACTTTAAAGTAAAAAGTGATTATTTAAAAGCATCTGCTATAAATGTAGCAGATGCTTTTAAATTATCACTTTTTACTTTAAAGTCTACAATACATTTTTTAATGTTGCAAAATCTTCTTTCCAAAAAATGGAGTGTATCCCTGTTCATTAAATAACTTAGGAAAATTGATTTTGTTTTATCAGATGATCATTTCTTCAGAAATAAAATTAAAGATGTGCATTTGTGCTTTTTTTTTTTTTACTTTTTAGGTCTACTACTTCGCAAACTTTTACATCATGGAAACATTCAGACAGTTAGTTATGTTTTTGCTTGTAGTAAAAAAAATTTATTTTTATCATTTTATTAACTTATTTAAAAAATTTTTTCTTTGGACCTTTAGAACTCAGTTTTAAAACTTAAACCAATACTTTTAATTTATACAACTTGTTTGCATAGATCAGAGAACTAGCCTTGCGTCTGTTTATGCTGTGGTTGCAAATATTACAAGAAAACATTGATGATCTCAACCTAGCTATATTTGGAAGCATTGTTCCTTGCTTTCCAAGCCCTATTACAGAGTTAATGAAAAATAATTCCTTAAGCCGCCCCCAGAAGGAGATTGAATACCTGATAACATGTGTTAATGGCCAGGGATATATGCCAACCATATTTACCTCAAATCTAGAAAGTGAAACAGGTGAGGTTGATCAAGGTGAAACAAGTTAATTGTTAATGCAGCTGAATTGTGAAAACACATCTGCAAAATTAGATTGTCATTTGTATGCAAGCTTTTTAAGTTCTTATATCAAAGTACAGAACTTGAAGTGCTTGTATAGAACTTGAAGTGCTTGAAATAAATCAATCTAATTAAAAAATTTTTTGCTTTTATTCTATATGGTTAAGTGCTATCATTTGTCTTACAAAAATTTATCAAATTTTTTGAAATCTTGTGTCATTTTAGAAATCCATGTTTTTAAAAAATGACTTTAAAAAGTCTTACCCCCATAAATGAAACTTTATTTTTAGAATGGTGTTTATCAGAATCTTGTCATGCAGTATGTCCTCCACAGCAAGGTGAAAAAGTTCAAGCTCCTGAAGATCTTACTAAAGGATTTCTTGATAAAGTTCTTGACTGTTTACCACGTCGAGTATGTTTAGTCATGTCTTTTGTCTTAATGTTTTTTTTACATAAAATTACTTTTTATTTGGTATATTTTGTGATTTGTTACAAATTTTTACATGATTGATATCAAAAGTATTTAACTAGAAAATGATTCCTTTTGAGTCATGAAATTGCATAAATTTTTTTACATATAGATGTTAGACATACGATGGAATAATTTAAACATGCGTGAAAGTGGTTTCTATTATTTGTTCTTGTATTTCAAGCGCTTTTACCTTAAACACATATTTCCATTGTGGGATCCACAAATTTCTCGACTTTACAGTGATTCTGCAGGTATTTATCAAATACATAATGTCTCTGCATTAAAATAAAGTTCCAATTACAAACTGATTTCACATTTATTTCCTTTAAAAACTTTTTCAGAATTGCTTGCAGTTCCCATCACAACAGATGTTCAAAATTCAGATATTTATCAAAAAAATGGACTAAACGGTGGTGTTCTTTTATCATGCCAACGTGCAGTTTTATTTTGGCTCATCGTTTTTACTTCAAGGCTGAAGCAGAGAAGTGCTGAAGTCATCAAATCGCACCAGTCTTCTGATTTGCACCGCAACTCTTTACCTGGAGTTGAAGTTCCACCCCCGTCTAAAACCTATGACATGCTTTGTTTAGCTGCAGATATTGTTAGAACCGTGTTGTTTTCTACCCAAGAAAATGTTACAGTGGTCCATGAAATATTCAGACAAGTCAGTTTTTACTAAAATCCCAAATGTGATTAATTATATAGCAGTGTATTTAACCAAATTCCAATCCTGCTCAAATTTCCTAAACCCAGTGCATTATTAAACTTTATTTAGGCAGATTTTTAAACAGATTAGTAATCTGCTTTCATTCTTTTCTTTAGGGATTGTTGATGCCACTAAATTGTGCAGACACAATGAATCACATTTTGGCTGTATACAAAGAATGGATTTTCAAGGTTAGTGACCATGTTTTGGATAATTGATTTTTAAAGTCAATTCACAAACATATTGCTGCTTTTAACTTTATTATAAGGGTAAAAAAAAAATTTTTTTAACTTCGTTTTTTTAAGATTCCAGAAAGACCATCATTTATGCTTGAACCTAAGCAAGATCAGTTGTTGTCACCTGAAGAGATGCTGTTAACAGCAGATTGCTCTCCGATGCTACGCTCACCATCATACAGAGAAGCTGTACAAAGCTGTGAACAACTTTTTTTCTCTAATATGCCAGTAGAAAATGTCCGTGCAGGATTACAGCCTTCTATGCGTCTATTTATTGCTATTTCTTCTCAAGTTTTTTTCTTGAAGCAGAAGCAAGAGCTCGTCGTAAAACATGTATGTGAAAATTTAATCAGGGGAATAAACGATGAATGCGTGTTCAATACTTATGAATTGCAGCATGAAGTAGAACATCTTAAACTTTGCATGAAAAAAATTCTTTTGTTTCAGGTTGATGTTTGTAAAAGGATAATCAAAATTTTCAGAAACATTGTTTTGGAAATGCATCTTGATGCACAAACTTGGTTTGTTTTTGTGGATTTTTTTTGTAAAATTTAAAACTTCTTTAATATTTTTTACCTTTTTTATTCACTATGAAAATATCAAATTTTACTTTTGTAGGAGGCAACTTCTAGATGCTCTTCTAAAGATTACTGATTACATTTTAGTAAAAAAACCTCTTAGTACTAAAAGTTCTACTCTTGGAGGACAGTTGGCTGGCTATTTACTTCAGGTATTCAGAAATTTGTTAGAGCAGATAAATGAGATTTCATAAATATAAATGTTTTTAAACTCATCTTGAGATTTCATAAATCTTTATTTATCAATAAGTTCTTATATTTATCAATATTATGTAGTGATGTTTTTTCTAATTTTGTCATGTGTAGACTGCTTCAATACTAGCAATCCAAAATTTCTTCAATTCCAATAAATTAAATTGCCTGCTCAGAGCCCAGCCCTAAACCTGAAAAAAAAAATCCTGTTTGAGGGTTAAAGACACTAATTCTACTGAACTCATTTCTATAAGTTCAAATCTCTATAAAGTCAAAGAAAAGTTATCTTTCAGAGCCAACAATCTCTTGATATGATAGATCAAAAGCTTGATTTTTAAACGTTTAAAACACTAAGAAAAGTAAAATATTCAAGAAAACGTAAGGTTTAATTTAATTTTTTCTAAATAGAAGCACAAATTTTATGAGTTTTCAAACAACAGTTGAAAAGATTTTAACTAGTATTTTTCGTTTTTCTTTGAACTAAAAAAGTATGATATGAAGTATTGTGCGTATATCTATGCAATTTCATTTATGAGATTTTGTCCAAAATAACTCAAAAAATAAAATACATGTGTTACGTACTAAAACAGAAAGTCCTATTTCATATATTTAAAATTTTTTCAGTTTTACTGTTGTGAAATGCAGAAGCTGAGCACTTTTTTGAGTGAGGTTTTTGAATAAGGTTTTTGAATAAGGTTTTTTAATCACTTTCAAAACTATTTACATTAAACTCCATTTTTATCTCCAACATTTGTGGAAATTTTACTCCCAAATCTCTTCTCCTACCTCCTCAGCCCTTTAAAGACATCTTTAGAAAATTTAGGAAATTAAAATGAATTGTTTTAAAGTAGTTAGTTTGGACCCTTACGGCTAAGCAGTTGGTTTACATTAATGCAAATATTCTTGGCGATTAAAGAAGTCTAAAGAATTATTCTATTATCTCTTTAACTGCTTTTTAAAGCAGTTGTATGCAGTGAGTATCCTTACCTAAACATTATTTTTTAACAACCTTAATGGTTAAAACCCATGGTAATAACTGGTCCAAAATATCTTGGTTGTAAAGGTATTAGCTTTACTACTGAGAGATGTTCCTAATTAAGTTTCTTTTGAAATGTTAGATGTATATATAAGTTGTTTTGGAAATGCTAGATTTTGAAATTAAAAGTTTTCTTTTTTTCAAAATTTTATTACTTATATTAACTTTTCTTTGCAAAAGATAAGTTTTTGCTACTTTTAGGGTTTTTCACTTCTGAAGCCATTAATTTTTTAGACTTTGTTTGTGACCTGGATCCGTGCATCTCTAGAAGTTTATTTGACTAAAGAACTTTGGGATGAATTATTACGTGTTCTGAAATCATTGACAAATTGGGAGGAGTTGATTAAAGAATGGGCAGTATGTTTTAATTATGATTAGTTTCTTTTTTTATAATTTAACAATTTTTATTTATATATTTGGTAATGAATTTAAATTTTACTGTAGAATTATTGTATTTAAAATAAATTTTACTTTATAATAAACTTAGTCTACAATGGATACTTTGACAAGAGTTATGGCAAAAACTGTATACGGAATAGATTTACTAGATCCACCATTAGAAAAACTTACTCATCGCAGTAAAGTCAAAAAGTTTGGCCTTGACAAGTCAACCCGAAACCTTAGTCTTGATCAGAGTACAGTATCAAATAAAAATTGGAATTATGCTCTGTCCAATTCTGAATTTCTGCAAGAGAAACCGCATATTTCTAAAACTGATCCTATAGTAAGATGCATTTCAGAACCTGGTGATTTACATATTCTTGAACCAATTCAAAATCAAAATAGTTCTAACTCACCTAAAAAGTTAATGAAACAGCAAAATGTTCAAGGTTTGTCGTGTGCAATTTATTTTAGTTAAGGTTTTTTTTTAGATTTATTGACTACCATACTCTCTACTCTTTTGAAATTTTCTTTTTCAAAAATTTTTATCAATTTAAGTCAGAAAATATTTCCATCTCTTTTAATAGCATTTTATGTTTTTGATTTGTTTAGTTCACTAGATTTGTTTAGTTCACTAGATTTGTTTAGTTCACTAGGTTTGTTTAGTTCACTAGATTAAACAAGACTGAACTATTTAGGAGAATATAGGAAATAAAAAATGACATAATCAATTCAAAACTGTATTATTGGTTTAGGAAAGGATTCAGCTTGTATTTTATCTTTAGATGATAAAACAACATTTACTGAAATGCAAAGTTCTCAGCCATTAAGTTTTGACAGTATAAATAGTAATAATTTCATGCATTCAATGAGTTCTGATATTGACTTGAAATCTGAATATCCCAAAAATCAGCTTGATGCTGATTTGGATTCAGAAGAACATAATGATGTACAGGTTTCATATACAAGACTTAAGGGAGATACTGACAGTGAACTTTCTTTGTTAAATATTCCCACTTCTCGGAGCTTGGCAAGTATTTCTAGTTATCTCAGTGAGTCAAGTCAAAATCTCCTTAGCTTTGAATTTGGCATAAATGAAGAAGAAAAGTTAAACGCTATAGTTTCTAACAACAGTATGGAGTATTCGCAGCTATCCAAATCATTTTTATCTGCTGAAAATTTTGAGGCTACTTCTAGAACCTCTCTATTATCAGAAAATAATCTTATTAGCTTTGAAATTGATGTTGTAAAGGAGACGTCAAAATGTTCTGCTGATGCTGAGAGTATTGACAGTCACAAGTTTTCTCTTATTGATAATGACAATTTCAACGATTTAAAATCTCCAACATCTTTCACTCAAAGTGAAATATCAGAAGAACAATTTGAAAATACAGTGAGTGTTGCCGTCTCTCATGTCCGATTTGCTGCAGGTTAGAGTTTCATTTAAAAATTTTTGAATCGAAAATTTTGAATTAATTTTTTGATAAAAACTTTGTTTTTCTTAGAACCCAAATTTACATTCTAATGAATCTTTGATTTTTTATTTTGTCTCATTAAAAGCATGCATTAATATTCCTAGTAGACACAAATAGAATCAATTTTTTTGAAGAAGATTGTTGTGAAGAGGATGATAGAGAAGAAAATAGTGTGATAAATGGCGGTGATATAAAAGGTTGGACCAAAATTTCTTCTATGATATTATGGCAGAGAATCCTATGTATAATGGGAAATGTTAACGAGATAAAAGATCCAGAGATTCATGCAGATGTTTTTAAACAATTGATTCAAATTTGGTCAATGCTTGAAACAGTACTATTATTATATTTTCTTTTGATTTACATTTTTTAAAACTGAAAAATCTCTCATTTTTACTATAAGATATAAATAAACATGTTGAGAATGAGTTTTGACCTATTTTTAGAGTTTTCAGTATATAATAGCATCTTGTTTTTTAATTTCATGAGCATTTAAATATTTTTTTGCTATTAAATAACCATGCAAAACCTCTATAGTTTGGTTATAACAATTCATTTAATGGCAAGAACTAGAAACTGAACATTTATAAAGTTTTACAGATTTAATTTGAAATAACAATTACTGATTTGACATCAGTCATTTGTAATTTTAATTTTTTGTTTTACTTTTTTTATTTTTTTTATTTGTTTCTCTGTAAATTTAGAAATAAGACAAGAAAATGTAGGAGTTTTTACTCCTAAAATAATTGCATGAGAGTAATTACCAGATTGAAATGCATGACTAATTTAGTATTTATTTAAAGTTATTTTCTCAAATTTTTGCATATTTAATAGACTTCATGTCTTGTTAATAGGTGAAGCGTAATCAAGGAATAAGCATTGATAATAAACAAACACCAGCACCACCAAAATTAACTCCACCATTATTTTTTTGCTCTACATGGTGTTTTCAAGTAAGTCCAGGATTTGTTTGTTAAAAAATTTTTATGACGATGAAAAAAATACTTTTAATGAAAAAATTATATTTGTTTTTTATAAAAATTTTCTAGGCTGTTTGTTCTGGAAGTGTCACCCATAAACCAGGAATTGTTTTAGCATATAAACTTGCATGTAAAATGATTGTTAAAAGTCATGGTTTAAAACCTTCAGTTGATCAACTTCTTTATTTTTTTCGAACTATCCATACTGGTCTTGTATCATTCGATCAGGTATAAATTCTTATGTAAAATCTCTCACTAAGATTTCACTTTTACTAAATTAAGTTTTGTTTTTTTTTTTAAATATAACTTCTCTTTTTAGGATATTGTTAATGCCATAATTGGAGAGTGCGCAACTATCTTCTCACTGTCTCTTGAGGGTTTATCATGCTTAATAACAGAATTTATAAGTGCATGTAACACCATTATATCTGCTCAGTTCATGAATGTAAATAACTTTTTTTTCTTTTTTTTTTTTTTTTTTTACAAAAAAAACATATTTAATTTTTTGTTATAAAAAATTTATAGCATAATCAATTTCTATATTGTTTAAATATATTTTATATTTACAAATACACATCAACCTTTTTATGCTTTAATTTGTGTTATGAGCCATTTAAAAATGGAATTGTTTTTGTTTTGTAAGTGCCCACGCAGAGAAGCAATTATAATACTTGGCTCTCTAATCTGTTTTCCATCTGCTTTTCCCGAAATGAAAATTCTTCAGCCTGGTATAACTTCTGAACCAAAAAGTGTTATACTTGGGAAAGAAATAAGGGTAAGAAACATTGAAGTTATTCTGGCATGTTATTTATTATCAGTTATTGAGATTTGGAACAATTTTATGTTTTTTGTAAAAAGTAAAAAAAAAAAAAAAAAAAAAAAAAAACGAATCAATAAAAGTTATATATTGCCATGTAAATAGGAAATGGTATTGGGTCCTTTGCTAAAAGCTGCCAAGTGTGATCCTTCTTGCAGGACAAGGTATTACATGTTTGGATGAAAATTAGCAATTTATATTGTTTTCAATGATAAAAAAAAAAAAACTTTGTGCATTAGTTTTAAAATAATCTTATATATCTGCTCTGTATATAGATGCATTGCCTTATGTTGCCTTGGAGTGTTTGTGGTTGACTCATTAATCCATTTGGGTGGCCATTTTCTCATATATGATTGTGTTTCACTTTTAGTCAGTATTTTGGCGGTATGTCTTTATAATATTTTCTTGATATCCAAATGGATATATTACAGTCAAAAAGCTTTATCTTTTACACTTTTAGTAAAAAAAAATTTGAATAGAAGTAGTTTTTTAACAAAAACTATTTCCATTCAAATGGAAGAAGTTTTTTACTTGTTGTTGAGTTGCACAACATGTCTTATTGAATTATTTGAAACTGTAAGTGCACTTCTTCTTAGCTAATGCAACCTTGAAACTGTTTAAAGAAGTAATTTTATAACATATAGAATTTAAGTAAAAATCATTTATGCTGCAATTTTTCATAATTGAAAATTTATTTTTTTTTAGTTAAACTGTCAAGTTGTGTCTACAGTCGCTCTCGATGTATTATTTACCTTGACGTTCTACTATAAAGAAATGCGGTTATTTGATAATAGTTTGCCACAAAAAATTGTGATGGTAATTTGTTCTGCTTTTTACTTAGTTTATATATTACATGGACTTCTCCATTAAAAAAATGTTTTTGTTTTAAATGGATTCCAAATTTTTTTTCTCGAGTTTTTTTATTAATGTTTTGTGTACAAATTAATGTGTGAGGTTTTTTTTACATTGGTTTTTTATTTTTAAAAAAGCTCTTTTATTTGAATTTGTTACAGGGAATATGCCAGGTTGTTCACCATTTACTAGAATCATCTCCTGCAGGAGAAACTAGAAGTTCACCAGAGGTAATTTTTGTTAATGAAACTCACTTTTGTGGTAATAAAAAAAAACATTTAATTAACAAATTGATTTTTGATTTAAAACTTTGTCTGCATGAATATTATTCATTCATTCATTAAAAATAATTTTTATCTTTAGTTGTGTAATGTATATTGTAATGTAGGTCTTTTGATTAAGTGTTATTAATGAATTTAGATGTTGAAAAAGAAGTACTTTCTTAAATCAGTTAACCCATTACAAAAAATTTGTAGAGTGTTTTTGTAAACTAACTGTAAAGGACTGTTTAAATTTAGATAGAAGTATAAACAATATAATTTTAAATTGTTGTCACCTTTTATTTTGAAGTTCCTGAGTAAGCTAGTGTTATGTTTGCTCGAATGGTTGATGGTTATACCTCAAGAAGATGTTCTGAAATGTCATGTACAGGAAGATGGTGCATTATCATACTTTGGTCTGGCAATGAAAGTATAGTAATTTTTTTTATGCCTGTTTTTTATTAGATTTGAGTAAGTTTGAGTATTCAAGTTTTTATTTAATTCTATTTTAATTTTACCTAATTTTAACTTGAGGCATTCAATGAATGTTGCAGACAACCTAGTAGTGAATGTGACAGTCATCATGTTGAGCATAAGCCTATCAATATTGATCAATTATTTATTATTGAAAATCATCTTACGCAAATAGAATGTGTTCATGATGATCTCCAGGAGGCACATGATTTAAATAGTTATGATTCAAGTAGGTTTGAACTCTTTAAAGTTTTTCAATGATTACAATAAGGTTGTTGCATCTTTAAATTTAATCTGTTACCAGATTTATAAAAATTCTGTATGATGATCTGTTTTGACTGTGTTATTAAATTATACACATGTAGCTAGCGCTTGACTGAAGTCTGTATGTTTACTGTGGTTTTACTTTTTATCTAGCTACTGTTTTAACTTTTGTCATTTGGTATTTTTTTTACTAAAGAGTTTTTACTATAAAGTTTTCTCTTGCTTAAAAGTAAACTTAAACATTTTAACATAATTTTCGAGCAAAATTTCAGTTGCACATTTTAAAAAAACACACTTGATTTCAGTTCCAAGAAACCAATTGTGTATGAAAAAACTTTCTTTCTTCTATCAAGACTTTTTGTCAGATGTTTGGCCTTTAAGTCTTTATTAGTTCAATTTATTCTTTTAGGTTTTCTCAGCAATGAAGTAGATGAGAGAAGAAATAGAATGGTCAAATTAACTGCTGAATATGTAAGTCTTATTTTTTGACATTATTTTACTAAATTGTTAAAATTGTATTGTTATTGTGTGTTTTAAAAATGATTTTTATGTTTGGATGTTTATTATCTCAAATAGGCCATTGCGCAAGTGTTAAATTTTTTCCATCTTTTCCCATTTTACACTGGTGCAGTACGACCAAGCAGCATTATAATTGAAACAGATGATCATTTTATTGAAGAAAACCAACTTTTGGAAGCAACTAATGTTCAAGTATTTTTCTTCCTTTTAATTTTTTTCAAAACAAATATCTGAAAAAAGGAAGTAATCAGTAGTGCTGTCGTATTACCATCTTGTTCTTCCATCATTATTATTTATATTGCTATTATTGTTTTTGTTATCTTTATCATTGTAACTGTTATTGTTAAAATTGTTATTATTATAGTTGTTAAAAAATCAACTTTAAATAGTTTAAAATAAAAAGAGAAGTGTTGCATTCTTTCTTCTGTCCATTCCAAATGTTTCCCAGCTTAAGTTTAATGAATTCAGTGGGCTATAACCATAATATATTTTGTTTTTTGCCTTTAGTATTTGCTTCTTGATGAAACAATATTGTTAACTCTGTTAGAATTACCACAAGTAGTAAGTCAATATTATGCACTTTATTAAAATTGTCACAAAGCATTTAGTTTTCCCATTGGGATTAGGGCTGCCAGCTCAAACGTGTTCAAGTTCGAATGTTCGAACTTTACGCCAAAATTCTAACGTTCAGGTTCGAACTTTTTTTGCTTAAAAATTCGAACTTTCAGAAGAAATGCCTAAAAAATTAAAACATTAAATAAAAATAAAACATGGCTACTTTCAAAGACGTTAGCACATCCAGAAGATGTAAGGTTTGGGATTTTTTTAAATTTTCCCAAGAGCTGCAACAAGCCAAATGTAAAGTTTTGTTAAAAACTCCTGGCTCAACAACAAGCACTATTACAAGACACTTATATACGAAACATAAAATTG